>VWZD01009210.1:42178-509387 GCA_013396695.1 Sakesphorus luctuosus
TGGGGGGTGGTGGTGGTGATGATCAGCTCCTCTTCGTTGGGAAAAGTCAGGAGACAAGGATCCTCTTGGGCTTCTACCATAAACAGCAAAAATATACGGAGAGATGTTAAACATATTCATTTGTTTGTTACAGGTGGGTGAAGGCAGAAAGCCTTGCCTGAAAATATCCATGTTTTGTGAAAGTAAAAAACCCCAGTATTAAAAAAACACAGCAGTTACTTCATTTTATTTTTTCCTTCCAATAGAAACCAGACACTTTTGGAGATTGATTGTTCTTGAGATTGCTATGTCTTAAGACAAACTGCAGCANTGTCTTAAGACAAACTGCAGCATTTCCCATGCTGGTGCAGAACAACTGGTCCTTCAAAATCCCTCAGAAACTAAAATGTTTACTTTGGGTTTATGTCCTTTGATTTCCTTTTTATTACAGTTTATTATTCAGTTTTAGTCAGATACCAATGCTGCATAACAACCAAGACTGCCTGCACAAAATACAGTTAGTGATATTTACAGCAGGAAAGAACCCAGTAGGAAAATTCAAATCTCCTCTAAGGAGTGAGCCTAGGACTTTCAGTGCTGGACCATGACTACGTACAGAGAAAGTAGACATCATCACACTAATGACTGTTTTCATTTAGTTCTTTTACACCACGCTCAACAGAACCAAAAAAAAAAAAANTCAGTCCAGCAGAGTACACGCTTAAATTTCTGATGTCTCCATCTCTCTGAGCCAGTCAGATACAATCTGGAAGCTATGTAGTCCTATTAGTCTGGCACAGTGTTAAACTAATTATGTAGAGACGCAGCAGTTGTGTGATTTCCAAATACAGAGGGAGAATCTTCAGCTGGCTCAAGGCTTCACTGACTGACCCTTGTGCACACTGGTAAGATACTTAGAAAAAGTGGAAAGTGTTGCAATATATACAAATAGAAGAGAGGAATGTGTGTTTGAATGGCTCCACTTTGTGCAGAAACATTAAAGCAAATATCTCACCTGGCAAGGAGTTTGCATTTTTTAGTGAAATGCTCATAGGAACAACAGATTGGACCTGTTTTCCAGAAGTCTAAAGAACAGGCCAGCATTGTATTTATCTTGGTGCTCTTAAACCATAAAGTCTCCTCCTTTACATTTTTCCTCCAGCCAAACACTGATTTTCTCATTTCCTGAAATTCAGATGAATTCAAGTTTTTATTACATATGCAGGGTTGCAGCAATCTGATTTCTACAGAAGAGACTGACTTTACACACACACACATGCAGAAAGGTAGATGACACACACGAGTGCTGCAGGTGCTATACACTGAAAAAGGACTCAGCTCCACGTGGAAGTCCTCATCTGATCTGCTCAGCTACTCTTCCTTTGCAGTCAACTGACGGAAACTGATGAACAAACTGGAGTTTCTACAGCAAAGCAGGATGATTAAAATTGGTCAGATGAACAGAGCCCAGGAGTGCCTTCTTCTTCCTTTTGATGATAAAGTATGTCTAAACATCTATTTCAGACACAACCATTATGCTGCAAGCATTCAAAGCTAGGATGATGAGGCCTCAACCTATTATTTCGGACCTGTGTTTTTGTAACTTACACTGGCAAGGAAAACTGGGATTGAGACCTCTACAGATAGAGAAAGGAAGGGTACCTCTTCTTAGATCCCTTCATTACTGTGATTCACTGCATCTGCAGCCCTTCTGAGGAGGTTCTGCTTGTAGGAAGTACCTGGAAATCAGCAAGTCATGAGGGTGGTGTGGAGAAGGTAGGTCCTGTTCTCCCTAGACACTGAAACAGGGATACAGTTCATCCCTAAAGATGCAGCAAAAGGTAGGTTATGTACCAGGTAGGTTAGTTACCTTCTGGCCTTCCTCATTCAAGAAGCATGTACAATATCTGGGTAGGATGTAGGGGAATTTATGTGGCTTTTCGGTGCTATCTTGAAACAGCCATTTATGTAATTTAGAAAGAGCTTCCAAAGCAATCCTTTGAAAGCTGTCAAAGCTTGGAAACTTTTATTTTTGAAAGACCATTTGAAATAATTTTTACAAAGTGTCTACCACAGACTTTAATTTCTCAATCACATGATATGTCTGTTTGCAACAGCATCTACCATAGTGCTGTCTTTAGAGCTATCAATAAATAATGGTGGCTCACTCATAGCTTAATTCTTTTTAAATAAGTGAAGAGCCTCTGAACATACAAATTACCACATCACTTCTTATGTACTAATGGAGTCTCCATTTAAATCAGTTTAAGACAGGAAATGAGGAAAGTGCAGTGATCAGCTGAGTTTTCCAAGCATTACATTAACATAAAAAAACCCCCAGGCCCAGGAGTGAAATTATTTTACCATATTGAAAGGCTTTCCCTGAGCTCTCTGAGGCTATATGAGTCTGTTCTTGACAACTGCTGCACTCTGGGCCTCAAGCAGCACTGACGAGGAGTGGCTTACAGGAATACTCATCTTGACAAACTTCAGTCATATGAAAGTCAGCCATTTAATCTAAGTTACTCATCAAGTCTCCCCCTACAATCAAGGAAGTGAAATAGGTGCCTGCAGTGAACAAAATTGCTCCAAACTATTATAAAGGTTGCTCAACAACATGCTGACAGCAGCAGCAAAAATTGTTTATAAGATTTCCATTCCCTACCACTCTCAAGTCAATTTTTCACACTTTCATGGTCCAGTTTGCACTTCTCAATCCTGCCATTACAGCTATTTATTGGGACCATGCTTTAAATCCAACCACTGATTTGACAAGCATAGTAAGAGCCTTTGTGTGGGGCAGACCCCAATCATAGAATCACTGTACTGTTGAGTTTAGAAGGCATCTCTTGAAATCATTTTCCCCAAATTCTCTGCTCAAACAGGGCCAGTTAGACCAAGTTGCCCAGGACAGTGTCCACTCAGATTTTGAGTATCTGGCTACTGTCTTGGGCAACCTGCTTGAAAGCATGGAACTCTTATCCAGTGACTATGAAGTGTCTGGTTTCATGAGTCATTTTGCATCCATGAAAATTACTACCAAGTAGTTGGGCCCAACCTCCTCTTCTGTGACCACCAGTGCTTTCATTCAACAACAAAATCAAGGTCATAATGGAGCTGAAAAATTATTATCCTTGGTAGTGCTCATATTCTGTTTGATAGTTTCCCTGACAAGTCCATTATGCAAGTACAGGAGCTTTGTGCTGACAGAGAGAGAGGAAACACATGGCTGGACATGTAAGGGAGGACCAGGCTACCCAGGCAGAGACACGGAGGGAATATGACCCAGACCTTCACCTTTCAGTGTCAATTAGTCATTATATCAGCTCAGTGGGCTTGCAAAATCATATCCTTAATTTCCACAAGAGTCTCTTGTGAGGTTAAAAATAAGTCAAATCTATTCCATCTCCCTCTTCTAGCATGGTCCCAGAAACAGCATATCCAAAGTGATGTGAACTGCAAATTCAGGAGCAGGAACTACTTAAGGCAGGTTTGCCACTCAAGTCAGCATCTCAGCAAATGAAACCTTTAAACATAGCTCTTTGAATAAAATTAATTGCCCTTTGGAGGTATTTCTTCCCCTCTACAGTGACTAAAGACATAGCCTAGATAACTAACTCAGATTAGGCAGCTGGCATGTAGACAGTTAAAGGCAGCTCAGATGAACCCCCTCGTGTGGTTGGGAGACTAAGAAAGCTTGGCCTGCAAATATTTTTGCATTTCACACATTTCACAATGAGAGCTGAAATTCCCTGTCCCTTAGCAACCACCAGAGGCCATTTATTTAAACTTGCAAAAGCTTTTGACCAACTCCCTCTCTATAGACTTAAAAAAAATGAGTAGCCATGGGATGAGAGGTAACATTTCGTCATGCATTGGAAAGTGGTTGAGAGACTGAGATCAAAGATAGTCAGCTTGCTTTTCCTGTAGCAAAAGATTAACAGCAGGGCGCCCACAAATTCCATGCTAGAGCTGTTGGTTACTGAATTTATTAATAATACAGAGGCAAGAGCAACAGCTAGCATTGAAGAAATTACTTGTGCTAACCTTTCAGCAGTAACCAGCATACAGGAAGGAAAAACATAAGGTATTCTGTATGACACACATGTTCCCAAATAATACAGTTTTGCACGTGAGCTTTCCAATATGAAGCATGCATAAGTGTTTTCAGATGCAGTAACCATTATGCTGAGAGAATATTATATTAAATTCACTTACAGCATGAGAACAGACAGTTGTTTGCTCCTGAGTAATGTTGAAGTGGGCCAAAGACATAAGACAACAAGGACCACCCCACAGACTCTCATTCTAGCATTTATTATTTAATGGAGTACCATTAAATTAAGCAACATTGTGAAGTCTCCTGTGAAAGCCAAACTGCTTTGCCTTGTGCTTCTTTGCCATCTAATCTAGGTGACTGTCATCCAAGTATATTACTGAAGTCAGCAACTTCCTTTTCTTTTAGTGTCTCAAGGTTTTCTGTTTGAATTAAGTGTAGTATGTGATGGTTAGGCTGGGTTAGTCCTTAAGTTCGTAATATGCCTGGGATCCCAGTATGCAATTTTAACACATGAAATAGCCCACTGCAAGGAAAAATTCACATGTCATTCCTGAAGCTGCGGAACCATCACAACATAACAATGGCCAGTCTATTGCTGAAGAATGGCAAAGTAAAAATGTAGACAATGTTCCCCACCTCCTTAAAGTGGTTCGCCACCTCCAGAACATTCCTGTCAGAGGCAAAGACAAATCCACAGAGGTGCCTACAGGATATAACTAATCCTACATCATATTAAACCACAGGTGTAGCGAAGTTGTTCCAGAACCCAGAAAAAAAATTGTCAGGCTTTTAAAAATACAGTCTGCAGATGTTTACATGAAAACTTTGCACTAAAATGATGGGGCTTTACCATGTGAAATGCATAAGCCTATACAAAATCTAACTACCTGCTGTAAATTGAAGCACTGTAAAAATAAAATTGAACAATTACATTTTGTGGGCAGTGTAGATTGAGCTATATATCAGCTTTAACATGACTCCAAAGCAGTAAAATCCCACCAAACACAGCTGAAAGAGCTCCAGTTGCTGCCCAGTTTAAACTTTGGGCTGAGGATACAGAGGAGGTTCAGTGGACAAAATTATCAGAGGGATCATGGCAGTGGCAGGGGAAGTAATTTTGTCACCATATCTATACAAGAGTTTAAAAGGACTGGAGGAGTTCAAAATTATAGGAAAAAAAAACTTGACAGAGAAGCCGCAAATGGTGAGACACAATTCTGCTGTCACATACATGCACAAGATTTCTACAGATTTCAGTGTTCTGGATGAAGGGACATGGCAGTGCTCATGCTTATAATAGCTTATCTTTCTTTCACACCTTCCTTTGATATCTCACCTTAAGCAAAACTGGGACTGGACAAAAATCATTCTTCTCAGGAACAATGGCAGGACTTTAGAGATAGCTCTCTATTGTTAGACAGCTCTCTGCTAATTCAGAAGGTGCCTCAGTTTGTTCTTTATCTTAGTGTTTTGGGGTTTTTTTTAAATTATGTTGACAATCCTGCTTAGGCAGAGACAGTTGTGGCTAGGAGTTTAGGAGGTGTTTAGGAGGGGTAGAATATCTGGATTTGGGCTCTGTGAGGACTCTCTGTAGGATCTCACCTGGCTGAGTATTTTGTCACTTCAGGGGCACATATCCTCCAAGAAAATGATGTTCAAATCATAGAATCATAGAATTGATTGGATTGGAAAAGACCTCCGAGATCATCAAGTCCAACCCTTGGTCCAACTCCAGTCCATTTACCAGATCATGGCACTCAGTGCCACGGCCAATCTCAGTTTAAAAACCTCCAGGGAAGGTGAATCCACCACCTCTCTGGGCAGCCCATTCCAATGCCTGATTACTCTCTCTCCAAAGAATTTTTTTCTGATATCCAACTTAAATTCCCCCTGGCACATCTTGTCCAATCTTGCAACAAAGAGAGATGTTTAGTCCATATCTAACAGACTGATATGCTTATCCCTGAGCTCTCCTATTTGTAGTATGAGATGACTACTATCTGCTCTGATCTGGAAGCCTTTGCAGTTACATTATTGAAGTAATTTCCTTAGGCTTAATCTTATTATAGGCCTTTGAGTTAATATGCTATGAAAGGAGGCATGTTAAACTCAAACACAGCCTGGCACTAGAGCAGTTTTGCAGATCCTGCAGCCGTGCTGCTATTCTGCATCTGGGCAAACCAGAATGAAGGCACAAGACCTCATCACTTACATGAAAATGTTCTTTCTTGAAATCCAATGAGATAGTTCAAGGAAGGCTTAAGTGTAGGAGTAAAGCTTGGCAGAAATGTGCCTTGCAAAGGTGAGCTGGAAGCACTTGTATCACATGCCACTGTGGAATAATTCCTGTCTTGGCCCTGATAGTCTACCTTCAGCTGGGAAAGCCCCTGATCCACAAAGGCCTTCATCTAAGACACAAAATAAACACAAGCTACCACCCATAGTCAGCTGCAGGCAACTTCAGCTTCTGCCCACAGTTATATAAATATTTCCATGCCAAAGTATGCAATAGACACTTTTGTAGTATCTCCTGGCCAAAGGTAATCCAAGAGAAGGAGAATTAAAATCAGCATGTGCGTCATCACTTATCATCACTTCCAACCTCACAGCACCTAAAATTCCTGTCCCTCCCCAGGTTTATGGCTGTTCAGGATTACAATCTGGAAACATATATTCCCATCCTCAAAAATTCCTGGGATTTCAAAATTGTTTTCTGTCTTCCTTTAGCATTATCTCAATACTGTTTCCTGAAAAATCATGAAATTCCAGCACCAAGCCCCTAAACACTCTTTCCCTACAGCAGGCAGCACACAGGTTGGTAAGAGCTTCTGTCTTGGTTAGAAGATTGCAACTAATGTCTCAAAATCAAGGGATTCAGATCAAAAACCCGAGCCAAGTTTCTCACACCTGATTGTGTTGAAATGAATTTGTGTTTCCTCAGGAAGCCCCCAGTCACCTCTACTTGCTATGCCTCTCACATCATACGGGAGGCCGGCAAGTGTTTTTACATCTGTTTTATGAACAAATTAGCTAAAATGCAAGATACAAGATACCAGGTTGAACTTCTGTAGGGTCATCTTGGAAGGTAACGCTAAGGTGTCTTCTCAGCTAA
The DNA here is from genome assembly GCA_013396695.1 of Sakesphorus luctuosus. Classification (NCBI taxonomy): domain Eukaryota; kingdom Metazoa; phylum Chordata; class Aves; order Passeriformes; family Thamnophilidae; genus Sakesphorus; species Sakesphorus luctuosus. The sequence goes on from VWZD01009210.1 coordinate 49,330, forward strand.
AAAGATGCTAAACGTACCCTTGTGAGCCTTTTAGAGACATTTGGTGCTGGTGAACACTGCATGACCTGCCATCAGGCACATTTTGACTAGGTCTCTATGACCACAGAAGCTGGGCTGAAGGACATTTTTAGCAAGCCCAGATCTAGGAATTTATATTCTAAAATGACCAATGAAAAGTGAGCCATCATTAAAGGCTCCACCCTGAGGGTGGGGTTAGACAACCTATAGCAATGTCGTTTTAAGGTAATGGGAAATTCCTCTTCTGCACCTCTGGTGATTTGTGTGTGGCACACAGAGAGCAAATGCAGGGAATCTCATGACCTTTATTTCTTTCCTCCTTGCCTGTTTGGTTTGGTTTGGTTTGGTTTTTTTTTTCCTTTTTTCCCAGCCAGACCAGTTCCCTGGCTCAGTTCGCTGTGTAGCTTCAGCAACACCAGCACCAGCACAAGGCTGGGGCCTCCAGGAGCTGTGGTTGGGGACTGCTTGATGCCAGTGAAGACTTAAGTGAAACAGTTTGGGCTGGAGAGCGCTTAGTGCAAGAAGGGGATGTTCAAGCCTGGTAAGAAAAACTTTCCCCGGCCTGTATTTTCAAATGTATATGAGGCACTTAGGGCGGTCCCGTGGCGTAGTGGAGAGTACTCCCGACTCCGGCTCCTAGGTTGCGAGTTCGAGTCTCAGTGTACGGACCGTCCCCTGGCAGTTCTATGCCTCCCTGCCATCCCATCCCGTCACATCTCGGATGCTTAGTAGGGTCAGCCCCGGTTAGTACTTGGGTGCTGCTGTAGATAGTCCTAAAGGACCTCAGTGTCACTGTCCAAGCTCGCTCGGCTGTGGCAAATGAACCTCAGGACTTAAACGGTGTGGCCAGTTCTGCGCACGCTGTGCCTCACCTAAAAAATCCACTGCGCAGGCTCGGAGGGCACACCCATGTGGGGTGAGCCTTTCCCAAATCTTCATTCGCGAAGATTGGCCATTATTATTATATTATTATATATTATATGAGGCACTTAGAGATAAAAGTCTGATTATTTCCAAATAGCAGGGTAGACTCTACAATACAGTAGACTCTCACATCGTGTTTCAGTGTTATCTTGCAGGGTTTTGTCAGTATAGTTTCCCAAAAGCTATTAAATCTAGCAAATGGTGGTAGAGTCTATGACCTGCCCCTCAAAGAATGGGATACTTAATAAAGATTGTCTGAGGTGCTATTATTATGTGTTTAGGTAGCAATTTAGAGACCTACAATAAATACATTCCAGTGATTGCACCCTATCACAGTTCCCTTTGAAGATACTTTTACACAAATTAGTGGGTTTCAATACTATCATGACTATTTAAGATTTTGTTTAAATGCCTCAAGGTCAGGTCTGACCTTTTTCTCCCACATAGGAATGTAAGACCTCAATCACACCCCAGTGAGAGAATGCACATTTTTTCCCCTGCTTAAAAATCTATAAGGCCATTAAAAATGAATAAGTTGTTGTTAAATAAATGTATGATGCTAAGATTAAAACTGTTTGCATTTCCTGCCCTCTGTCAATTATTAATATTGCCCATAATAGAGAGATTAATACCTACATAGTGGGGTATAAACATCTAGAAAACAATGTAAGCTTTCTTTTTTGAAAGAGAATTATTTGCTCAGGTTTCACACCCATCAGGAAGCAATTCTGGAGCAGGGAGCCTACTTTTGCACCTGCCAGCACATGAATGAGCAGAACAAGTTGCTGCTCAAATCTGGTCACAGAGAACTGGCAAGGGCACAGTCCATCAGTGGATAAAACCCATGTGTTTGTATTCACAAAGTCAATATGGGAGGAGAAATGTATTTCTGAGGACAAGAACTGGAGTCAGAAGCTAAGCAATTAACATCGCTTTCATGCCCCTCTGTAATTAACGCAGATCAAAAAGGACCTGAAACCATCGATTTCACCAGAAACAGGAGACAAGAGAGTAAGCACCAGCACTAACAACTCTGCAGCAGAAACAAAAGCACCTATTGCAGCCACAGGCACAGGGCTGTAAGAACAACACAAAGCAGCCAGAAAAAAACCTTTGAAATGAAAGAACAGAATTTCAACACTCTGAGGTCTGCCATATATGGACAGTATATGAGAAACACTCTTGTTTTACAAGCATAGCCAGCGAGTAGGGTTTACTCTAATACAGCTTTTATGTTTTATTCAAGGATGTAATGAGGAAGAAAACAACAAGAAACGCTCATTCTATGGGCAAAGACATTACATACAGAGGGTATATATTAATAGAGAGAAGGAGGGAAAAAAGGAAAATGTGTCATAGTTCTCTTGATTGTGTGTTTACAAGCTGATTTTCTTCGCATGCATCAGCTGCCCTGGTAGCAGCATTTTGTTTCTGCAAAGAGCGTTACATTTATATCCAGCAGTGATGAGTTCTGTGCTTAGCACCACCAGGTGAATGTGTTTTGACTTTCCATCTGTTTGCCCATGAGAAACCAATAAATACAGGGTGTTTTGCAATTAAGAAGCATAAAACTCAGAACCTACCTGGGGAAAAAAGCAGAAGAGTTTGCATAGAACACAAGCAAAAAGCAAGGAAGAATAACTCAAAACCATGAAGGTGGCACATAATAGCCATACCTCTTAAAAGACAAGAATGAGAGTAAGTACTTGTCCACTGCATTATTCCCTTTTCACAACTGTGTTTGTTTGAAAAGTGACACCTGTGTGAACTGCACTCATGGGTGATGTTAAGGGTAATAAAAGTGCCTCAACTACAAATCAGTACATCAGACATGAAATACGGAAGAGGAGGGAACTACAGAGCAGGAAGAATTTCCAGCAGGAGATAAAATATAATAACACTTTTCCCCATATCTGGTGTTCTTCTGTTGATACCACTTCCTAGTGTCACTTTGTCTTTCTACCCTTTTTAATCTGCCAGGTGAAGTGCTCATCTGCTCCATTATATTTTTACACTGACTCCACAGAAACATAAAAGATTGGGTTGGAAGGTATGAAAGATATAAACCAGACCTTGTTCTAAGACAGGATCAAACTTATAATTTGTGCTAATTCCAGGAAACTTTGGATTGGCAAGTAACTTCTAGTCTGAACTTTGATTCCATTCTTTGATGTATGGCAGGTCCAATATGTGCTATTTTGCTTAAGTACAAATAGTCATAATGGATGTCAGTCCTTACTGGGATCATTCCATTTCAAGGATTGTTATGACAGTCAACTATCATGGTGCTGCATTAGATGTTGTATACTTTGTGCTGGATGAAGCAGTGGTCTTTGTTGGTTTATACTGCTTCCAAAAGATCAGCCCTTTGGCTGTGCACACCAGGAGACTAATAAGGGAGTTTATATTCAGTAAATAATATGTTTGGCACATCCATGGACTTTCATGTACAATAAATAAACGTCATAGCTGTAAATGATAAATCAGTCAGATTAATTCTATGCTTCGCTTGAGCATCTCGGCACAGACAATACTAATAAACAAGATAAGAAACAAAAATATATTTAAAGCTTTTAAAATAATTCCCATTTACTGGGCTTCACAAAGGACTGTGATCAGTTACAAACTGAATCTTTTACATTTAGATGCCAATAGCAGTTTCCTTTTCATCAGTCTGCCTACAAATCAATTCAGACCCACTGAGAAACTTCAGTGGTAGAGCTCCTGAAATTTCCATTGAATGCTGCTACTGAATATTTGCATGTATCTGATCAAAAAAAATTACCATGAAATATTTCTGATAAGTGTTTATTAAAAGCTGGAGCATGGCAGATTGCTACATGTAGTAGCTTAAAGCAGTTTAAGCAGAATATGGCTACTTGTTACAGTGATATATTCAAGCAGCTATTCCAGATGAAGAGATCTGTATAATCAGAGAGCTTCAGAATCAGAGAACAACCAGTTGTGTCACATAACCTCTGCACTCCTATCTGCTGCCTGGGCCAAAGACAAATGCACAACATTCAGTGTGTGCCTGCCCATGCCAATAGCTGTCGCTTTAACTTTCAAGTGCTCAGCCTTTATTTTCCCCATTAAACTGTGCTTCTCTTTTACTCAGAACAATGCTGCCTACTTTTATGAAAAGCTTGAAAGAGGCTTCATCAGATAAAGCATAGTGAAAGTGCAGCTGGTTCATCCTCATCTCTTGTGAAGGCAAGCAAAAGAGGCAATTTTAAGGCTGCAATAAAGAGTCACTTTAACCTGGCATGAATCCAGACTGCTCAGAAGAGTTCTTCTGGCACTCCCCTGGCTCTTCTTTCCAGCTGTGTCAAGGTTCTGGCTCTAGAATTCATATTGCTGCATGGTGAGGCTCATCTCATCAAGTCAGATAATATTCTTTGTCTTTTTTTTTTCCTAGCCAAGCTTCCAACTGCATCTCATACCTAGGGAGTGTAGCAATGCAAGTCTATGAAAGCTTATGGTGCCCAATGGAGGTGGCAAGAATTAGCCACCTGAGGCAAAGAAGATGGGCCCACAACTCTTTGAGGCAGCAGTGATGCTTCTGTGATGACAGATCCTTTTTAACCATGTTGAAAATGCAAAATCCTGTCATGCATATAACATTCCCAGTAACTTAAGTTTCCCAGTTTAAGGAGGAAATCAACTATCTCAAAATATCTACCTTTTAGGTAAAGTTTTGTCAGTATTTAATTCTAGTAATGACTGTACAGTCTCACAAAGACCAAATATAATTACAATCCATGAAAAAAAAGAGGGGCAGTGACAGAGCTGCAACTCAGGCCTATTGGTTGTCTCCACTGCAAATGTTAATGCACCTTCCAGCTCTGTTTTTCCCAGCTCCATCAAGCTTTCTCCAAAATAAACCTACTCTAGAAGGCTAAGTATCACCAATGCAACCACGCAACACCACTTAGCCTGAGGTCCAGGAATTTAGCAGACACAGACACAGAAAATCCCTGCCTGAAGAAACTATAGTCTTGGGTCTCTTTTATGTGAGAGTTATGCCAATGGGTACACAGAGCCTCTCTGAAGTCTTGAGAGCCCTATGAGGGTACCATGAAGGAGTTTCAGAGGGGTTTGGACTGAAACTGAAAACTAGGAATTCAGGGAAGGCCCAGGAAATGAATCTTTGGGATCAACAAGGAAGATAGAAAGACAAAAGGAATCAAGAAGAATGGAAAAGAACATATGTGGGAAAAGTGCCCAGAAGCTAAAAATGAAGAGCCAGGAAGAAAAGGTGTGAGATACAAGAATGAAAAAAGAAAAGGCCTGGGAGGACTAAAAAGAAGAATTTGGGCCAAAATGTTTGTCAAACACTCTAAGCAGAAGCAAGACTTGACAGTAGTTTATAAAAGCATAATGCAGCAATGTGAAAGGGTGGATCTGAGAGCAGCAATAAGATCCCAGAGAGGGTGAGCATCTATGAGGGACAGTCTCTGTCCAATTTCACGCTCCGAAGAGAGTGGGCAAGCGCAGGCCACCTCATTTTCCACCCAACCAACTCAGGCTGACACCCTGCAGCATGAAACCTTCCATGTTGTAGGTATTTATTCCTTGAGCTTGTCACCCCATAATGAACAAGGACCACTGCTAGTCATCTGCTTATTTCAGGGAGCACCAGGATCCTGACAGCCGGCTAAACAAGCAGCAAAGCTAGGGAGGAGTGGAAAAGGTGTGGAAAGAAATGTGAGAGATATCACAGATAATGTGGAGTGGAGGCAGTGATGTAGTTATAACCTTACTTTTATTTTCACTTGATGGCACAAAAAAACGAAGGTGAGAAGAAGCTTTTAAATGAAACATGACATTTCCTTATTTAAGTCTGATTTAGACTTTAGCAGTCTTTCTGCTTTGTACACATTTCAGTGCTCCCACACCATGGGTAGCCAAACGGAAGAGGTTTAATAAAATAAATTTAAAAGATAATTTCCTGAACAATGAGGTCTGGTTTTCTAAGCAAACAGTCCTTTTGGTGTTGTTATCAAAGATGATAGAGCTAGCCTTGTTGTAAATATGAGGAGGAGAGATATGGTCTCATTTATAAATTTAAAAGTCCTGTTATGCATCTTTGTTTCCTGAGCAAAACAATCTCTTATGGGGACTGCATGGAAAAATCTCATTATCCAGTTTTGTGTGGGCTGCCCTCATTGGAAACAACTGCATTGCTGCCCATTCGTCAAAAGCAGCATTGTCCAGCAGTGGTCTGCTGTGGCCCCACCAAGGTCCCAGCATCCATTATTGCAGTTTCACATGGTTCTACTCACATCAAAAGTGGAGCACAGTCAGCAGTCCCTGCCACATGTTGGGGTAACCTAAGGTGGCAAATCTGCTGCATTCCTGGCATGTGAACCTGGGTTTGTTTGGGTCCAGAGACAGTAGTAGGCAATCCCTTCCAATCATTTACAGTAATCTCTCTTACACACTATGAAGGACATCCCAAACAGAGTATTTATATTAAACAGGACATATGGCAGGTGGTCTTCCATTTGAGAAAAACTAGAAAATAACAGAACAACATTCAGAAACATTATTAATAACACTTTCAGACAAGGAAGTACGGGTTTCTCTATCTCATCATCCTGCCACTAGAGCCACAGTTTGCCATAATAGGATTCAAAGCTTCTCCTGAGATTGTATCTGCCCTCAAGGGTAAATAAAGTGAGAGCTGGAACTTTCTGACACAACTTTGTCTCTGGCTTATTAATCTTGTCAGGCAGTGACCAGAGAAGGGTCAACACCAGCAGCATAGCAATTATAAGGAAACATTTCCTATAATGAAAGTAGCAGCAGTGGTCACCAACAATTACACAAACGGTGTTGGGAGGCATTTCTTGACTTACTTTTCTATGAAGAACACTCTTCTCAATAATATGCAATGGGAGAATGCTTTGTTGTTGCTTAGTTCAATGGAAAATGTACAGTTGCCCCATAATTCGATATTATATGCATTTAGGGTCAGACCCAAGCCCAACTGACATCAGGGACACAGCTGCTATTAAAACTAGTTAGGACTGTGGTTTGAGCTCTCACAGAGAGGTGTTCCCAAGAATAAAGCCTTAAAGAAGATTATCAACTAATTAACAACAGTACTGGAGGGATGCTGCTTGGAAGGCAATATTAAGCTTTCAGAATTACTCACTTTATAAACTGGGGGTTGGTTCAGATTTACAAGTCAGTCTCTACCTAAGGAGAGCTATGAGCATTCTTTAACCCTTATAATCCCTTCCAACTCACATGTGTTTATAAGGATGCTTCTGGGTTTGCCTCAGAGAGATTTTGGGGCCATCTCCCAAAACTGCAATGTAGTAAGCACACTTCTTAAAAAAGCCTCTCAGAGGTCATGGGTTTATGCTTAGGTATTTCTAAAAGCTTTACAATCCAGAGCTGCAGTAAATGGTTATAATGGTTACCTGGGGTGTGGATTAAATAGCAAGGTACTGGAAGTCCCAAGCCACATGTCCTGCTGTAGCCAGCTCTGCATATCCTCTTCTCTCCACAACAATGCCCTGGGGTGTGTTAGAGTATCTTGATCCTCAGGGAACAAAACAAGGTACCTCAATGTCACAATCAGGTACAGAAGTAAACACAGTCTGTGACTGGGACCAGCTTTTCTTTCTAGCTGACCAGCCATGGAGATGGGAAGGCAGGACAGTACTGTTGCAAGAGTGACTCTGCCAGTGCCCCTGGCTCCTGCTCAGAACAGCTTTCCCTTTCAAACTAGTGGCTCTTTCAGATATGCAGTTCTCTTCACAACTGTGTGACAAGGTGTATGCTATGAAAGGGAAAAGCTAATTTATTCCAGTATCATCCAAACTCTCATGAAAGCTCTTTCACTAGTAGGTCCACTTACTTCTGAGTTGAGGGAGAAGCAAGTCCATTGGCATTAGATCACAATGCCTTCCACCAAACCCACTGGAAAAATCATGCCCTTTTCAGAATCAATGCTTTGAGAATCAGGAAAATATAGAATTCACTATGTTGAGATATGGCAGCTTTTGTACTGGTACCCTGATAAAATTACTTCATACAGGTATGGAGTTCCATCCCTTGAATTCCCATACACTCCAGGCAACTCCTGCCACATAGAAGGCCAGCTTGAAGCCTAAATGCAATAAAGACCTTGAATACTTCTTACCTGCTCTCTGCGTCTTGGCCATGTGTTTCAAATTCTAGGTGCATGTGTGGGACTTTGAGGATACACTGGGTTTGTGTTGGCTTGAATGCTGAATTACTTGCAGTGAGGAACCCTTTTTGAATATCCAGAATGGCAACATTTAGCATGGTACTTTTGAAAGAAATCAATGATCTCCTGGAAGATTTCTTTACTAAAACAGACTTCATCAGTACGTAGAAGAGTCATACAAAGGGTTTCATTTTGTGACCTTTGTCAAAAAACCCTCTGTGCAAAGCAGTTTGCAAACTACTGTGCAGGGACTTCGACTGAACCAATCATGTAGCACTGGTTTTCCTTGAAAAGGACAACTGAAACTCCAAAAAACTTCTCTACATGCTCCAGCATTTAATTTTGCCACTGTACCCACAAGATTTGGCAGCCACAAAGAGAGGCCTTTCCCAGAAAACTTTGCAGGGAAGTTTGCAAAGACACTGATGACAGAGCTGCAGAAAAAAGATCTGCTGCAATGTCTCCTGCAGATTTAAGAGCGAGGTAGCCCCACAGTCTGAGTCCTCCTGAACTCTTGTATCCTCTTTTAGAGACCAGGACATTTCTGCTTCCCCGGAGATACAGAAGACAAAGCTATATGCTCTGTCCTGAATGATGTAATGTAATTGGTGGGCAAAGGAGATGTTAATCACTTCTGCTATACAGTAGCTTTATTAATAGAAAAACTGCCAGCAGTGTCAATTAGTCATACACATATGTATGCATATTCTATGCAAAGAATGGAAAGCAGACTTTCACCTTCTATCAGAACTGTAATTGGTAGAATAGCCTCTGAAATGTGGGATGAGGCTTTTATACATTTAAAATATTGTTTTATATCACTCTCAATCACTAATTTATCTCTGCCAAACAGCAAGGCAGGCTCAGAGCCACCTAAATGCTGTGATTAATTAGCTTGCTGATTATCTGTGTATTAACATCAGATCTGTGATAGTTTCTCAGGGCCATGCTACACATAGAAGAGAGGAAAAAATTAGTTGATCATAGGTTATTAAGAGCAGATTGCATATCTGATGGCAAGAGCAAGCTCTTTCCCCATATCTCCCTTGCACATCAATTGCAGCATTTGGTGTGATTCAGCAGTTTAAACTCTTTTCCTCCTCCAGCTGGGAGTAGTTACCATGCTCCAGGGCTCTGCCCCAGACTCCTTCACTACCTGGCAGGGTAAGTGGGTTACAGGGGCGGCAGAGATGCATCTGGGTGCCAGTGAGCACCTCTCCTGCCCCAGCAAGTCCTCTGCATGCTGGGTCCTTTCCCCTCCTGAGTCATGCTGAGGAACCAATGCTGCCAATGAATGCTGGAGGGATGCTAAGGGAAGAGATTCTATTGATGCCTCTGTCCTCACACAGTGTGGCTGCTTGTGATATCTGAGGGCTGGATTTGGTGACTCAGGTCCTCTTTGGCCTTCGTATAAGAGATGAATGACATTTAGGAAGATGTTCAAGAGCAAAGGTGTCTTCTCCATGGATGTTGAATGCTGTCACTGACTGCGAAGCCCATCTCACCTAGGTAAACCCTTGATTTCAAAACACATAAATAAACCTAAGAAGTTCCACAGTGCAGAGGTTTCTGATGAACCAATTACAAGCTCTTCTTTGTTCACCATAGGTGTTTTTCCATTAAAGTCAAACTAAGTTTTCCCTGTGTTAACTTACATGCCCCCAAAGCCCACATTCTGTGGAGGCTTAATTACAGTTTTACACTGCCAATTCCCTCTGGTGCATCTTCTTGTAAGTCGAACTTAACATGTGTTATCAGCAAACTTAGGGCCCGGCAGCAACAACAACACCAAGGACCCTGCACAGCTATTCTGCACATCTAGAAGCCTCCAGGAAAGGAATACAAAACATCTTCAGTTAGCTTTCATACCATCCAAATGATGTAATTTATTTACAAGCCACCTTGCATTCTTTTGCTCTTGCCAAACATACCAGGCTGCAGACACAGAGCTATCAGTCCAGCAAGGTGCGTCATGCAAGGACTCCTCACCAGCACAAGCTCACACATCCCTTGACTATACATCTGCCATGTTATGAGCCATGTGACTTTTAAATATTTCTCACCTTTAGGTAAAACAAAAGTAGAAAGTTACAGCATGTTGTGGCAGTTTTTCTACAGGCAACCCTGCCTCCTCAGCAGCTCAGGTGCTGTTTCGCAAACTGAAGCATCCATAATACCTCTACACCCACCAGGACCAGAGAGCTCATCAAAGCTGACACATTAGGTCCTTGTGTTCTCTTGGCAGTCATCTTACCTTCTTAAAATTTAGTAAACAAAGCCACAAAATGAGCTGAAAGAAGGTCCTTTATAAAAAATAGATACAATTTCTAAATTAATCCAAACAAGCTTTCTTGAGTAACTTAATTTTTTTTTTCCACGAGGCACAGAATAACATCATCATCATCATGGCTAGGCTTCATGAATGAAGATTTGGGAAGGGCTCTACCCATACTTGCTGCAGGGGTGCTGGTGGCTATAAAGGCCAATGCGGGATAGGCAAGTCCAGTTGCAAAAGGCACAGCGGAATGTCTCCTTAGGCGATATTGGTGTCTGCATGCAAGGTTGGGTCTGCGGCTTCCAGTGCACCTTATCACCTGCCGTTTCATCCCTCACCTGTCGCTACAGGGCTTTGCAATGTGGGTGTGTTCTTCGAGTCTGCACAGTGGATTTTTTAGGTGAGGCACGGCGTGTGTGGAACTGGACCCACCCTTTACTCCTAAAGTTCATCTGCCAGGGCCGAGCCAGCTTGGATGATGACAGCGCAGTCCTCAGGACATAGGTTCAGTTGGAGTATCCTTCTCTTTGATGGATAGCCTTACAGGGCTAAGCAAGCTCCATCTCCCCGGGTTTGGAGTTAGAGTTTTCCTTCTCCTAGGATGGTTGCCAGAGGGCTAGCGAGCCCCTCCTTCCTGTGGACACACTTTGTCTGACCCTTCAGCTGAGACCTGTCTGGCATGGGAGGCCCTACTGGAGGCACATACCCCTGCCAGCATAGCTTGCAACTCCTGGTCACGGGGGAGAAGCTTGCATACCAAATAACACAGCTTTGTGGAAAAACACCTACATTGAACAAAGGACACCTTTTAGAACTTTCGACCCCTGCAGAAGAGACCTGAAAAATCAATTTGGTACTAGACCACCCTTTTGTTATGAAGTTGAAGAGGAGAAAAATGTGATGGTTACACAGACAATTGATTGAAAAGTTCCTTTATAGTAGATAAATGTGGATCCTGACCTGCTGGAACACTAGTCTTATCCCGTATAACCATACTGACATCTTGATACAATTTTGACTAACATTGTTAACATGAATACCTGTTTAAGTTTTATACAACATCCATCATAGGGATATGAAAGCAGTATAGCTCAAGGGAAGCGAATAATTCTGAAGTCTCAATGTGCAGTAAGAAGTAAGTTTGCTTCCTAGAAAGTTAATTTCAGAAATCCTACAGTGAGGTTAACAGGATTAGTTTTACAGTTGCCACTGACTTTGCAAGTATACCAGATGAAGACTGGAGGGAGACAAGGAGGGGGGAAACTGGCTCTTCAAAAAGCTGGTTAATTGCAAAGAATCTGCTATTGCTTAAGATGTAACTTGCTGACAGGGAGAAAAATATATCAAAGCACAGAGGAGATATATCAAAATATCAAAATTCAGCTGAATAAATCTCAAGGGATGACAGAGGATCCATCGCACAGAACTCATATAGAAGGATTTCTCATCCTGCTTACAAAAAACAGTTGTTGGTTTTTTTTTTTAAACAGTTGAGTTCTGTTCCAGCAAATAGTGAAGAGGTATTTTGAAGACAGGCCAGAAATTTCTTCATACAGATCAGGATTTGAAGCTAACTCTTGGTGCAGATATAATATCCATGAAAATAAGGTCAGGCAGCTGAGTGAGAGGTGGTTGCCTGTCAATCCTTGGAAGTGCACTACATTATCCATGGTAAATACTACTCTGAAGGCAGATGAACTTGCAACAGACCACAAGCAGTTGCTTTAAAAATATTAATATGTCATATAGTTTCATATTCTGATGCAATGGCTGATCCTCCCCCTTGAAGTCCCCACCCTAGGCTAGGGTGAGGTACCAGTCTCATGCAAACCATCTTCAGAGACCAAGGCAAAGAGAAAGTGAGATGTTTTCCCTACAGAATTGCCATTGCCAAAGAAGCACACAGCTAAACACTAGCTAGAAAATTTCCACTGGCCTAAGTAACACTTCCCATAGCCTGAATCAGCTCAATTTTTCCATGCAAAGTTACAGTTCAACCTACTAATTAGCAATCAGAAGAAATCAATACTTTGCATTGGAAACTGACATCCTCCATCTGAAGGACAAACTGTCATCTCTGTGGCTCAGTGGCATCTGAGGTGAGTGTAACAGAGAAGCTGAAGGCATAAAGTAAAAGTTGTTCATCTACAACAGATGCCCAAAAGTCTCTTGTTAAATAAAGGCAGGAGAGTTCTGAGCTCAGCGTTGCTGCAAAAGGGCATTTGCTCTCTGACTCCCACCCAATTATCCCCATGTCCAGGTAAGACTCTGCCTTGAAAGCCCTCAGGAGGGTGCAATACTGAAAAGGTGCAGTGGAGAGTATCTGACACAGTAGTTTATCAGAGGGGCTGGTTGACACCCCAATAGCCTCATTCTGTTCCTGAGGAACAGTAAACCCTGTGTCCCCTTGAACCCCATTTGTGCATCACTCTGGGGACTTCTGCGTATTCTGTATCTGTGTGGTCCTTCTTCTCCTTCTAAATCTCTCTACCAGAGAACACCTGGGGGGATAGTTTGTCACCATCACCTTAGGCTTCCAGTAATCAGAATCCAGGTGACAATTTAGAGACAGAGAAGAGCATTCAGATATACACTCAGAGACCCAGAATGCACCACCTGATGCAATTAATAAAAAATGATGGAACAAGCCTAGGCCATTTGGTTCATCAAAGTTCACTTAGCTTTTCTATTTAACGCTCTATTTCCTCCAAGAAGGCAGCTTATGATTTACTGAATAACATCAGTGTGCTTCTACCTCAATGCTTTAGCTTGGAAAGCCAACTGAAAATTGTTTTACCCTGTTCGCATGTGCATAGAGATCTAGTTCTGTGGTGAAGACACCTGGTACATAACATCTCTCCTTCCATTCTCTACCTGTCCCTGTCCCTGTTGGAGGCTACTACCACTTTAGGTTATACACATTCTTACTTTTACCACCCTTGCCACCCTCTATCCCAACATTTCATTCCCCCCGCCCCCGCAGAAGTCCCTGGCACAGGACTAAAGGAGAGGAATGCACAGGTGCATTTCCATCTCAGCCTCCTCATTACTGCTGAAACTTGGCATGCAGTGTCCCACCCACTTGGAAGAAATGTCCTGAAGTTACTCCTGAACTTAAATGCCATGATCTGAAAATAATAATAAGAAAAAATAAGTTTTCTCAGTTTTTCATTTAAAATTAATTTCCCTGATTTTAAATCCAACATTCCTCAGTCAAATCCCAAAGAGCTTCTTGACCTGCAACTGCCTATTCATATCAGGGTGTGCATCAGCATCCCTAAACCTCCCACGGTATACCAGGGAAATCTGCCTGTTCAAGATCTGCCCTATTTCCTCCTCCCAGTTTTCTGAAGCAGCTGACAGCTTTTAACAAGGAGCTCTTTGTTCAATCAAGTGCTACACTGGATATGACCAGAAATTTTAAAATAGATGTTTTACAATTCCCCATGGCCTTTGTAACAGGATTTCTCCCAAATCCTCACAAGGTCCTTTCCCCTTGCCCTAATGGACACAAAATTCTGCAGCTCTCCCCAGAAGAAGGACTAAATTCAGTTTTCTTCACACCTTCAGAAGACTGGCTGCAACAGCTGAAAATGAGAAAACCTGAGGAAATCCAAGGGAATCAGAGCAAGCGCCACATCCTGCTTATCCACTCCCTGACCATAGCCCATATGAAAACAATGCTCCCACACCGAAGAGCCCACTGCTGTAGACAGGTATCTCAGCATTTTCGCAGGTTTTATTTCCTGGAAATTGATTTCTCAAATGTTCAGTCCTTTTGGTAAACCAAGCAACTGCTGTCTCCAAAGGCTGTGAGCTGTCCTCATTAACTTCATGTATTTTGTGGTTTTACCCACCATTTTCTTTATATTTTCACTTTAAATTCCATTTGCTGTGCAGTGACCCAGTTTCACAGCACATCTGACATCCCTTTGATTTTTTTGCTGCCTGCTCTTCACTTACAGGTAAGAGCAAAAGTAAGAAGTCTGCAGCTGGCTTCTTTGTGCAGGTCATTTAGACAGATTAGAAACACTGAAGGAAGCACTAACTCCGCTTCTGGCTTCAATCAATACTTCCTCTGAGTTTGACACAAGTCTTCTCTATTTTTTAGCAATCCTTTGCTGTGTGATATACTGACTGCCTGATCTCTTCAGACTGAATAGCAACCTGGCAAGTGGCACTTCAGTAGGTTGCTGCAGAACCCAAATAGCATGCCATGCCAAGTCCCATCATTACCCAGACTTCTTTTTTATGTATGTGTATATGTGCTTGTTATGACAGAGGCACAAGAAGGGAGAATAAAGCTAACAGAAGGGAGAGGACATGTCAGCCTTAACCATGCTTTCCCTGATGGTAACAATTGAACAGCTTCCAGCAAAAATATTTAGTTATGTTCATTGTATGCAGGCTTCGGTACCTTGCTGTCTAAATGCATTTGTTAAAGTCACCCCAGTAAGTGGATGCATCTGCAAATTTATTCATTTCAGCTGAAATGTTCAGGCATCTCACACATTACTGATGGCTCTGAGGATGCAAAAGACACCTCTTTCATTTCCTTTCCACTGCATGGGAGAGGAAGGAGTCTTAGAGGTAGCACTGGTGGCATATGACTCAATGATCCCCCTCACATCAGCCCTGTAGAAGGGAAAGATCATCCATTTGGTCAGCCATCTCAGGGAAAAGCTCTAGCTGATCCAAAGTAGTTGTCACTAGAAACAAGAGACATATGCAGGCACCTTGATGACGATCAGTCTGGTAACCTTCCTGCTCTGCTTCCCATGATATGGAAGTCCTGGCTTGAAGGTCTTTGCACTCACCCACTACGTGGCTGCAGTTCCACCACTCCCTGGTGCTGCCCCAGTCAGACAGGCTGCACACCCCAGCTGGCATGCTGCCAGCTCGAGCCCCTCCACCTTCAGCTCTGCATGCTGGGATGGGCAGCATGCACATACATGACCCAGGGAACCAGATGTCTTGCGTATCCTTCCTCTTCCTCCCTGGCTTTCTCTAGGAGCAAAGGCATGTTCATAATGGGGTGTTACATTCTCACCCACCTCCATACATTTCCAACCTCCTCACCACCCCCAAGTTGTTCTTCTCTTCAGGGTCCCTTTTGATCTGTCCAGTTTCTGGAGCAACTCCACCTGTGCTTTGCAGATCAGCATTCACTGGGATTCAAATGGGGATCCTTACAGCTAGGATAACACCACACTGTAGCAAAAGACAGCTCTGCCTTTCCAAGCATTTCCTCCAGAGCATTCCTCTCCCTGCTTTCAAGATCTCTCATCTTCTAAAAACCCTCAGGCTTTTTTCGTTCATAGCTCTATACTCTTTTAATGTAAGCGTGAATCAAATTCTGTTCTTTGTCACTCCCATCTCTAGACCTAGAGTCACAGAGGAGATTAACTAAGTTACGCTGGATTTACATCAGGATAATGAGAGAAAAAATTGGCCCTTTGTCTTTATATTTTAACTGCTTCCCATCATATTTTTATTTGTGGCAGTGTTATTGTTAGATTTACTTTGATGTGCCTGTTTGAAATTCATTAATCTACAGCATGCTTTAGGAAAGCTCTTTATATTTGCTCTCTACTTGGAATATGAAATTACTTCGCTTTACAAAGTATGTTATAATAGTCTAAATTTATGACATTACTATTATCTGAGGAATCTCCAGCTATTCATACACATTCCTCCTTTGTTTCAGGCCCTTCAAAGTTAGTACAGCTAATTCTACAGTTTCTTCTCTTGGCATCAATTGCACATTATACTGAATGCTATTAAATTACAGATCCCCACTCCTTTTCCTGGAAACTTGCTGGTTGGCAGAGTAAGATTAGATCTGGATATTATATGCAAGGGTTTTTTAACAGCTTAGCTCTAAGATGCAGATTGTATATGAAGCTTCAGTGTGATGGAGTTCTTAAAAGCATTAAAAAATTACATTAAGCCAAATGATGTCACTTTAAGCAGAATTTTTATCCCTTTCTTTCCTGATTAGTGCAGCATGTGCAGATTTACCAAATATCTCTGCTAGCTCCAACAGCTTCACCTCATGGCATCTTGAGTCAGCATTTCTGGCAGCAAGCATGGCTATGGAGTGAAATTCATAATGTAAATTAACACTCAACACTGGGACCAAGGGGATCATTAGCAAATGTTTCCAAATGACCTGTGGCAATCCTACAGCTTCACCAGGCCTGCTTTAGGAAAAATCTTAATTATTCCCAGAGGGAAGGGGGAAGAGCCTCCTGATGTTCAGCTGGACAGTTTGGCAGGAACAACAGCAGCAGCTCTGCTGGGCTGTGCCAGGGGGTGTCCGTGTCAGTATGTCCACAGAGGGCTATCAGTGCCTCTCTCCAAGTGCAGTGGTTCCTGCGACAGTAAGCAACACAGTCCTGGTGGCAGGGAGCCACTCCCAATAGAGGGCATCTCTCACTCCTGCATCCTTCCGAGGAGCAGGGCCTGACACTTCCCACCCATTCTCCATCAGGAAAAACCCAGACAACCTGATGTGTCTGTTGATCTTTTCGAAATTTTGTAATTCAATATGCTTAATGTAATCTATACTGTAGTAATTCCGTGATACAAGTGTGATGTAGAGCATTTGTCAATTATTGGACTTTTGAGAATTTTCTCACTAACTTTATGCAGGCATTTAACCACGTCAAAGCTCTTATTTGTAACCTGACTGATAAAAGCAATAAAAACCCATCTACAAATTCATTCTCCCAGAGTTCCCTATGTATAGCACATGCAGTTGCTTTCATGGTTTTGTTCCTTTGGAAGAAAACAATTATAATTTTGTTGTATATATAATTATATTGAAAAATAATTACATTCTTTTTAAAAAATACCTTTTGAAATACTTAATTTCAGCAGTTGGCTCATTAGCCATTATCTACCTTGCTGGGAAATGCCAGGTGCAGAGCTGATTGCTATCCCTTGCCAAGTCAGGATGGGAAGTTCATCCAGCCCAGCACACCAAGAGATGGGCCAAAGGAGGATGCTGACAGACTGTTATGGCTCAAGATGAAACATACTGAGCTATTTGGGCAGAAAACATAGCCTTATTCTGTAATGAGAGTTTGTAGCTCAGGGATTTCCAGAGTCAGAGAGAGTGTCAACATACATGTTTACAGTTACTTTTTGCAGTATCATCTGTCCTCCATCCCTTGCCCAGGTGGCTCTGGCCTCTGAGCATTCCCACGCTGGTGCTAGCTGCCCAGAAAAGCAGGTACCAGGTGAGATCAGACCCTGTGTGTCAGAGCAGCAAGAGAGAAGAGAAATGGGATTTCTTCTGGGACAAAAGCAGTTCAGGCATCGCCTTGCCATGTCTGTGCCCTGCTGAGCTGCTGACAGTGGAGATTCTCCCGAGGTGATGTAAAATAAAAATACTCTCTGTCTGGTGGTATCTATTTTTCCATGATGCCTTCACTGAAGAGCCAACCTAGAAGCAGTGAGCTCCCAAAGGCAGTGGTGGTGGCAGGAAGGTGAGGACGAAGAATCCCTCTGCTTCAAAATACATCCTTAATTACTGCCCACTCATGCACCCCTCCACTGCCTTAGCATCAGAGCTGCTCTCATCAGGGCTTCCCGCTCACTAGGATTGGGATGAATATAGATTTAACTTTGGGGGCTTCACTCATAGCCTTTGTCTGAAGCCTGTGCCAGCCACAGGGGTGGAAGCCATGCAGGAGACAGGCAGTAATTAAGGCTGAATTTTGAAGCAAAGAGATTCCTTCTCTTACCCTTCCCTCCAACCTAAGCCCTGAGACTGTGTTCCCGAAGAAATAAAAGGGCAGGTTCCTGTCCCTGAGTTTTGACTGTGTTCCCAGAGTAGAAATAAAAGGGCAGGTTCTTGTCCCTGAGTTTATGTCAAAAAGTGTGAAGGTGGTAGGACAGGACTGGTGGTGTTGTTGAGCTGCCAGATCACACAGGCTGGCTTCAAGATTTCCCGCATGTGCTGTCCATCTGTGCTTCTCCATGAGCAGGACTACTTCACCCAAATGTGCACAGCATAGACCCAGAGCCTCTCTCCCACCCAAGAGACATCAGAAGGAATTGGCACCCAGCTACCCACAGGGCCCGAGAGGGGCTGCACACCCTCTTGCATTACCTTCTACCTTACAGTTAGGACACTGGACCCAAAAGATTCTCAGAGTCTTAATTAAATGAAAGAATTGTATAGAAAAACTCAAAATGAGCCTATGGCTTTGAAGGATTATGAAAATTTCAGGCAGATGGCAAGATAGGAATTAGCACTTCTTGCAGCACCTCTCCAGAACAGATGCAATACATAATGAGGGTCAGGCAGCAACGCACGGCGCAATTCCCTTTGCTCTCCCAAGAAACACAGAAACACTAAGTCACTGTGTCACTACAGATTTTGTTGCTGGAAACACAACAAATGTCAATTGTCAAGGTAAATTAGTAATGCTGCATAAGCGGGAACTGGAGGTAGAAAGAGAGCTGTGAAAGAGGAAGCTTTAGAGACACAATGATTCTTAAAGCAGTTTCTCTAAACTCTTCCTTCACCCATATGCATATTGCTGTTTGCGAGAGGTGCACAAAGTCAGTAACTCCCTCTGAAATGGTTGTTTATTTCGAATTCCTGATAGGATATATATTAAGTTAATTAAAATTGTTACAAAGGCAGTGATTCATGAGGCATCTGACTGCAGAAGAATAATGCATCTACCTGGCTACTTGTCTTGTTGGTCCATTTCTTTACAAATTGCTGTACTTCAACTCATGAAACAGTAAAACATCAGAGTAAAGCAATGGAAAGTTAACGTGTGCTTAACTGTTCAAGAATTATATTCGGGAAGAAAAAAGTATAGGCATAATTTGTCAGTAGGTATAGATCTTGAGGCATTATCTGAACTTGGGAAAAATGTTTAATTGGCTGCCTGAGGCCCTCTAGAATTTTAATTTTTCTAAATGAATTACAGTATATTCATGATACCATATAGGTGGCTACAAGTGTAGAAGTGTTTCTGTGCATTCATTCTGTGGTTCATTCACAATCTGAAAAATAAAGCCAACCAGGTGTAATGATGACTCCCTGTTTAGGTGGTTCAGTTCCTTCTTCTTTGTTCTGCTTTTCTGCCAGCAGTATTCGAAACCCAATTTGCATGAGTGAAAAATCTTCCTTGGAAAAGCTAACTCACACTTTGGGGTTCTGCTGCCATGCCAAATAATTCAAGCTGCTTAAATGGATTTGCAAGGTGGATGTTCAAATGCAGATTAAAATGTGAAGCCACTTCCCAGAAAATCATCTAATTTATAAATGAGGAATCTTCAGACCTTGAGGTAGCCAAAGTAACTTGGCTTTTAAAGGAGATTACCTACAAAAGGCTCTGACTACCAATCTGCTGGAGACTGGATGCGTGACTCTTAAAACTCCAGAACAAAAGATCAAAGACTGCCTCAGTCAAGCAAAATATTCCACTGCTGGGTAAACAACTTTTGCTCTGCAAATAGCTTTTTCCCAAATGCCATATCACAATTCAGATCTTCTGACAGGTGCAAACACAGGTTGGAAAAGTGTGCAAAAACATGTTCCATGACTTGTGAGAATGAACTGGTTACTTGAGCATACTCAGCACCTCAAAAAACTGGGATACAGGGGCCATAATGCTTATGAGAGTACAGATATAACTGGAACACAAGGCAGTCCTAGTTAATGGCAGCACTTTTAAGGCAGGAGCCTTTAAGGTGGAGCTTTCAGATATCCAATCATCACACAACCCTAAAGGGACAGCTTTGCAGACTTGCTCCCCAACTCAGCCCCTGAAAACTGCATCTCATCTTCTCCCCAAGCCCTATACCGCTACATTGGAGGTCATGTACCTGGACACTGGACAGGTGAGGAGAGGCAAGGGAAGGAAATGCTAACCCAAGGATCTCTCTGGTGGGTGTGGCCACTGGTGGGGACAACCTCACCCTTGAGAGAGGCAGTAAGTACCCAGAAGTCTCACTATCTGCAAAGCCTGTCACAGGGGCTTTGTACTTTCCTCCATCACCCCACCACTGTATAGACCTCAGTGAACAGATTCCCATGACACTGTCTGTGGTGAATTGGTGTAAAATGAGTATAGGGGGGCTTAAAATGTGAGTGAGGTTTTAAGTAGCCCACAAGGCATGAGGGAGACTACAACATCTGGCTGCTCATCTTCCTTTTCAGTCAAGTGCCAGAAGTAAATATGAGGGCAGGTAATAGGCAAACAGGAATAATAAGAGAGGAAGGAAAATCTCTTGGAACCTGAGCATGGAATCACAGCACCTTTACCTGGAGATCTAGGCAGTCCAGTAAAACAGAGCCACATCTGAGGCCTTGGATCTGTCTCTTGTGACACATGCTATCAGCCTAGCACAAAGCATCAGTACTCAACATGAAAAATAATACTTTTCCCAGCAATCACCCCCAAATCATAGTGGAAGAGAACTCAAGAACTAAAGAACAGTAACTAGAGAGCTCAATCAAAAGCCTAGCAATGTTGACACAGTCTTCTTGCAATTCTGAACAAGCATATTTTACATTCCAGCTTACTCGAGGCATGTCCTGGGTAGTGGATAAGAGCACTTAGCATGCCATGGAGAAGCCTGACTTTGAAATAGCAAGCTCTGATACTCACTGGAGAACTAACACAGGTCTCCAGAAGAAGGAGCACAGTGGGGCCTTTCTGCACTGCCCTTCTTTCTGCCTCTTCCACTAGTGTTCACAGCAGGGGTAGAGGGAAAAAAAAAAGAGGAAGAAGAAATTAGTGAAATAAATGTCAGACAGCCCTGCAGCATCAAGATTCTGTATAATCCTCACATTTTACCACAAAACCAGGAGATGTGGCTCAAAGAAAAGCCATTTGGCCCACTGCACCTACTGCCTTTGGGTGTTGTCTGTATCCTTAAAATCAAAAGAGAGCATGAACACTTCAAAGCAACATGGCTTATCATCAAGTGTACAGGAATGGGTTAAATCATTTTGTAAGATAGTGCAGTGGTTGCACATTTTATAATGCTTTTTATGTGTTTTTTTCTGCTGTCACTCACAGTGCCTTCCCTAGGGAAATCATTTCATCACCTCTGTGATGGCAGCATGAATGAAGACTGACCCCTGCTTAGGAAGCCACATTTATTCATGTTAGGTGACTACATCCATAAAATAAAAGCCATTTTTTGCCAGAATTCCTGCATGTCTCACTTTTATTCCCTTATTACTTCTATATTTTTCTCTGTCCCTGTCCTAGTAAATGACTTGGTATTTTACAGTTTCTTTTGTAGGAGGTTTTCAGCTAAATCTAATTCTCTAATTTTCAGATTTCATCTTCTATATCTTTGTGGATAACAAAATTTTAACTTTATAATAAGTAACCTTTGGTCATTACAGGCCAAAAATCCCTTTACAGTTACTTCTATGCAAATTCAAAATAATCCACTAATAAGCAAAACTTAGCGCCTAGACCGGGCATGTCTGAAAATGGTTTGGTGTGAAACAGTTTTTTTAGATGCAGACTGATTGTCAAGTGAGCCTATACCAGTAAGCTTAAGCAAAGTTTGTACTTTTGTATCTGCAAGACATCCCACCAGTAAAAAGGCTCCATGAAGAGTTACTACAGAGTAGTGAGAGCATGGTAAATTTGTGCCTGAGCCTTATCTTACCTGGGCAGACAAAAGCTTTTATTAGAACCTCCATTCCATCAGTAAGTCTTGCCTATAAATATTAGTGACATGGCACGGAAGAATCAATTTTTATGATGATGACAAACTAAAGCACAAAACTGAGCACTTATATGCAGGTTGCCGTTGGGCCATTTGATGATTCACAAATTAGTCCTGATCCTTGTGGATCTAACTTTAAGTATTTCACTTCAAATGTTTCTACCCTTTCAAGTGCCCCTTTACATAGCTGAATTTGATCTGCCTACTACTAGGAAATAATTTAACACAGCCTTTGAGTACAGAAAAATAGATGTTTTCAAGAACAGACTCTTAGTTCCTGTATTCGAGGGAGAAAGATTGGTTTTATTTAGTTTCATGTTATAGGGCCAGATTTCTTCACTTTTTATTCTGATTGAGTCGTCCTTTGTTTTTCCAAGTAGCTCTGTTAAAGTCAAAGGTTGTTTAAACAGAAGCATACTGCATAATCTGAATTATTTTTGTTTCTCATAAAGCTGTTCTTTCTAATGTCATAATCTGATTCTTCCCATTGTACTAAACAGTTCCACTTAGGCCTGTTTATGTTATACTGGAGTTCAAGGCATATCATCTTAAGTGTTATGCGCTTTGCATAGACATGTTCTATCACCCTGACATAACATAGAATGCTCAGAGTAGATCTTCGGCAGGTACGAAGCCTCTTTGAAACAGTAACAACTTCTCTGAATTTTACATTCTGGCGAGAAACAGATACATAAAGTGTTGAGGGGTTTTCTTTCCGAAAATGGGCTTATGAACGATCCAGCCTGCACCAACTCTGTGAGACTGAAGCAGATACTGGCTAACAGACAGCAAGGACACACACCTGCCGTTGTTCATTAGGTGAGAAGCACTCCCTAGGAGCTCTCAATGACTCCCCAGAAGTTTTCTCATGAGAACGCCACAACTTTCACACAGGACTCCGGAGGTGCACCTGAAAACATCGAGGATGAGATAATATAAACATTGGACTTGTGAGAAACGGTTTTTAACCAATTAAAGGTTGTGGCCTGATGGTGTGAGACTCAATTGAGCCAATAAGATGTAGCTTTAACCCTGTATAAACCGTGTGCTGTGTGTAATAAAATGTCTTCACTGTAAACCTCATAGGCTTGTCGGCTGAAGTCCTTTCTCTCTGCTAAAGATTGTTTACATTAATACAGAATATTTGTCCGTTTTTTAGTGGGATGGGATCCCATTTCTTTCTTTTTCCTCCACAAAGCTGGGCAAGTGCAAAGATTTTTTAATGTACCTTTGTGAGGAAAAGATTATCAAGGAATATTTTGTTTGGATTTTGCTAAAAGCTTTGTCTTCAGGGAAACACACATTTAGGATATGCCTGAAAGCTTCTTCATGTTCATTCTGGTTAGGTATGAAAATTGTCAACCTTTGGTTCAAGAGTTCATTTGCGAATCAGGGCTACAGCACATGTCAAAGCTGTTCACTTTGAAGGAAAAGCTTTTCCAGACTGAAAACTCAATTTACTCCCAGCTACTGACATTAAGATAAGCAGTCCCTCAAGGACAGATACACTGATACACTATTTGCAGGCTCTGGCAGAAATTAAGTGGTGTTCCATGTACACACATTTGGGACATGTGTACCCTATTGAACAGGATCTTTCATTTGCACATCAAATGAAGCTTTGCAGTGGCTCAGTTGAGCACCATTTACTTGCTGAACATCATCCCTGTTACAAGAGCCTATGATAATGGCATGCCCATATATCCTAAAGACAAAAGATTACTGCTCTGCAGGACGATGGTATCAATCCGCTGCCTATCATCTTGTGTAATGAAGTCTCTATAACAATGTTATACTTTTTACACCTTTTTTGACAACTGAGTTATCCCCTAGGAAAGCTTCATTAGATGTCCTTCACAGCTTCCATCAAAATGCTGCAATTAACTTTTTATGTTAGCAGCATCAAGGAATTTGAGGTATAGTGCCATGCAAACCCAGAAAGTGTGCATGCACATGCTAGTGTATACTTTGCTGCTATATGCCTGCTACTATTTCCTTTTTCTCCAGCTATTTAACGTGATCCAGTTTTTCTTTCACCTTCATGTGATGACATCAGGTGCATGCTGCTAAGGCTTTGTGCAGACTTTCTGGAATCAAATGTTCATACAAGGGCAAGATTCCTGCTGAAATGAAGAGATTAAGAGAATTAATACAAGTATCTGAAATTGATCATTAAACTTTAAATCGATCAGCTAAATTAAACATACATGTAGGAGCTGCCCTTTAGCCTGGAAATGGCCTTTTTTCTACTTAAAGGAGGATTAGCTGTGAAGGCTATCTACTACCAACACACCATGGGAACCAAAAGTCCAGAGAATATCACACTTAAAAAGGTTTTAAAGGACTAAACCAGGGAATTTCCACTCAGAAAAAACAAACAAACAAACAAACAAACATCAATTGGGGAGCTGGATTAATGAAACCTACACAGTGTTGCTCCAACTCTCCTTCTAAACATATCACCAGAAACATCTAGAAAATATAATAGAAAAGAACATATTTTCCTGGGGATTCTTGAACAATCTCCCTGCACTGAACTGAGATTGATCTAAGTCTCATGGCATGATGCAACGTGGTTCAAATTACCTTCAAAAAGGGCATTTCCATTTTTTAAAATAGCATTTCAATTTTAGAAGAATTTTTGTAGAGCTATATTAGACAGCCTGAGAGAGTGTTAACTTCATCCCTATAGAAGATTATATACATCTCCATAAGGAGGCAAGGTCAAATGCTGTGTGAAAACTGAGCTCAGCTTTGCAATAATATAGTGAGTCTTCATGACAGTGGTGGGGGTCAATGTCTTTTATAATAGAAGAACTGATTGCTCTAGGACTGGATAATTTGCACTCACTTGGCCATGGGAAATCTTAGGCTCCCTTGATAGGTGATTTGTCATCTGGAGCTCAGGATGTGCACTATAAGTTATGAAAATTCTCAGTGGAAGAATTTCTGAGTAACAGAAGAAACACAATAGGTTTCCTAGGTAATTAGGAGAAGACCAAAGTAGTAAAGGACTGAATCACAGTAGAAGCAATAGAGAAAATCAAATACTTATTCAAGGATCTCAGTGGATCAATGTCACATTATCTATGCTAGATCAAGCTTTATGACAACTGTGATAGACATCAGTAACAATCATCGCAGAGAAATTTAGTGCTTCTTTCCTGCTTTTCCTTCAAGTCAGATCCCACAATTTGTTTGTCAGAAGAACTGAATGTAGTATTTTCTTGCTAAAGAAGATTGTGCATCCACAGCACCATCCTGAAGCTGGGAAAGTACACACAGGATCTACTTCTTTCACAAAATACCCCAGTATAGTTAACAGACTGTCTCTTCAGTCTCCCTAAAATCAAATGATCACACAGTCTTTTCCATAACCTGTCAAAGCTCCTGATAAAGGATGTCAGTGCCGTGACCCCCAGCTATTGGTAAAAGGAAGCTGAGGTACAAAGCTGTGAAAAGATTTATTCACTAACATCCAGGAGCTGATTAGAAAAGAAAGAGATCCTGATTTCTAGGCAATCCTTTATCCAACTCTTGGGCTTGTATTCTATGCAGCTGGCAAAGGGAAGGCAAGACAAGGCAAAGCAAGGCAAGGCAATCTACAGTAGGTCTTTGAAGATCTCACTTGAGCATGGGTTCTCCTCCTCTGAGGTCACATCTAATTCAGTAAGAACCTCCAAAAGATGCCCAAAGTGCTACTATTACCTACATGGGTTAGTCCATGTTAGGGAAATCAGTTACTTTTCCACTGTGCAAGAATTAAAGGCCATATTCAGACTGTCTATAACAAACTTTAGCTTTCTCTCGTCTCAGTTTATTGACCTAGAATCAGTCAGTCCAGTTAATCAGAGCTTGAGTCAACTGCCTAAACATAAGCATTTGATGCCATCTAATGTGCAGTGTTACCAGAGGGAAGGGAGAGGGGTCTCCGCTTTCCCCTTTGTCCGAGGAAATGCAGAGAAGGCAGACAGAGAGCAGGCAGTCCAGGTAGTCCAGGCAAGAGAGCGATTATTGGGACAATTCACCAGGTATTATAAGATCTCAGGGGGAAGGTACCAGATCTGGGGCTGGATTGGGTGAAAACTTAGGAAGGGGAAGGGTCAAAGGTACATTAACCAATGGAATTAGGACAGGAGCAGGGCTGGCTGGAGCCCTGGCCCTGCCCCCCCAGCCACGAGGCATAGGGGTCTTACACATGGGGCTTCCCACCCTGGAATCGCAGGGCAGAGAGGGGAGGGGGGCCTTGGAGCCCTAAGAGTTTCCCGTGGGGGGAGGCTGCTGTGATGTCCTGGTCCCAGGGACCCCCCAAGTGAGGGGAGGCTATTGCCCAGCCTGGGGAGAAACAATAACATGCTCAACATCAGGTTCTATGACTCGTTTGGGGAACAAAAAGCCTCCGGAAGACACAAAGGAGACGATACAGCCCCGCAGGGGAGATGTAACAAACTGAAAGAGGTGACACAAACTTTGCAACTGAAAAACCCATATCAAGTAATTTTAGAACTTCAGTAACAAGTCTCTCAGTATGTATTTTCTCAGGTTCAAGGTGCTTCTCCAGCAGAGCCCACCTTGGGATTCATTTCAGCATTTTCCTACAATCTGGGGTTCCCTAGAGGATCTCATTGTCTACGCCGGCTTGGCATGTGCGACATAAGATCTGAGGGAAACCCATGCAATTGGGAGTGGCATGTGAAGGTCAGGTAGGGTTCCTTTGGGCATCTCAAATGATGCTAAACACCTGCATTAAAGTAACAGAACGGAAATTTTAGGCTGGAGCTAGGCAGAGCTACTTGCAGATATTGATTCAGCACATTTTAGATGAGAATTTCCAATTGAAGATAGCCAATTTCTCATCACTGACTACAGAGGATACCTATGGCAACACCATGCAAAAGTTCAGTTTTATAGGTGCCTAAGCTGGGAGGATGAGGCTGGGCTGTACCCCCAGTTCTCTGTTGTTTGACCCCTTCTGCACTTCTCAGCTTCTCTGGAAATTGCATGGAAAATCCTGCCATAGGATTTTGAAGAACTTTATATTCCCTCTGCAGAGTATAACTAGGGAAGACAGGAGAGAAATAAAGCCTGTTTATTCCCCACCTCAGAGAGACAGGAGAAAAATACTGTGAAGAGTTAAAAGTTGAGTCAGATTAAATTTACCATGTCTGCAAAATTTTCTATCAAAAGGTTACCTTTGATATAACGTTTCAGCCTGCAGACTTTTTCTTCCCAGGCATTAAATTCTGTTGTAATAAACTTTTACAATACGCATCATTATAGGAAACTTAAATAGGCTTAGCTCTTGAGTGAGAGTCACAAAGACAGTAGAATAGAGGAAAGAAATGAAAGGTGTCTGGCTTCTTGCATATTTAAGAAAATGTTCTTCTTTATTAAATAATGCATATTAAGAGAGGGATTTGGAATTCTAAATTTTCAAGGTCAGGGTGGAAGGGAGAGACACAAATTCCTGATCTCAGCCCTTGCCTCTGCATCTGTCTTTGCCATACAGCCTTGTGCAAATCAGTGAACTATTCAGCCACAGAGCCCCTTAGTTCCCACTGTGATTGAGCCCCTGGGGCAAATGGGTTGTTAATACTCACCCCTCTGAAAGAAGAGTCATGGCAATTGCTCTTTTTATACTTCACAGTATTGTTCTCATATCTATGAGGACAGACTTAGAAAATATAAATGCCTCGGCTTTATAGCAAAACGGTTGCTGGTGGTTTAAAAGTAAAATTCAGAGCCACTTTTCTGCTTATAATGAGCATTGCAATGCAGAATGGGCAGCTGCAGAGAGCCCAATGAGAGACAGGGAGGATCAGCCTTCTTGTTATTACTATGGTTTATGGAGACATTTGGCCTTAGTTATATGGTCCTTCCTATTCTACTGCAATTCACATGTTTGAAGTGTAATATAATTGTCCACAGAGACCATGCTACACTCCCTTCCAAAGCTCTAAGTATGTTGGTTACTTAACAGACCTTCTGTCACACATGGGTGAAATGAAAATTCATTTCCTACAGAAGAGTTACAGTACCTTTTACATTAGTTTTAGAAGAAGAAGGGATTTATATTCTATTTTGTTCTTTATGTACTCTTGGAACACCAGCTATCAGCCTTATGATGGCCAGGGAGCATACATCAACTAATGTTGCATTTCATGGCCTGGTATAAACACAGAAAAAGATAGCTGGTGCTCAGTATGTATAATGTGGAGTTAGACAAGGGTTGAAATTTGTCTGTGCCCTTAAAATAACAAATCCTTCATCCTGTCTATACAAGGAACAGAGCAGAGGCACTGCACCACCTCCAAAGTCTTCTGAGAGGCAGAAGGAGGGGAACATTAAGACAGAGAAACCGTCTTGATATACTCCTTTTCCAATTATTATTCTTCTTCCTTCCCTCCACCAGCCTACAGACACTTGCCTTAAAAAGCAATGCCCTACATTCATCAAGTATTACATTCCTCCAGATTTTCTCTCCTCCTATTGCTCAACAGCAGATTTCAGCTATTCAGAAGTCTGTGGGTTCACATCTGGCTTGGCTGTTTGGGTCCCTGTGCATCTCTGGGAGACCTAACTCATTCTCTTGATTAAGTGGGCACAGAGAGATTCCTGGACTGGGAAGAGGGCAAGATAATAGCCTGAAACATCGCTCATGATTTGCATTGCAGTGTCATTTGCAATCAACAAGAGACTCCAGTGCCCTCCATTTAAGACACTGGCTTCCCTCTCGCTAGACTCAGTAATACACTTAATTCTTACAACACCCTGACACTTTATTTTATTTCTGGCAATGCTTATTCTAAAGGTCAAAGGCCTCACTGACTTTCTCAATTAGCAATACTATTTTATTTAACTTTTTTTAACTGCAAAAGGCACACCTCTCATGTGTCGTGATGCATTTTTACAGACACAAAGGAAATATAGTCCACAGGGCAACCTTTATTAATGAGCACCAACAGGGATTCCCCAAACTAGTCCTTCAGAAAAAGCGCTAGTAAATGAACAGACTTGATGTTTGAAAAACTTAAACTGTTACTCAGATGCAGGGATGACTATCAAAGCAAAGGGTCCCACAAGTTCCCAGCCAGGAGGCAAAAATATATAAATTTTTAGTGTTAGAGACATTTAAGTTTGGTTTGGTCCTGATTAAGAGAAACAAAACAAATAATGAATTTTCATTAAAGTCTTCAGTCTGGCTTTGCAACTTCATTTTAAACCCAAAACACTGCCTGTCAACAGACAGGGAAGGCGACTCAGTGAAATATGGACGATGCTCTGTCCTTAGATGTATGTCGAGGCCTGCCCCTGAAGCCAACAGAGGCCAGAATCTGGCCTTATATATCTTGGTAGGTTCTAAACTGACATATAATTTATTGTGAAAGGAAAACTATTTTCCCAAGCTTTGGTAAAAGAATAAGGGTTGGTGGCCATTGCAGATCCTTTTGCCACTAATGGTGAGATCCAGCAGAATTTGTTGAGGTTTATAATAAGAACAGGCTCATGATAGCCTATATTTATTGTAGATCTCAATTTTGATGTCTTCTATCACTAACTTACCTGAGAAAGGTAATAACCATTGAAAGAGTGTGCGCATTGTAATAAAAGGTAAGCCAGTGAAAACCCTAATTTACTCACATAGGCAAAATAAAAAAGCTTTGACTTAGTATTGTGTGTCACTTCTTGCAGCATCCCCTCCATTATACCTAATGAAACATTACCAAGTGTGATGCCCTAAAAACTGAGGCTGGGAATTAAATACCCTCAATGGAATGTAAAATACAGGACCCCCTGTGCGGGCAGGTAGTGCAAGTGACTCTCTGCCCCCTGTTCTCATTGCTTGGCAACTTTTTCCAGGAGTTTTGCTTCAAAATGACTAATCTGGAGATGCTATCCCAAACAGAGGAAGGGGAAGCTCCTTTTTGAAACACACAGTTTCTCATCCTCAGTCAGGTTTGCAAACCAGTTCAGGATTTACTTTTGGCAAGAGAGGAAGGGAAGAGTGTTTGCAAGCCTCTGTTATAGCACATTTGCCTTCCTCACTGCTGGGAGGTGCAGTCTTTGTTCTGACTGTGGGCTGAGCAGCATGATGCAGCTTTGAAGAACGGCTTTCTTCTTGGCTGAATTCAATGTTTGGAAGCTGGTGGCTGCGGCTGCTGCTGCTATAATTGCTGACTTTATTGCTGCCCAAAGCAAATGAATGAGTAGGAGGAACAGAAAGTGCTATTAATCTACTCTTTGCTGAGTTTGTGGGGAAAAATAAAGACAAGTATCATTCCTGTAGGCACTCATTATGGTGATGAGTGTTGCAAAAGCAGTTGGATATCCCATACTACCATATTAGTAGCATAAAGAAGGCATAGGAAGTCTCCTGCCTTCTCAGCCCAAGAAGCCTCTCACCAGGCTGTTCTGTACCAAGGTCTCACTCAGGGCTGCACTGATTCTGTGTTGCCTTACAGATCAGGCAGCAGGACCTGGTCTCACACTTACTCCATCATCAAGTCAGGATGTGGCCTTGCCTTCCTGCAGAGTCAGAGCTCTCTTCTGCAAAGCACAGAGGGTCAAGTCTAGAATATATATATTAAGTAAAAGCAAGAAGTATGAAGGTATTGCCTTATCTGTAATCACCTTTGCACCTAGACTTGTTTGCTCAGAGGTATATTATGATCTCAAATTATTTTCTTAGACAAGACTACCTATCAGTATTCTGTACAAGAAGGAAGATGCAAAATGTAGAAATCTATCTTCTGTAAAGGTCACTGAAAATTATTTTCCAAATGAACTAAGTTCATAAAAATAGGAACTCATTTTAAGATCAAAATAGTTTATGTAAGTGGTTTTTAATAAATCCTTGATAGCCTTCCTGCTGCACTAGCCATTTCTCAACATAGTTCTGCTATAGCAGAGACCATTGAAGGATATCAGAAAGACAGAGCATGCAGGAAGATATAATATTTTTTATTAAACCAACTGATTTAGTTGGGAATATAGGCAGACTTTTGAATATCCCAGCTTTTCTTCAAGTCATTTCCAAAGAGAAGCAAATTGCTTAGCTCAACAGTGGAAACACTACATGATAAAAAGTTGATTCATTTGAGACTGAAAACCTGCAGTGATTAATGTAGAGAGAAGCCCACAAGTCCTACGTAAAGTCATCAAGTTTTGGGAATGACAAAAGACAAGACGGGGGATCAGGAAGCACATCAAGCATAATTTTTTGGCTTAAGGGAAGTAAATTACAGGTAGAACCCTAATACAGCAAGTTTCAGACTCCTATCTCTGTGTAACTTGTAATTACATGACTTATTAAGGAGTTTTTTCATGTTTAAGTTGACAGAAGGAGATAAGCCAGGTCCTTGAAACTGCACAGCCACTTCATGCTCTGGAAGCATTTCAGAAATTGTGGCACTAGAGTCCACACAGAGATGAAGAACTGTTTGTTTGTGTTGTTGCTGACTGAATCTGCTGCTGGCATCACCATTTAAAATTTGAAGTGTATTTAAAGTGGAATTGACTCAACCAAAACATCCAACAAATGCCCAGAGACACAGATGCAGGACAACAGTGGCAAACTTCCAGCTGCCATAGCAGGCATTTAAAATCCTCTGGAAATAAATGACTTAAAGTCTTTGAAAGGATAAAAAAGGACTGCCAAGCCAGACAAATCTCAGGCCCTGTTCCTGAAGGCCCCAGACATCAACTGATTTCCAATACTGTCATCTTTCCAGGACAGGCATTAAGAGATGGCTGCCTTTCCTCAGGGTTGACCACAATTGGTGCCTTCTACCCCAGTGCTATGGTTTACATGAGGATGTATTTGGTACAAACAAGCAGCCTGCTTAGGCCACTTCCAGCCTCCAGCAGTGGCCATAAGCCATATCCACTGAAAATTAAGAAATGGGTGAACATTTACAACATTTCCCCACACAATCTCAGCTTCTGAGTATTTTCAACTGACTAGATTTTCCAAACCTCATGTCCTTCACCTGTTTAGTAATCCCATGTAAATCTCTCTTTCAAGTACTTAGTCTTTTCTTGAACTTTTGTGTACATAACATCCTCTGCCAGGAGACACACGGGTTCATTGCCTGTTATGCAGAGAACTGCCTTCTTCTGTTGGTTTTGTACCTGTCTCCCAAGTAGTCCATCTGATGGACATTTATCCTTGCGCAGGATGAAACAGGGAATATTTAGCCCTTGTCCACCTTGTCCACAGTTTTGTAGTGCTGTAGTGTAGCCCACCTATGTTGACTTTTTCCAGTCCTAGTCTAACAGCTTCTCTCCTATTTCTTGGCCCCACAGCCAGGCTGAGAGAGTCATTTTGCCCAGACATATGCTAGATAGGTACAGGTGAGCTTAAAGATAGTGAGAGGCCTCAGCATTGGGCTCCTGTGAGAGAGACGTGATCAAACCCAGCTCCATGTTCAGAGAAGCCCTGATAGATGGCAGGCACACCAGCCATGGCCCAGTGGTCCCTGGTCACAGGACACAGCACCGTGCATCTCCTGACTCATGAGGCAAAGGCTGTATCTCTGCAGTATCTCCCAGTGCAGCCCTTCTCCATGTGCCTCAAGACCTTTCAGTGGCTGGGCACAAGGCAGCAGCAACCCTTAACTCAAATGGGAGTGCTCTGAGATGCTGTTGAGGTGTCAAATGGTGGAATGGTCCTTTATCCCAAAGACTGCACAGTGTAAAGTGACAAGAAATGAGGGGTTGTACCTTACAAATGCATGAACAGTATTGGCTGTATTTCACCTTACATGATTTATGTCAGATAGGAGACATGTATTACATGAGTTATATAGATATATGTCCCACATACTTCACCTTTTGCATTTCAAATCTATTCTAAATACCTTTGCCTTAGCACAATCATCTGTCTCATCCTATGTTTTATTCTCATAATTCCCAAGAAAATTAAACAGAAAACTATTCTTGTAGAACAAACTAGCTTTTCACATTTAAAAAGAAGGCAAGTATTTTCTACAATACAAGTTTTCAGAATCATTCTGGCTGTTGTTTGTGAAATAATTGTACTTTTATTAGACAAGAAAAATTATCTAGAGCCCCAGGAAAAATTAATTTCATGGGATGCAAAAGATTGAAGACCTATTGATAGAGTACAATATATGCTTGGCAGTTCTCCCTTGCCTAAGGCATGAAATGGCCTGACAATTATCTTGTTTATGGTTCAAAAGTAATTGTATGCATTGCACACAGAGCACCATACACTCACAGAGCAAACACCTAGTGATGATGGATATCACTATTGATACAACTCACATCTAAAAACTGTAAGTGCTAGAAAAAGTACTGTGAATTCTAAAAGGTAATATGAATTCATTAACTGCAAAGAACACACACAGTTGCATTCAAGGAGAAGAGCTGTGACAGTAATTGCTGAATTGAATATTTTTAAAAAGCCCTTTTGTTCCTATTGGCATCAAAGCTATTGTTGAACTGTGCTGTACTGTCAGCAACGTGAATATTAGGGGTTTAGATCCATGCATGCGAAAGATCAAAAGCAGTGATGAAGGATTCTGTAATTATTAGTAATTGCTTCCCAAGTGGCCCTTTTTTTATAAAGATTCTTTATAACTAAGTGTTCACTAAAGACTATGGGTTGAACTTATATTTTCATAGCAAGCACATGAGCCCATGGAAATTATTTCACGCATTATCATCATAGCTGGAAACTACCACTAATAAGAAATACAAATGCTACATATAATCTGGACATCATTATTATGATTATTACTTGTAATTTTAATGTAGATTGTAATGTTACATTTTCAATTAGAAGAATTTAAATGTTAAAAAAAAGTCAGTTAAACTGGTTTCAGATTGAGTAAAGTATTAATTTCTCTAATTCACTGTTCAAAATTCCTTCACTCAAGTAAAATATAAATGGTGAATCATCTGTGAACTGCCATGGACTCATAAAAGGTACTTTCTAGGCTCAAGTCTCCATCTACTTTGAAGGATGTAAATCCTTACACAGTCATGGAACTATAAGCACAGCACCACGAGAATTATAACACACCCAAAAAAGGCTTTAAAAGTTCAGTCATGCCCTCTTTTCACATACCAGCCCCCATCCCATTGCCAAATGTCTATTTTTAGAGCCTTACTTCATATTTCACCCTAAGGCTTGCCTTAGAGCTGTACTTGCCTATTCTGTGACTGAATTTGTCCAGAATAAATGAAAATGAGAACCATGGCATGATTAAAAATAATTCATACATGACAGTAATAGTCCACTATGTCTCATTGAAAAACATACAAAATATTTAAGAAATTGTGGTGTTCTGCTGCCCAGGTGTGGTAGCAAGTGGTTTTCTGCAATCTTCTGCTCAGCATGGAGATCATCTGTGAGTCCATGACCTACACAACAGTGGCATCTCAGTCAAGCCAAACACCAGCACGGAACAGCTCCGCTGTGAGCTTCTGACTCCTGTGTATTTCCTAGTTGGGCACTTTGGAGTGCACAGCCACAGCTATGCAGCTCCAGGACTTCTCCCTTCCTATACATCAAAGCCCAAATGCAATGGGTCACCAGATCACAGAGTAAGCAAGATGCTGATAGGAGAGAGAAGGAGTTTGGGCTTTGTGGGCGAGATGCCACAACTGTGTAGAACTGGTCCATACCTGTCCTCTACACCTGATTCTAGAAACAATATGTATGTAATTTTAAGAACCTGAAATGTCCTGTTAAAATTACTGTTAAGATTAATTACACTGTCGTGCTCCTCAGGGTAAAAACCTTCCTGTGTCTGCCTGCAAAGTGCCCATTTGGATGCCGTACAAATTAATAAAGAATAATAACAGTGGTGCCTGCATGAAAAGCCAGCCCTAACACATTGATTTCATTCTGCTGAAACCAATGGGACAACTTAGAGCCTTCCATTATGTGCAAAAAGCAATATTCAGTATGTGGTTTCTTATGAGGTCTGAAGCAAAACATATGGAAAACCCCTTCAAGACATCCTTCCTGGCCAGATTTTTTGTTTCAGTTAAGTTGCTTTGTTCAATATGCTAAAGCACCCTACTGAAGTTGTCAAGTGGCACTATTTCTTAGATCAAAATCTGTTATCCCTCACAATATAGCCTCCTTAACTATGCCAAATAACTCCCTTGCAGTTCCATTTCTGACATGGTTCCTTCTCCCTTCTCACTCATAAGACATACTGATACCATAATATATATATTTGCTCCAGGATAAATACTAATTTATCACAAAGGGGAAGCATAAGTTCTGCCCTGACATATACAAGGCTGTAACAGGAGACTTTAGTCAGTCCAATAGCTTCATTATTTTCCAACAACTCCCTCAATATCTCTCAAAATAAAGCCAATTTTTTTTTCACTTTCATCAGTGCAAATCTGGAGTAACACCACTGAACCTGATATTTCCCCTCTGGTAAGAAAGAGTCAGGACTGGTGTCTCCTATTCATGAGGCAAGTTGGGAAACAAATCATGTCACTGTTTTATTTATGTTTCATCTAATTATTCAAAGCACAGCTCGCATTCACCCTCCTTAGTGACTGTCTGTCTTTTGCACTTCTCCACTGTAGCTTACCCATTCTTCAGTATAGATTTTGATCTCTGTTTAATTTACCATGACTTGTGCCACATTTTGCCTGCAAGTTGCATATTCTGTACAAAGGGCAGAGGGCAGGGGGAAACTGCAAAGGAGAAGCGCTGAGAAAGCCCACCAGGATGCATCTTAAAGGACAAGGAACATGGAGGCCCATTCTCCTTTCAACACAAGGGAGATTTACACCCACAGTTCCCATACCATTAATGTAGTTACGCACATAATTTGTCCCATACACTGAGAGGAAAATAAACTTGAGAGAAGAGAAATAGAGGGTATTCAAGGGGAAACTATTTAGTATGTAAAGCTTGTGGCTGCCAGTTGGTAATAAATGTGGTAGACATAATAATGGTAATAATAGGAAAAGACACCTACATATCTGAGTTAGGGTTATTGTAATATGGCATACAAACAGAGAACAAAGCCATCAAGGAAACCACTAAATATCATTTTGAGGAAATAGCAAGAAAATATACTTAAGACTAAAGAGAAACTAAAAAGGAGAGCAAAGTAGGACTAGGAACAAGCCAGCAAAGGCAGCAGAGAAATCAGGGGCATTTTCACCTAAGGAAACAGCACCTCTCTGTGAGAGTACCAGCAGAATCAAGGAAGTGGCAGAAATAAATGGGATGCCAGCAGCAAGAAGCATAAAGCAGAAAGAGGTACTTCCATCCATCAGAAGACAAAAGCAAACACATTCAGAAGAGACTGAATAAATTAGTTTACAAGATGATAAGTGACTCAGACTGTTCAATACAGGAGTGTTTAGGTAATGAGATTATGGACCAAAAATAATCACAAGCTAAAGCTTACAAATAAGCACTAAAGGAGAATTCTCAAGTGGTGAATCCTAGTGATTCATATACTTCACTGGCTCAGACAGTACAAAACATAGCCAGAGATGCTGGGACAGCACTGATGCTGCAGACAGGCAGACAGACATAAATGAAACCAAATGTCATGGTGTACCACCTTCCACTTCTTCCTGGTGCCAAACTCACTGGCATTGTTCCTTATATAGAAATAGCCATTTAGAAAAGTACTACAGACAAAGCAGTAGAGATAAGATGCAATTGCGGATGTGGTAGGAGTTACCACAAGCCAAATATATCACCAACTTACACAAATAATGCATTTTAAAATGGCTCTGAGACTTGAGAAAGAGCTGTCAGTGGGCAATCACCACCAAAGTAGCTTTCAGGCAAGTCTCTGATGTTCATGAAGGAGCATCATGAAGCAGGAACACCAAATACTGGAGCACAGACAAATGATCAAGCCTCTATCATGTAGTACAACTATTTTAGGGTATAAATAATAAAAACCTCTTATTGGTGAACTGTTCTCTCCTTTGACTGCACAGACCAGGTACACAGCTATCTTGTCTGTAGGTGGATAAATGCACCCTGAGAGACATGGTCAGGATTACAAAGAAAATCTCTGGCCTGAGTCATGGCCTCAGGCATCTCCATAGCTGCCTTGTTCTTCTTCTGAGCTGTTACAAGACTCTTTCACACGAATGGGCATACATGAATTATAAGTAGGGACTTGGCCCATTGTATGCAAAACAGAGAGAACGTTAATCAGGAATAATTATTCTAGCATAAAATGGAGAACCTGTTTAAAATACTGCTGAATCTTGGTTCTGTAGAAGAAATATTACTGAATCTAAAGCCTTTAGCTGAGGAAAAGCAAAGTAAACCCAGGTTTTGAGAAGTATGAATTATGAGGAAACAGTGATCAGATGTTGCTTCTATAAATAATAACAGCTCATTAATTCTTACTTTGCTAATCCACACATTTAAGGAACTCAACAACCTCTTTAAACCCAAGGGTACTCATCCCATTTTGCAGCAGAGTTTTAATTTATGTTAGTAACAAAATCTCCTATTTCTAGGAATTCATTACTTTTAAAAAACCTATTACACTATGTTTATTGGCAGGCTCGAAGATATTATCATAAATAATTGAAACTCGACTACATTTGTTCAGGCATTAACAAACTACACTGGCAAGGCATCACACTTGAGTCTCTTTTTCAAGCACATCATTTCATTCATAGCATCATTTTATGCCTATGGAGTGAGACCCAAAAAAGCTCTACTTAATCCAGAATATGGAGTTTACATGCCACACAGTGTCCTGAGTGGTCTGCTGTGCAGACACAAGTTTCACAATTAATTGCCAAGCCTTATCAGTGAACAAAGGATGCTGTCACTATCCATCCGAGCAAATCCACAGTCTCCCATCATTTAAATACACAGACATGGGGTCCACCACTGACGATCTTGAAACCAAAGTAAGAAAATTAGTGATGTGAGACTGATGATAAGCAAGTCACAACCTATAATGCCAATATTAGCATTCATCAGGCAGAGTTCTCTTATGCAGGGATGATTTGAAGTGTGAAATGCAGAAGGATAATCAATCAGGGAAACGGGCCTTCCTCATGGACAGCAGGCAACCACCTCCTTCCAGAGTTGCCCTATGGGATGTACTCAGTGCAGTGGAGCATAACAGATGATAAAGGATTATGCCATGGTGTCATTGAACTCATTCTTGAAAAGATTGCAAGGTGTTTTCATGCCCAGCTTGGAGGAGGAGTGTCACATCAATATATGACATAGGTGTACTCATAGATCATCCCCTAGTCTTACAAGAGACTGAATGCTATCAAATAAGTTTGTTCAGAGGGCACAGAATTTATCTCACTCAACATTAACCCCCTAATAGTGAAGCATCTGATATGAGCTAGTTGCCTCGGCTCTCTCCATACTGACCAGAGGCACCTCCAGCAAACTCTGTATTCTCTCTTAATGTAAATGGGATCTAACACAGGTGGGATCAAGCTCCTACTGAAGAGGCCTATCTCCCTTCACTGAACATAGAGCACCTCAGCAGCTGGCTGAAACCATTCACCTGAAGAACCGAGGGAAGCAAAAATTAAAAACAGGAGCAACTTGTGCAAGATTGTGACGAGGACTAACAGGGTGAGACAGACTGCAAGCTGTCTTAAAAAAAGGCAGCAAAACTAATTTATGGTTTTAAAAAAGAGAACACAACAATGAAAGTTAAGTCTGAGCTGAGATTGCTGTGTATATAGATACATCAGAGCAGCTTACAGCAGAGGGGGTAAAATAGATAAGGGGCGACACTGGCCCAAGAGCAAATAAGTGTATAGTAACAGTATATAAATTTATTCTGAAGATTAGAAGAAGACTTGTAACCATCAAAGGACCAAGGGTCTGGAACAGCCTTCCAGAGTGGTGAGATACTATTTTTGCAGTGTCATTTCTTGTAAAGTTGTTGCTCTGCTATGTTAATGGCACCCTTTAAGACATTATCACGAAGCATTTAAAACTGCTCGTGTAAACTTTCTTTAACTACAGGATACATAAATACCAGGTAACTGTTCTGAACAAGAAATGACCCACTCCAATGTGAGAAGCTGTGCACGTGTCAAAACCAACTCTACATTTAATTCCAAGTATTAGGATAATTTATCACAGAGGTTTAAAACTGGGCTCTTTTTGTTTGACTGCCAAGTTTCAACTCTAGCTTCCCTGTGTGTCAGGATCTGACTCTGCATTGTTATCATTGTCACCGAGATCATGAAATTCCCCTCGTGCCCCACTGATTCCATAGAAAAAGCAAGTGATTGTGGGCACCAGTTTAATCATGGGCAGCCATGCGGTCGAAGCTAACTTCAGCAGCCCATTGCAAATTAGAAATGGGAGGAGAAGGCTAAAATAGAGCACACTGAACTTCAACTGTCATTTTGGTATTGTGGCTTTGGTATTTTTGTTCCTCTGAAAATTACATAGTTACCTGCCAGTGTCAGACATCAGACTGGACCTCAAGCAAGCAAATACACAGCAGACTAGTGTAAAGAAAGATGTGTAAAGAAATAACATTGCAAAGTATTCTAAGGGAGAGATCTGAAATCCACTGAGTCTCTGGAAGAGGGTCTCATGTTTGTACACACTTGGAACAGTCATCTTAATTGGTGATGCTTCATAACATACACTGCATGGATTTCATTCACTCTGGAAAACCAATGCAATTCTTTGTAGCTTGGTAAGATTTCTGGAGACTCTGACACCTTTTGCTCCATTATTTGCAAACAGAAAGCTTCCAGAGGATCAAAGTCCCTGGGAACACAGAGATCCCTGCCATTCTCCCTCTTGTAAACAAAACATGTTTGATATTGTAATCCTCAGTGAACATACTCTTTGTGGGGTTTATACCCACAAAGAGAAGATGGCTACATCGAGAGGACACATCTTAAGTTTAAAATGCAAGACAATGAATACAAGGCAGATTAAGTAGTGAAGCTACTAACATGTCATAATGGATCAGTTTGGTGTAGTACATAAGGGGGATGCTAACAGCATCATAAAGCACCCAAGCGTAGCAACAAAACCACTTCAGCTGACACTGCTCTGAAAA
Source organism: Sakesphorus luctuosus (assembly GCA_013396695.1). Classification (NCBI taxonomy): domain Eukaryota; kingdom Metazoa; phylum Chordata; class Aves; order Passeriformes; family Thamnophilidae; genus Sakesphorus; species Sakesphorus luctuosus. The sequence continues at coordinate 89,519 of VWZD01009210.1, forward strand.
ACACCTTTTTTATGAGAGTATACTTCACAGAGAAAAAGCCTCAAATTTTCACAACCTGGTTGCAGGCATTAAGTAACAATCAACTCTCAGAGGAAAGTGCTGTGATGTATTATGGCATTAGGTCTTGCTGAGGAAGACAAACTGTATCATGATTACATGCAAAATTAAGCCTGAAAAACTGCATTAGAAATATCCATTACTTTATATTTCAGATCGATTTTATTCCTTAAAAAACCCACTTTTTAAATGTTGGGTACAGAAAGACCACTGACAAACACTCCTGAATACGAGGATCATACTATCCTGGAAAGAAACAATACAATTGCTTCACCTGTGCTCATTAAATATACAGTGCATAAACTCTGGCTTTGGAAATCTTATCAGCAGGAGGCTTCTTTCTTTATTTATTCTTTTTTTCCCCACCCCGTGAGGATTACTGAAATCTCTGCATTAACCATGGAATAATGACAATGTTCTGCAGCCTCGAGCTGTGACTAAGGATTTGGTCATAGAGTCTACAGGGTAGGGAACCTAGAGGCTACCACTGCAAAAATGCATTATAACAGAAGTTACTTCTTTCCTAAGCAATTAAGCATCCAACCTTGTTTATCACATGTACTTCTCACTTGCATCGTGCACTCTGAAAAATCTGGCTATGAGAGACAACCTGCTGGTTTTGTGATTCCTTATTAAAAAAAAAAAAGCCCCCACAGGTTCAGTGAGGCTGTTAAAACTTCTTGCTTTATAACTCCAGCCACTGCTTCTCAAGTATTCTGGCTGAAAATGCTGATTTTCCACATTCATCATCACCTGCGTTTATACTGTTACGCTTCCTTACTAGCCCTTTCAGAACTCCACAGATATTCCTACTGAGTTCAGTGGCAGGGTCAGGCCTTAAGACTCCAAATGCACAAACAGTTTTTCGGTGATGCATACAGTTCCTGGCTTCCTCCTCCTCATATCTGTGACTGCTCATTCCCACTCTCACAGCATCCTTTCATTTGTGCCAGTAAAAACATTTATGCAGCCATGCTGGGAATCAAACAGGGTAATTGATCCAGGTAAAAATAACCTTCCTCCCTGTCCCCACCCCCGCCCCCCGCCAACTCAATTTTCAGGCAGAGCAGTTCCTGTGTGGCAGGATGGTGGAGGGCGGGTGGGCAGCAGCATAAGGATGCGAGGCTGGGAGAGCAGGATTACCCCCTGGAACTCCGGCATCTGGTTACGCTGGCTCAAGCTGATTGGGACATAAGGTACAAGTTTTCAAGACTATCACTGTTGTGAGAATACTAGCACAGTTATCAAGCCTGATCTCCAGGGACTCTTTTGTGTTCTGCTCCAGCCAAGTGCAGTTATTAACCACAATCACAGAACACAGACAAACATCAGCACTGGCAGAAGTCCTTAAATGACATCAAACGATAAAGCTACATCCAGCACTGAGTGGGGAGCAGAGGGGTTCAGCATCAAGGCACCATGATGAGATCTTCCCTTAGACTTCCTGGAGCATGAACCTTGCTATGTTGTGCAATGCTTCATCATGATGTGGTGATACCTATGGTTTCTTTCCTTTGCCAGGAACACAAGCATCCTCACACAACCACTCCTTGCTAGACTACATTCTTAGGCTTTGTGAAGAAAATTTTCCTGTCTGACCACTCAGCTTGCTATTTATTGCACTGGTCTTTCAAGCAATAAATGGTTTCAATATAAGAACAGAACATGAAGGAAACTACTAGATGTCCAAAGTGTACTAGGAAGGACAGGAATGGCCTGAGGTGCTTACCTCTTGAAGACAGAAAATAATAAAGTAAATGTCATAATCTGGAGCATGCAGGTACAAAAAAAGCAGGTGATGTTTGTTGCTGATCAGTGCAACAAAAGGCATAGAAATTATGTCAAAGATAAGCTGCCATTAATCACTTTGGGAAAGACTGAGGAGAAATAGCAGAAACAGAGCAGGTAGTGGATGAAGAACAGAGGACACAGCATGAAAGTGAAAAAATCAGCAAAGCAACAGTTAGCAGTATTGTAGATACTAGAAAATGCTCCACTGATGGTGGGAGGCAAGTGTTTGGTGAGCAGATGTAGTGCCAACACTTCCAAACTAAATGTATCTCACAAGGTTGGTGGAACAGGGCTCTGAGTACCAACTCTCTCACCCTGAACTATGATTTCAAGTGCAAATAATGCTGAAACAGTAACCTGAAGAGCCATGTGAGCATTAAAGTACTTCAGAGTCAGCCTTGGGAAGGAAAGAAAAAGTTGAGCTCCTTGTCCACCAGTGAGTCTGCAGCATGCCAAGGATACCACAGTTAGTTTGGTAAAAGAGCACACTTTCTCCATTTTGTGTCCTGGGGCTTATTTTTACTTCCAGATGCTAAGTAATGTTCAAATATTGTCAAAAATCATCAACATGTTCTGAATTTTTTGTCTTTAGGAGGAGGATGTTACAGCACTGTGAGGTGGTCGACTGGCTCAAGGAGAGGAGACATAGGTGTCTGATTAAAAAAGTTGTTTCCGGTGCAGAAATGTGGAAAAACTCAACTCCAAATCAAAGAGCAAGACAAAAACATCAGCATAAGTTCTTCAACAGGACAGAGATCATTCACAGAATAATGCTTTGCCTCACACAGAAAGCAGTATCAAAACATCACATCAGGAACCCTTTAACTACTTGTACACTTTCTCAATTTCCTCTAATTTTAGACTACTTCTCCTGGAATTATTACTTCTCACAACCAGAAATTAAGCTTTTCACTCAGTGATGTAGATAATTAAGTCCTTGAGCAGCTCTGAAATATAAAATTATCCAGGGTGAAAATAAGTTGTTTTCTCTTAAAACATGGACTAAAGTGATCAGCATTGGACACCTGGTTCTTTTCCTGCAGACCCAAAGTTCCAGGCTGTCCAATATGGCTGCTGTGTCTCTCGGGAATCCAGGCTTCATTTACTTTCTGACAGGTGCCTTTATCTCACAGAATCACTGAATGGGTAAGGTTGGAAGGGACCACAGTGAGTTACCTGGTCCAGTCTCCCTGATCAAGCAGGGTCCTCCTAGAGCACATGGCACAGGATTGCATCCAAACAGTTCCTGAATATCTCCAGTGAGGGAGAGTCCACAACCTTTCTAGGAAGTCTGTTCCAGCTCACAGTCACACACAGAGTAAAATCCTTCTTTATATTCAGGTGGAACTTCTCTGAATCAGTTTCTACCCCTTGCCTCTTGGCCCATTACTTGGCACCACTGAGAAGAGCCTGGCTCCGTCTTATTGGCACATGCACTTTAGACATTTATAGACATTGATGAAGTCCCCTTTCAGTTGTATCTTCTTAAGGCTGAACAGGCCCAGCTTCCTCAGACTTTTCTCATAAGAGAGATAGTCCAGTCTCTTAGTCATCTTTGTAGCCCTCCATTGGACCCTCTCCAGGATCTCCATCTCTCTCTTGTACTGAGGAGCCCAGAACTGGACACAGCACTCCAGATGTGGCCTCACCAGGGCAGAGTAGAGGGACAGGATCACCTCACTCAACTTGCTGGCAATGCTCTTCCTAGTGCACCCTTGGATACCACTGGCCTTCTTAGCCACAAGGGCACACTTCTGGCTCATAGACAGGTTGTTAACCAAGTCCCCTAAGTCCTTCTCCACGGAGCTGCTTCCGAGCAGATCAGTCTCCTGCCTTTACTGGTATATGGGGCTGTTCTTCCCCAGGTGCAGGACCCTGCATTTGCCTTTGTTGAACTTCACACAGTTCTTCTTTACCCAACTCTCCAATCTCTCAAGGTACTTCAGAAAGGCTGAGGAGGCATCTACCAATTCGTTCAAGTCATTGATGAGTAAGTTAAACAAAACTGGGCCCAGAACTGAAATTTGGGGGACATGACTAGTGACAGGCCTCCATTTAGTATCCACCTGTGGACTTCTCCAGTCCACACTTCCTGAGTTTGCCTATGAGGATGTTGTGAGAGACAGCATCAAAAGCTTTGCTAAAGTGGAGGTAGCTAATGTCCACTGCTCTCCCCTCATCCATCCAGGTAGTTGTTTCATCATAGCAGGCAATCAGGTTGATCAAGGTTGACTTACCTTTAGTGAATCCATTCCTATTAGCCTGCATCTCTGAAGACATGACAAGCACAAATGTGGGAAACAGACCAGACTATGAGGTATGGAAAGAGCAAGCTCTGATGTGGACCTCAGAGGAGGACAGTGCTTGGAAATACCCTGGATTTTATTAGCCACACACATGACAGACTTCTTGTTCAAGTTTTAAAATTATGCGTTTTACTTGTACCGGGTTTCAGCTCAGAAAGTTTCTGTATCATCTATCCCTGCATCATTATCACCTTCCTACAGCGGTGTTCACCACCCTTCCCCTGTCTTTCCCTGTGTTCCCTGAAGACTTTTGTTCTCTGATGAGTCACCACACACTCGTTAGGCACAGCTATGGTCTCTCCCTGGACCACCATTCCCCCTGCCTCATGTCCCAGTGCACCCTGCAGCAGCATGGCTGGCGCTACTGCTGGCTTCTACCCCTGTCCTAACCCTATTGGTACTCTCACCTGTCTGTCCCCAGTCCTTGGTTTTCTATTGGCTGTGGTTCCTCCCATTTTCCCATTGGCTAGTCGGCACCTAAAGCCCTCCCTTCCACCCAATCCTTACCCAATCCAGTCCCAGCTCTAGCACCTTCCCTTCAGGATCACATAAAAGCCTCGTGAATTTCACAATAAAGCTGTTTTCGCCCCTCATCTCCAGACTGAAAAGATCCTGTGTCTCCACAATCCCCAGCTCTGGAGAACAGGTGGGAACTGCTCCCCTCCCACCAATGTCACATTACACAAAGACATGCTTCTGCCCACATTCCTCATAGCCATGGATTTGTCCTTTCAGCATATTTTAGTAGGGCTTGAAAACTGATTTGTGTTACAGCCTAGCCTGTCCACCCTCCACTTGTGGGAGAACCACAGGGAAAGAGTGTGATGGTTTGGCTGTCAGGACCCTAATGGCCCCAACTCCTCTGTCAAAGAGCTGGGTTTAACAGTAAACTCTTAGCAACAAGGTAACTGCAACCATCACAGAGGAGCCAGATAAAGCCATCTGGGCCCAGGAAGGTGTAAGAGCCAGCACGGAGCTCCCTCAAAAGCAACACGCAAGAACAGCAAAAATAACTGTCAACCCGCAATAAAACTGCCAAAGGAGGACAGTTCTTCACAAAGCAGTGTGAACATGGTCCATGGGTAGTGGTGTATGGTTTGTGAATCTGGGCTGAAATACTGTTATTACTGGGATGAGTGGGGCAGCATTGGTTTGCTAATAAAAACACCAGAATGCAACCAACAACAAAGGAGCCTTAAAAAAGGGCCTTTAAAAAACAAAAGTGGTATAATTTCTTGTAAGTTATAAAAAAAGCAAGCTTTGAAAGCAATTTTTGCCATCTTTCCCTCTGGGAGCTTTTTTATTTCCCAGTGGGTAACTGAGTGGCATGATGGGGATTAAGGCAGACAAGATCCAAGTCATATTAGAAACTGCTGAGAAATAAGGCTGGTTTATCATTGTTTTAAGGTAATTTCAAGGGGTTTCTTCTGTGTTTTGGTCAAAATAAACAGATTTTATCCTACTGTTAAATTAATGAAAACGTTTGCTTCTTTAAATGACAAAATAAACACACTTTTGGAAATGATCAGTGGCTCAAAGTCACTATGCTGATTTAAAGGACATTGCTCACAGAAAGAAAGGTATAATAACGAAAAGGAAAGGCAAACTATTCCCTCCCTTCGTGAACACATAGTAAAGATATTTTCAGTGACAACTGTTGATACATTCTTAATTTAATACTTTCTTTTCATTGAGCCTAGTAACTGTAGATCCAAGTTATGTCCATGAAGAGTTAAGATACACACAAGGCTGACAAAAAAAAAGCCAACACAGGACAAACTATTTTCTTTGTAAAGGGAACTGGGGTTGTGCCTGTGCACCCAGAAAACAGGCAGGTGCATATCTGGATTTCAGTTACATGAGTGAGCCTGGAGAAATCCCATAGGAATCAGTGTCATTATCCCAGCAATAAACAGGTGTATAGGAGTATAATTTTAGACAATAGGCATACACAGACTCCAGCATCTTCACCACTGTTTACTGCATCAAAAATCATGTATTAAATAAGTAGCATGATAAGGAATACCTTTATTCTGTAGCAAACCCTTTCTTAGAGGGGGAGTTGAACGCACTCTTGAATTTTAAGCAGCAAGAACTTCAGTAGGAGGTTCTCTCTGGCAACAGCTGAAAAGGCTGAAGAAGACATTCCCACAAAAATGCATCAGATCCCAGAAATTTGACACAACTGGATTAGGAAGATAAACAAGGCTGTTTAAAGCAGTTGGCAACTCTATAATTTATTTCACCTGTCCTTTTCATACTGCCAGGGAGAGTCTCTCATGCATGTGAGAACCAAGTCACATCACTGGGTGCCTGATACCACGCCAGTTCCTGTGAATAGCAACAAAAAAATATGTTCCATTTAATTGCCAGGTGTCAAAGCAAACTCATTACAGTGTACAGAAAGCTTTCGGTGTAACCGATTAACCTGAAGAGACTTATCTTTGTGGCTGCTGTCTATACAGTTATACTTAAATTAAAGCAGATGGAGGAGGCACTGAATAATTATGACAGCAAGATAAATAAAATGGGTAAGTAACTTCAGAAGTATAATTTAAGCATCTTGCATAAATAAAAAGTAACACTATCTTCTGTGATATGTTTTCACACTGAAGTAGCTCAGAAAATTAAAACAATCAAGAAAACAATGAAGTAAAGTATTAAACTAAAAATATTAAAAATGCGTGACACATGCATAATGGGAAACAGGTACAAAGTAATTTTGACTGACTCTTCCCACATGCAAATGCAAATTCTCTCTGTGTCCTCTACTACCTACATGTACCAATTAATCTTGCAATCACATTATCACAAAACCATAGGGTTTGGCACTTTTTCTTATTTCACAGCACATAAAGGAGCTGCCCCAGTTCTTTACAGCCACAACTCCATAGAGATTCAATCACTGGGACATGCCAGAAGGTCACTTTAGCTCAGCTAAATCTTGGCCAGCAGGCTCAGCTATACAGGATTTCCTGCAGTTTTTGCAGTGAGATGTATCAATGCCTTGGTCCTTCTTCAGGCATCAGACATAAACCTCAAGTCACTGTGCTGCTCAGTGTATCAAGGTCCCAATCCTACAAATGCTAAATTTTCCATCTTCCAAGTACTGTGGTTCCCCACCAGGTGCCCCAGGTGCAGACACCAAGACAATCGATCGTGCTGCCACGCTCTTCGCACAAGAAACTCTCTGGCATGGTGCAGGGGCTGGCAGCCTGGCTGTGGGCCCTGTGGTTTCCTGCTGTTTCTCTTTGTACTCACAGTAAGACACAGGGGCATATTAGAATGAGACTGTTCACCCTCAGCTGAGGTACCCAGCTGAACATCAGAAAAAAACAGAAAAATCACCTGAAATAGAAAAGAAAGAAAAACTTCTCAGATTCCTGCAGCTTGAAGGTTAAAATGCAGGAAGACAGTGTGCACGTGGGGAGCTTTTGTGCAATGTGTTGTAGCTATGTTCCCCTAACATGGATATATCTAAAGAGTAGTTAATAACATGAGGGTTTGAAGTAGGTGCAGTGCCAACCTAAAAAGCATGTTCAGTCCACCACTGGCCTTAAATGTTTCCTTCCTTGTAAATATGATGTTGTGTAGCCTGCTGGAAAGTACTGTTTGTTCAGTGCCATGTAATCTGCAGAGCTATTAATTGATTATGGGAAAGATCCAGTAACAAAGTGGAACAAAACACCTAAACAACTCTTTTGAAAGAATATATAATCCACATTTCCTTAATCTTCTAAATATTTGCATAACAGAATAAAAGTGCAGGTATCATGTATTTTATGGATACAAAAGATGACCACACGATGGCTTTATGAGATCTCTAATCTAAAATCTCCTTTCTGATCTGTGCAGCAGATCGATTCCTTGCTTGTTTGTTTGCTTACTTCCTTTTCTGGCCAGATGTATACAGGATTATTGCTGTTTGTACACAGGGAAAACAAAATGTCCTTAACAAAATTGACACATAACAAAACAGCTCTAACCTACAAATATATCAATGGAAAATTTTGTATTTTCTAAAATGGTCTTTTAGTGGGTTTCAGCCTGTGGCCTGAGACCATAGGAGTGTCACAGACCCTTGTTTCGTCATGCACAATAGGTAACTAAGCACAGCAAGCTTAGCCATGCTTTTCAACAATCTAGGGCAAGAACCAGGCAGGAAAGGTTGAAAAACAGACATCTAAATATGCATATATAATCTTTGTACATAAAAGAAGCTGTGACCTCTTTTGAACCATGGATCCTATTCATTATTGCAAGAAAAGCTCCACAAAGAAAAGAAAATTAGCTGTGTCTTTCAGTTAGGACACGCCTTCTGCAGAGCTAGACTACAAAAAGCCATTTAATTATGGCAGCAAGGAACTCAATGGGGTAAATTGCCTTGAGAAACAGTGTGTGTTAGCTTATGACCAACACTGTTTGCATAGTCACCCATTAGCCTGGGCTGCACATAGTATACATTTCTGTGTTCCTCCAAAAAATCCTGTAGTCATAACCTAGCACATATGACAACTACTCTTGAACCCAAGACTTGGAAGTCCTCTGTTCAACACTTCTTTAAATATAACTCTCATTTGCAGTCTTCAATAAGTTTCTAGCTTCCTGTCTGTAAAAAGGAAAAATATGCCTTGCATGTGTGCTGAGGCACTATGAAGATAAAGATTTTCCATAAAGATACTTTTATAACTTAGAATATTGAATTCTGTCAATCAGCTTTGCCAGAGATGACATAATATTGTGTACTCAAATAGTGAAGGAAAAAAAAAGTCATGCAGTTTTAAGCTCTCTTAAATCTTTCCTATTTTGCCATTGTATTTTGCCCTCTTCATTCATCTCAGAGACTAAATAGCTTTCTTAAAGATGCACCTGTCGTCTCAGTTTTACTTGTGAGTACTTGAAGACAGGCTGCAATGAAAAATCTGGTTGTAACTTGTGAAGTCACCTTTAAAGCTTTTGAGACCATAGGCTTGTGTCAACATTTGCTTTCCATTCTCATTTATGCACTGTTCAAGATCACTGAAAACCTCTCCCTTTGGTTTGCAGCAGTCCCACTATATTTTCCAAGTGGAGTTACATTCCCAATATGGAAGCAGCAATTCTCACCACCTGTTTGCAAGACAAAAGACTCTCCATTATCTTTCTATCTTTACAGGTTAACAAAAATCTCTGATATTTTAAAGAAAATCTAAGTAGTCTGAATTTAAATGAGAACAACCACTACCAAGATGACTAAGGAGTGCTTTCTGGATATGACATAAAGTACTTCAAAGACCATTCTGGGAGGAAAAGGGGAAAATGTGAAGAGGAATCAAAGAGATTTCATGGGAGAGACGTGAGTGGTTTCCAGACGTAAGATGAAATCCAGATCACTGTGTCAGCAGATCAGTACTTAGGTCAAGGAGTACTGAATTCAGAGGTAAATGGAAGTAGTGGAGGCTGTTATACTCCTGCCAACATATAGTAGGTGTGTAGGGGGAAAACTAATACAGTTCAACCCCTCTTTCTTCCCAAACTTCATCTCCTCCTAGGTCTTCTCTAGCTACTTTGACTTTAGTGCTTGGAGTGGCAGCTGATTCTTTGTAGCTTCTCTTTATGATTTACTTTTGGCATGTTCACTGGGTGGTTTCTTCCAGAAAAATAGTATGGCAAAAGATTTGCAGTTTCCAAACTAATTAAACAAAGAGCTTATGCTTCCTCTCCATCTGAAAATGACAGCCAGCTCCACCACACACAGAAGGGCTACACTGCCCTTCTGTTGTGAAACAGAGACCCATCTACAGACACAGTCCATCGTATCTTTCTACAGACACTAGGTGTTACTAAAACAAAACTACTGCTAATTTTCATTTAGGGTTCTACTTTACAGAAAAAAAAAATAAAAAGCATGATTTCTTAAAAGGCATACTATTTGATCTGATGGTTTTCAAACTGGGCCCTAACAGCTTTCATCGAGGCTGAAGTAATGTCTTGTGAAATTTGGAAAGATTATCGCTGACCTATTTAAAACAAAGAGGAACAAAACTAATGAAAAAAAATGATTCTGCTTTCTTATTTTTACTACAAAGACAGACAGCCATACAGCCTAAAATCACAAACAGGTATAAAGTTTGATCATTCTTGTGAGGGCCACTGAAATGAAAGTATTTGCTTGCTGATATTCATTGACTGAAAAACAACTTCACTGGGTACATTTAAAAATTCTGCTTATCTGAACTGTTTCAAAAGATTAGCTTGCATATTTAATATGTTAATGTTCCACAAGTAAGAAGATTTGCAGTGACTTATAACAGGACATATAACTTGGCAGAGCCCTGAGTCATTTAAGCTGGTACCTTAGTCTGTAAATGCCAGCTATACTATTGCACACCAACTCAGAGTTTGCCCGTGGCAGTAAGCCAGTTTTACAGATTCTCTTCCAAAATCCAGGTTAGACTCTGTCTTTCAGCAGGATATTTCTCAGTGGTTTATATTTTCACTGTCACTAGTTTGTCAGTAAGACTGCATATCTTTTGAGCTCTGATTAATTTTGCCTTGACACTATTGAAATGCCAAGTATAACTTTAACTCAGGTTCAGAAATGTTAATCAGTTTTGAAATATCCATAGATTGCATATATATCAAGGCCTGTAAATATTCAGAGATGTCTGACAGGATCAACACGCCATTAGCAGTCTTCTTTCTCTCTAGCTGAAGGCCCACAAAGTCAGGTGTTCATCAGCTCTGATTATGAAATACTTCATCTTGAAACAAAAGTATGTGGTCTTGTTTTAAAGTCTTCTAAAGCATAAAACATGAAGATATAATTCTTCTAAGATTTACAGTGATTTGCATTCTCAAATAATATTTTAGTTATTTACTCTTTCAGAGCTACCACTGGCCACATTGGTAAAAATTTTCTAAGTATTGATGTCCAAAAAAATCACAGAATCTTCTGAGTTGGAAGGGACCCACAAGAAACATCAAGTGCAACTCTTTAGCATAGCGTTTACCAATCCCATCACACGGGAAACCTCCAAGGAAGTGGGGCTCCTTGAGGAAAATCACCAGAAGATTTTCTCCCACCAGGAGCTAAAGAGCACAAAGGTCTCTCCTGTGATGAAAGTGGGGAGCTATAACCTTCAGCTTTCCTGAGATATTTAAGGAAAACATGAGGTGTTTAAAGAGGCTCAAAACTGTACATTTAAAAATGTTTTGTCTACAAAGGCACTATGGAGACCTTAGAATAGAGGAAAGAAGATGTTCCATTAGTAAAACTAAAAGGACACAAACTAATACCTTCTAAAAGGCAATAAGGAAAAAAAATCATTAATCAGAAGTCTCATTCTGAAAATGATTTATGATCTCCAAAGCTTGGCTACCCTTGTCTTGCAGTGAGGCACAGATCTGTCAGTCTTTGAGTTAGCTCTGAATGCAGAGCTCACTTTTAAGAACTTTTAAGCTTCATTTGGAATTAATTTTTAATCAGGCACTTTTTAAAATTTTACTGAGAAACCATAACACATTATTATTGGATGTTCAGTGTGGTAGACTGAAAAAGAGTTAGCATTTCACAAGGGCTGTCACTCTGCAAATAAAGGCCTTTTAGAATGCACCTGAAAATCACTTATACTTGCACAAAACCACTTACAGTTGCACAAATTTGCCCAGCATCTGTCTGGAGAAAATGTTGCTCTGCACTGGGGAGGGGAAGTAGCAGTGCTGGGAACAAGAGATGCCAGTCATGGGCTGGGGTACTCGCATTCCCTCCCTGCACCCACCAAGGACTGAGTATCTGATACTAAAAGGAAAACCACCACATTTGCTCTCTGCATTCCTGCACTTTCACATACACACACACACACACACTTTTCCAGCAAACCAACTTCCTCATCTATTTTTGAAAACAAAACTCACAAAATCTTGCTAACCAGTCTGGGTTGCAGGCTTCTCTCACAGCCTTGGGTTGTCAATCCACTAGCAGTTCACTAGGTCTGCTTATAAAATGAAGTTGTGATTAGCCTAAAGGAAATAAAATTTGTCTCTTACAGCAAGCTTTTTAAGTGCACTTTCGATAGTCATCAATGATACCACCAGAATAGAAAGGGAAAGAGCTCCTTTTTGCTGTCACCATACATGAAAAACACTCGCAAGCTGACCTGGCTTCCCATATATCAGTTTCTACAGAGATTTGCAACAGTTTCTGAATCGTCTTCTCCCACCTGCTCTGCCAAATTATTATGGTACAAGCACTTCACAAAAAAAAGGCACAATTGCTTGAAATTACACTAGAGTCAAATGTTGATAAAAAGGTGTCACAGAGGGAATGAAAACTAACTGCTGTGAAATTTAATGAAACCCACTGTGTGCCAAGGGCACAGGCAGCCAAATTGAATTTAAAAAAGTGCCAAGCAGAGAAGCTTGTAATCAGACTAGCCACTATGTTAGATGAGATAAGCAGAATGACTTTTCTCTATCACTAGATCAAAACAGACTGCAATTCTTATGCATGAGATGAAAAGTTACAGTATTTATCCTCTCAGCTTCCTGTGTTCTTAGCACCGGATCTCTGGCTTAGTGGCATGAAATGGAATTTGCCATCTCCAGTGTAAGGCTTGTCCCAGTCCTCACAGGGCTTTTTCCTGACACAGTTTTTATTGCAGATTGTTATGGAAAAGAGGAACAAGCTAAACAGAGTTGTGAATGGCTCAGCATAAACTATCTTCAGCCATGGTGTCCCCTTCCACAGCCTGGGGAATGAATTGAAGTCAACAGAGAATAGGAAATAGAAGATAATGCTAACATAGAAAAAGGCCCAATGCTCACATAGAGAACAGTTGCCAAAGTGTCACTCCACTGCAGCCTGCTAAGGAGTCATTTTACCCCTTAATTATTGTAACAGCATTATTTTGAAACTGTGCTCAGAAAAGCATGATCTCACAAACAGAACAGCTTGCATTCGTTTGGGGAGTAATCCCTCAAACCCTGGCTGAGGATATGGGACAAAAAAGCTGTGCAGCCCATCTTTGTTGGAAATAGCTTCAGGTATATTCATTACTTCAGTTAGTTGCTTTAGGAGTTATCACTAGTTTTGGGGACAGATGGGAAGGGCACAATGGTATTTGTCTTGGCTCAGGGCCGCACGGAGAGGCTCAGAGTCTGCACCTTTGCCTCACTGATGAGTTACATCGCAACCTGCGTGAACCTGTAGCCTGACCCAAAGAGCCAGATTCTGCTTTTAACAGTCTCTTAAGTGACCCTGGAATACTTTCCAGAGAGAAGGTCTCTGGTTAGAGAGGAGATTTCCAGTATTGAACAAAGCTCTCCAAAGCCAGCCATTGTGTTTCTTGTAAAAGGAATTCTCATAAAAATGTCCTGAGTTTTATCATGATCTCTTGATTTTTTGGCATGTGCCTGTAATGATTTGGGGGCTTGTCTTGGCTGTAGAGAGCTTTAGTCCAGTTATGTAGTGCCATTCATCATGGTTTTACTGCCGTACCAGAAAAAGGACTTGAAAACTAACAGAATTCCTTGAAATCTAAAACACGCTACAACACAGAAGCTTTAAGTTTTGTATTTTCCTCTGTGTAATCCATACAACATCTGAAAGATCCTCTGCAAGCCAGAAGTAGCAAAGAATACATCTGTCTGCAGGTATGACAAATGGAAATTCACAAGGAGGTGAACCTCCTCTCCTTCCATAGCCCTTTCCTGTCCTGCTCTGCCTGCTTGGTTCCCCTCACATCATCCTGTCTCTGCCTGCCCCACCTCTGCTCATACCTTTCTGAGGATGCAGTAAAAGAGCTTTTAGAGCCATACAGGTTATCTGAATAGGCAATTTTACCCCTGAAAATAATACATTTGTTGTTTGTTATTAAGCCATCATTTAGATGTCTCCTTTTACTTATTCCTATACAAAACACACAAGAAATTAAAAACACAATAAACTCAAAGCTCTCAATTTCCCAGTATGACTTTGTTTCAGTAAGGACTTCTTTGGAGCAGCAAATACCTCTGTCTTTTCCCCCATCCCAACAGTTTTCTAGAATTTCCTACATTGTAACAACACCTATAACAGAAGCAACACTGTACACCTGAGGATGTTTGTACAAATTTGCCAGACAGATATACTAATCTCCAAATGACATTTAAAGCTTGTAATCATGTAGCAGCACCTGGGCTGAGTCAGAACAAAATCTGAAACAAAGAAATTTCCTCTCACACGTACAGTCACAAAAGTCCCTCAATATCACTCTACCATGGTTTCTATAAATTCCCCAAACTAAACACTTTTTAATATGTCCTGGTAACCACTCCCAGTAGCTAGCATTCAGCTCTATTGTGTCTGACTCGAATGGCTTGTGATGCTCTGAATATCAAGTTCATTTTCAACTAAAAAAAAAAGAAATGTATTTATAAATAGGCTTTCAGTTAGCTGCACATTGGGACAAAAGCCTGAACTTGTGAAGAAGTCAGGCAGCACACTCCTTAGAAGCTGTAAGGCTATTTCCTATAAGCCACTATGTCAGCAGGTTTCATACCCTCTTACAGGGTGCTGTATTTCAGAAGCAGCTTTTGTTATTCCAGATTTACCATTCATGGCTTTATCTCAAATTCTTTCTCCTCAGTGCAAGGGACAAATTCCACATTCCTTTGCACTTATTAGAAAACTATTCTTCTCAAATTAACAATACCACTTTCTATCACAAAGGCATCTTTATTGGGAAACAATGCAAGACAACTGAACCATCAGATTACAAAAGAAAGGGTCAAAACTTTACATTACTATAGAAATGATACAGTGTTTATCAGAATCCTGCCTTTTCTGCATCATTCTCTCTGAAGCTCTTTGGATTCTGTTACAAAATAAAATAACAATGATTTCTAATAGGTAATTGTTTAATCTTTCTTTCATTATAATTTTCTTTTATATTCCTACAACCTGCTGCCAAGCTTATGTAAAAGTCTGTTAGCCCAGTAAAGAATTGCACCTGCAAATCAATTTAAAGTGGTCAGTCCTCATGAAAGATTGGGTTTTATCAGGTTTATGCAGGAAAACAGTCAGCTCATGATACAGCAACTTTTTCAAGAGTTTTGTTCTAAGATGTTAGCCCTGATGCAATTAATATTCCATACCTGGGGAATTAGGTAGAATCTGGCATCCCGTGAAGGTCTCTGCATGCTACACAGCAGCAGCCTCATCCAAATCCCTCTAAGCCACAATGAGTAGCAACAGTGCTAAGCTCCAGATCTTGCTTTCCCATGGGTTCTGCAGAGGAATACCACTCTTGATTTCAACAGGTCAGGCTCTAAGGAAAAGCCCGTCTAGAGGGAAAAAAGTCTGTCTGTATTCTCAGATATACCTGTGACATCAGGAGACTGAGAGTGGAACAAACAATGTAAATGAGATCTAATCATGCCTGGTGAATCAGCCTTATCATCACTATTGTCAGGGTGCATTGACCATGCCCAATTTTTGATGCATGAGAAGATACAGGACAGCTACTAGAAGGGATCTGTCAAATGCAATGTTGCCCCTCTGACCTGTGATGTCTTGTGGCGGCAGAGTCATCCCAAAGCCAAGGAGAGGATGTCCTTTCTTGGTTCTCTGTGTCTTAAGGCCATCTCCATACGGTCTGAATGCCACTTAGGACCTCACACTTATGCAACATAAAAAGGTTAACATCACTGAAGTCAAGAAAAGTGTTGCACAGAGCCAAAGGAAATCATGGAGCAGAAAACCAGACAATATGACAGCCACTGCAAGGCAAGCAGCTGTGGTTGGAGTTTTGGTTGTACAAATATATCCTATTTTTCTCAATTACACCACGCTCCTTCCTAATGCTCACTGTATGGAAACAATACATTTGTTGCTCTCAAGTTCTATTCCTGACTTCACTGCATTGATGAAGCAGTTTGAAAACTGCCTTATTTGTACTCTGTTAAGCCAAAGTTAAAGTCCTTAGAAGGTAAAAATGTGTATTGGAGAAGTAAAAGGATGTGACCAAGAAAAGGAAAATGTAGGCTGAATCCTGTGGAAAAAAAATTCTTTGGAATGCATAGTAAGCTGAGTTTCCTACAAGAAATGAGAAAAAAAATTACATTGACATTTAATGCCAGACTGGACAAAATCCTGGAAAATACACCATTAGGAACAATTTTGTTCTGTCTGTAGGGCATATGATCTCACCCACACCGGAAAATATTGAGACATTTTGGTGCCTAAATGAAGTTCCCAGAGATACTCAAATATTTCATGGAGCTCAGGAAGCAAAGCAAGCCACATCTTTCAATGTAGAAACAAAATTGCTAACTCCAGCCCAGATTCTGCTCTAATGAACACCAATGTAGAGGATCTGAAGTGAAGTAACTCTGAATTTACTCTGACTCAACATCAGCAAAATAGATTATTTGCTCCCCTGCTTCACGTTTTCTGAAGTTTCATTACGTTATGCAAGCAAAGCCTTTTGAAAGTCTGACAGAAGTGCTGAGCATCATTGTTTCTTTCTACTAAAAGAAGGGATAAAAAAGCAAGAAAACTGAACTTCATTCTACAGATAAATAAAACAGCATTCCAGGACTTCTTTAGATCAAAAATTTTGTTCTTAATGCAAAATTCTGTTTAAACGCAACACAGCTGCAGCAGCATTCAAAACATCCCTTTTATATTCAACATCAGTAAGACAACTAGAGAAGTAAAAAGATTCTTCCTCAACATTTTA
Source organism: Sakesphorus luctuosus (assembly GCA_013396695.1). Lineage (NCBI taxonomy): Eukaryota > Metazoa > Chordata > Aves > Passeriformes > Thamnophilidae > Sakesphorus > Sakesphorus luctuosus. The sequence goes on from VWZD01009210.1 coordinate 106,374, forward strand.
GCAGCATCTTTTTTTTTTTAAATGTACTTCCAAAGCACCTAAAAGTTTACTTGCAGAATTTGATACAGGCTGAAACTCTGGATGGGACTTTTATTTCCTCTGTATTTAGCCAAAATTTATATTAAGATTAAATACAATTTTTTTAAAAAAATATGTATTTCAAAACACAATTCGGTATAAACAAATTAATTCACTGGAGTAGCTCTTCAAGAAGAAAGACATGCTCAGAACCACAACCATTTTAGACTAATGTCACAATCCAATAATCCTATCTCAAGAATAGAAATACTGATGTAATTTTTACTAAGTGTCACCGGCTTCAAAGGACACATAAGAATTTGCAGCCCATGAGGGTCCTGATGCTGTTTTTAGGAAGATTTTGAAACACCAGAAGAATTAAGAATTAAGAATTAAAAAAAAGACAGCTAAGTAAAAAGGCTAATCTCCCCAACATTTGTCTTCTTCAAGTTACATCTCCTCTATTCCAGCAGCATACAACTCCCTGCTTGCTCTGCACCACTTGAAACTTTGCTGGCAGGGATGGCCTCCTCAGAGCTACTGATTCTGCACTTTAGGACCAGTAATGCTTGTTGCTGATTCTTCCTTGCTAATGTATCACTGAAATGGTTGGTGTTAACTTAAGTGGCAAACTTTGCTAAGCAGGTCTCCTTCAGTGGGGCTCCTTAAGGAAAATCTCACAAAAAGCTATGCTGATAGATCTGTCAGGGCAGCAGACTTTAGCAAGGCTGCAGTGGGAACTTCCGTGAGCAAGGTGAAGGCAACCATGGGAAATGGGATCCTCTCTTAAGAATATACAGAATCTCAGTCTGCAACTTTTCTTTACCTTTTTCAGGTAAGTACCTGCTAGCTTGGGTTCCCTACATGTCAGACCTGGTGGCCCATGCTTTGAGGAAAGATTCAAGTAGTACAGGCTGCATCTAATTAAGAGAGTAGGAATCTGAGTAATGTCCTTTATAAACTGAGAGACATATATTGCATCAGTTAGGTTTCAGTCCTGAATTTGTCTTATATTTTAACTCCTATTTAAATACAAAATGAGAAAGATGGCTCACCTTCTATAAAATATATGCTACAAAACCTTTAACATAATTTCACTGTCTAAATTCCCTTGTCCTGAACATCTTCCCAAAAAATAACAGTTCCTTGTCTTACTTATCTGTATTTCAAATCTAAATCCAAGAATCTGACTCTGTATTGTACCACAGTATGTGAAGGTACCCTGTAGTGCTGGGAAGCAGAGACTGAACATGGGCCCAAGCAGTCATAGGATTCAGTTTCACAAGTCAAAGTCAAGCTGAAAAGGGATGAAGCTGCAAAACTTTGCACTGCAATTAATCCTTTGGTGGATGCCTATAGAAAACTGGAGAGAATTAGTGTGAAACACTAGTGTGAAGCAGCTCATACAGGTTGTTCTGGTAAAGAAACCACAACAAAGGACAGTTTAAATGGATTAAAAGCAATCTAAATGTTGGATCTTAAAAAAAAAATCCTCAAGAAAACATAATTTTCACAATTATATATTCTTGATGCTACATTTTTAACATTAGCATTAATGATCTAGAAGAAAAGCAATCAGAGCAATTCACTACTGGAACACCTTATGGAGAACCTGCTTTTCTCAAACTTAATTAACTTCAGACTAGTTTTTTTCTCATAAATACACTCTAGTTCAAACCAAAATTATATGAAAGCTGTCCTATGACCTATGCTACAGCAGATAGCAGACTAAATAGTCAGTGTTCTCTGCTGACTTTATTATTGCTGAATCAATGAGCCTATGACATGACATGCAATCACTCACTAGCAACATTTAACAGTGCTGTGCTCTTCTGTTACCTCTGTGAGGCTTCTGTTCCTTTCATATGCCTCTCTTGCAATGTCTTTATATGTGCAAAAATATACTGGATTACTAACCTAGCCTGCAGCTTGTCTTTGTCTAGGATGAGGATTGCCCTGTCATGTGTCTACATGAGCACAGCAAAGTCACTGAAGTTTTGCATCCAACAACAGGAAGATGTGACAAAACAGCCCTGAAGAGCTAACTTGCCAGTGAAGAAGACAGCTTGGTGTTGGACAGCAGCAGATCCCCCTCCCTTGCCTCTCCCCAAAAATTGTCCTTTAAAAAAAATAATTTTAGGCTAAAGAGGATGAAAGAACTAAAATGCTATTTTTGCAATTTGTTTAACGTCTGGGGTTTTTTCAGTTACAAATTGCAGGCAGAACTGAAAAGAACATGTACAGGTATAAAAGGATGAAATTGCTTGGAAGAATTGCAAAAGAGTCTGTAACTGTTTTCTTCCTGGAAGTCTCTTGACCATCTCAGATCTTCCCTATTCCCAGCAAGGCTCTTGTCAGTTACATTTTCTCCCTATAGGCAGAAAATTATGCTGATCTTAGTCTTCCAGGCAGAAAGGAGAAAGCAGAAAGCCTCACTTCAGCTGTCAGACAAAATAATGGCTATTGGTCAGTGCCTCCAGTTGCACAAAAACCTTTCCCAGGAGCTTCTATTTCCTGTAGTCAACTGGAACTACTCTCACCAAAGCCCCTAATGGTTTTTCTTAACCAGTCTCAGAACCAAGACTGTCTTTGTTCCCCTTGAACCCGTGGGCTGTCTTTGACTGCCAGCCACATTTCTTGAAACACAACTTCGGTTCAGTGACTCCGTCTTTCCCCAGGGTCTCCTCTTACTTCTCTTCCTTCTCTAACTGTTTCCCCAAGCAAATCCTTTGAGAAGGAGATTCTCTACATGACCCCACAACACTATGACCTAATGTTCTTTCATTCTTTGTCCCCTAGATTTTAGTATTGTCTCACCTGCGAAGTCAGATTGATCCCTTAATATGCAAACAACTTGCAGATCTCCTTTGGATCTGTCTCTTTAAAATCTTCAGCACAAAATCACAGAGGCTTTCTCTCAGACAACACAGACCCCTCACCCCACTCTCAACATTCTCCTTGTCATGATGGATCACTCCTTATTCTTCTGTTCCCTACACCCAGTAAACACTTATCCTGAGCACCCTGTAGGTGGTGGAAACTATTATGGTCTCTATTGGCACAGAACACTTGAAGAAGGATTCTCCAGCACTTTCATGTATTGCTGAGAGCTTTTCTCATAAGGACACTTTTTTTTTGAGACAAAATTGGAAGATGGTAGGATCTGTGTCCCCTTTTTCTCAAATAACCAAATGCTTCTTTCATCACCCAATATTTCAAGAGCCCTCCAGATTTTCTAACCAGCAATTCAAGGAACATTGTTTCAGGAGTTTCAGCACTCCCGAGGCACAAGGGAAACAAGATAGAGAAATGCAAAGAGGAAAAGTGAACACTGCTGAAAACTTTGCTCAGTTACTGAAGGGAGTAGCAGAACTTGAGCTTTGCTAGACTGCAAACAAAAAGTAGTAAAAATGACAGTAGAAACCCCATAATCATGTATCAGCGGATGAAAAATGTCCACTGATAGAGTGGGTCGGGTCTTCGGCTCCAGGGGGCAGGCCACGATAGGCTTCAGTGATATAGCTCTTTTAGATCCAATCCCCTTAGAGCCTGGGATGGCTCCTCCCGCTCCCGCACCGGCGTCAGTCCCCTGAAGGAAGAGATCCACACAGCTTGGGAATCTACAAAGAGAAGCAACTTTATTGTTGTGCCCAGTCTTATATAGGGTACCACCGAATCTTCTAGAACATGGGCGGAGTCATGGGCGGAGACAGGGAGGAGCAAAACACCCCATTGGGTGACATGCAAATTAAGGGGAGGAGTGGAGAAGGGACCAATGGGGGAACTGGGTTCAAATGTAACCATATAGGGAAAATGGTGCTCTGCACCAAACTGGGGCCAATCAGGAATGAGTTGGTGGGAAAATGCCCTAGGGGTTTGTGGGATGAAGAAACTTGGATAGGAATGACTAAGGGAAAAATGAATAGGGTAGACATATTAGGTTCGTAACATCTAAACAGGGGAAACGTCAATATAGCTCCTAAAGCCATCAAAGTCTTTATTAAACTGCTGCAGGGTCTCTTGATTGAGAGTGGCAGGGTCTCGAATCTCCGCATCCTTATCGACCCATCTTTTATAATATTGTTGCCATCTAATGAACTCCTCATCCCGTTGGTTTCCTCCGACAATCATGGAGAGGGTTCACTTCTCACATAACAGTCAGAATTAGGGGCCCTAGTGTAAGGTTCAGAGAGGTGTCTACACCAGCATGTTGTTTCATGCTCTGTTCCCAGGGATCCACACTCTAAGCTTGGTTTAGCTGTCCCATGCAGCCAAAGGGAGTTCTGAGATAGTGAAGATCTTATTCCTGCATACTGACCATTTTAATGAAAAGCTTCACCTTGCCAGTGTAATACTCCTTAAATTGACTATCCTTGCAATAGTTTAGTCTTTTGATCCACTGCCGCCCATAAAATTGGCTAACCTTTAAGTTCATTATGTTCTTAAAAATACTGCTATGTTCTTAAAATCATTGCTCTGAATTCAGGGAGTGAAACTATTCACCAAATTATTGTGTCATATCTGAGCTGCCTACATGTTAATTTCTGGTTTCTCCATTTAAGTAGAATTGACTTGCCATAGCACAATGAAAAGAAGATCAATAATTACAGACTCCAATTTGCCATAGATTTGTTAAACTTCACTTCCTGCTGTCATGTTATGGTCAAAGATACATCCTCACAATCTGTTCTAGCTACATTATATATGCCTCAGTCTTCCAAACATGCAAAGGAAACCAGCAAGAAACACTGCACTTACTGTTACCAGTGACGACTGTACCCATCTACATGACTGTGCCCTCAAGAGGTTACAGATAGCATAACTTTAACCTCAGTTGTCAGTTCTTCAAAGCAATACAACAGAGATGTCCAGGAAGCATGTTCTGAGACACTACAGCAGCAGTCTTCCAGTTGTGAACTGCAGGCCACTGACAGCCACTGCAGGAAAGGCTGGCCTTGGCGGGGGCTGGCTACTTCTTGTTGTCCATCAGCAAATTGCCTTAGAAAAAGCTAAAAGCACTGTTTTTCTTGTAAGCAACTGCTGTAATGGCTGCAGAGCTGCCGCACAATCATATACATGCAAAGAAAGCAGTTCCCATAATTGCAAATGGGAGAAAAAGTCTATGATGCAAACTTTCTAGTAGGAACAGAAACTCAACATGCATCATCACAGAGTCCTCTTAAAATACATGTATTCTCTGTAGGAAGGATCATCTGAAATAGCAAATACAGACTAAGTATGTCAAATGAAGCAATATCCAAAGAGCCCTTCTAACTCTGTAAGGATCTGCAATTTCTTGCAGGTTCTGCCATTCAATTTTTATGAGAAGAGCAAATTTATGGTATAAGCACTCATGAATAATTTACTTCCATGAGCTGCCACACGCAAGTTGGGGAAATCCCAGCCATAAAACCTTGGCACTTTTTAGCTAACACAAGGCATACAACTTTTACACAGGTGTTATTCCACTGACCTACTTGGAGTTATTCCTCAATCACACTGCTAGAAGAAAAGGATCAGGTGGTTTTCTTACCACCGCTGGTAAGCAAACTTCTCTGCCACCTCTTCATAACAATAAAAACACTTCTAGTGTCAGTTAATTTTAGCAACCCTTAGTGCTTTACCTCACAAGAGCTTCAGTGGCTTGTACATCTCACCCACTCTTTGGCCTCCCATAATACTCCATTGTCCATTGGCTTACATTCTCCTCAAGTCCGTGTTTTTAAATAATGTTGAGAAAATTATTTGGATCCTAAACTATAGGAACACCACTAAAGCCATAAACTAGCTACACTAAGCCTGTCTTTATGCTGGTCTCTAACTTCAAGAGAAATATGGTTTATTCTGACACTCATCCTCCACAACAGGAGCAGGAGCCACAGTAGGGTATTGTTGCAGATGACTCAGACAAAAAGAAAGTGAAACCGTCTAGCCTTGTCCTAACACCAAGGATGAATTAACAGCATCACTCAGTGGCTGCTTACTTACCCAGGTTTTTCTTCACATAAAGAAAGGTGGGAGTTCTTTTCCCCAATGGAAAATAGTATTTATGAGGGGTTTATTTGATTAGATCTCTCAGTGAAGGCCAATTAAAATGGCGATCACTGTACTGCCACTGAGCCATAGTCAAAGCACATATCGTGGTATAGAGCTAAACTACAACTGCAATACTGGGAACAAAGAGCTGGCATTCCCTGATTGTAAATAAGGTGAACAGCTCATGGCAATCTAGACATAAAACAACATAATAATTATACTGCCTAAGTTAAGACATCTGAGTAAATGTAGTCATGCCATTTAAACAATTAACCTATACTGATTTATAGCAGCTAAGGATCTGATGAAGGATGTAAGGGCCTGATCTTTACCTTAATATGTCCCTTCAGTTTATCCAAATTATTGGCTTTCACCACTTGGCCTCTCCCTCATGTCTCCTCAGTTGGGTTTTAAGCAGGTTAAGAAGTGATGGGTCATCTTACACACTTCCAGCAGTGCTGAATGAAATGCGAGACAGAAAAGCCAGTAGAGGGGAAAATTAGACATGGTGTGTGACTAATTTCTGAACTGTAAGCAAAGTTGTTGGCAATTTTCATTTCACATCACAAGTTCACATTTTGCACTACCTGCTCACAGCCTTCCAGGCCAAATGGGATGCTGCCTGGTCAGCTTGGACAAGCTCCAGGGGTGGCCATGGTGTATTCAGAGGGGACTTTTCTCCTCAAGGTGCAGGAGCCACCATCCTGCCTGGGAGAAGGGTGCACACCTTCAGCCCACACCAGTTTCATGGGGGATTGGGGTTCCTCCCACAACTGGAGCTGCAGTGTTTGCTGGGGTGGCTGTAAGTAAACAGCTGTAAGCTCTCCTGCCAGCCCTACTCCACAGGCATGCAGGAGAGCATGGTCACAAGAAAGGGGCCAAACACAAATGAAAGACAGATGAGCTGAGAGAGCAGCTGGAAAGAGAGGGATGGCTGAATCCTGTGATGACTCTAAGTGAAAACAGTCAGACCAAGCAGGCTTGCAGATTGTCACTGAACTGAAAATCTCCTCCACCAACGGCTGCCCGGCTGCCCGGCTGGAAAAGAGAAATGGAGCAGGCTTCAAGAAGCCACAGCTCCCAACAGAGTTAACTCTCCAGCAGCTGCTGCACTTTCAAACTGTCAGCCAGATTAAACACAGGAATGCCTGGGGGTCGCAAAGCTGAAGGAAGGCTGAAGTGACAGGGTCAACTTGCTCTAAAGTGCAGAAACTGCTCAAAGTTGGAGGCAGAGCTCCCAGAACCAGGAGGGAGTTATGTTGGCATTTCCTGGCTAGAGGCTTGGCACAGAGCCCTTTCCCTGCCTCAGCTGTCCCCTCTCAAGCTGGACAAGTAGTGGAGTTTTGTCTTGGGCTTCCTTAGAGCTGCAGATGTGGGATGTATCCAGATTGGCTTCCAGGGCAAGCTTCTGTTTGGAGGGGAGAAAGGTGAGGTGTCCACTGCAGCCCACTCCGCATCTGGCTGAGACTGGCAGGGTACCCAAAACGCCAGCTCCTGTGCTCCCTCAGCACCCAAAGCTCAGGGAAAGTGCATGTTAGCACTGGGGCACTTGCAGCAGGCAAAAGTGAGTGCCCCTGAGCTACCTATCACTGATGGCAAGACAGTGATGATTTACTGGGAAAACTGCCCTATGAAAACACGTTCAAGGATCCTGTTTATTGTCTCATACCTTTCAAATACTCCACAGTAACAAAGACGCCATACAATTACAAGCTAGGAAAAGGCGAGGAGGTAATTCTCCCACACACTGTCTAGCCCATGGAGTCAACAAATGTATGACATCAGCAGCAGGCAGCGTGGGTCAGCCAGCCCCTCCCAGGAGATGGTGGGCCACCTCCACCAGTGATAAACAATCCACACATCAAACATGGGCCACAAACTTGTTGCCAGATACACACAGGTGCAGAAAGCAGAGCTGGAGGGAACTTTGCCAGTGATGGGGATAGGAAGGAGAAAGAGAACTTTTTCTCACGTAGCACAGCCTCTCCTCTTCCAAACCACGATACTGCATGGGTATCTGTAGCCCCCATGCTTCTCCAGGTAGCTCCATCCCAGCTAAGCTCTGCTGGAAACTGCAACCCACAAAACCACTGTAAAGATGCTGGACCCCAGAAGTCGACTTGTCACGCAACTTTCAAAAGTCACATAATGACCAGACAGGGACTTGAGCACAAGAGAGTGACCACAGGCCACTGTATCTTTGGGCCACATTCAGGCATCCAGATAACCACCACAGTCATCAAGGGACCCAACTGGTCTCCCTTTTTAGCAGAAAGTTTGACTCATTCCCTCCTCATCCAAAGCACATGGGGAGTCTCCACATGTACAAACCAGTAGCCTGGATGCTCCCATCCCCTCCCTGCATAAGCACTTACCCCCCAGGAACTGGATGCCTCCTGCCACCCTGCCCACGGTTCTGGAGATGAGCTCAGACACGCAGCAGCCCATGAGCGCTGTCAAGGCCACCAAGAGAAGCAGCCCACAGCCCAGGCCTGTGACCACCGTGCAGATCCTCCACTCAGCGCTCGGGATGGCCTGGAAGGAGGCGTAGCGGCCACACTGCTCCACCATCACGGTCATCTGGCGGCTCTCGTCCCGCACTGGGTAGGAACACCTCCGGAAAGTGCCAAAGGAAACAGACTTCTCCAGCTGAGACCCCAAGAGCCAGTAGGGCATGAAGAAGCCAACACAGGAGGCAGCAGCACAGAGGAAGGAGAGGAAGGCCCAGACAACGCCAGCAGAGGTCAGGCTGGAGGCCATCTTTGTATCTGCTCCAAGACCCCTCACAACGCAAAGACACAAAAGTAACTGTATTTTAGCGGACGTTTGTGGATAATCCAGAGTTTCTCAGCCTTGACAAATCCTCACACGGGGAGAAGCTCGGATCCTAGTAACCAGAGAGATATTTCCTTCCATTATGAGGTCAAAGGACCCTAATTAAATAGCAAACACAAAAAAAAAAAAAAAAAGAGAGAAAAATACAAGTTCAGCAATATTGACTTTAGAAAAAAATATTTATTTGCCAGAGTGTTTTTCCTTCCTATGGGACTTTTGAATAAGATATGTCACTTTTCTGTCCCATCCTTGCAATCAGACCCTACAATCACTGCCATTGATACCAGCTGCCATGGTTGGTGTGACAGTGGTGGTAGGCAGCCTGGCTGGCACACGCTGCTGTGCACATCCAGGAACACTGCAGCCACCTTCAGCAGCTTCCTGTGTACTTGGCTATGCACTTTTCCCCACTGTGCATCCTGATTTTTTCTGTGCCAATAGAAAAAAAATTATGAGGTCTTGTTTATCCGTGGCTAGCTGGACCTTCCTTTTGCAGTTCCTGGAGAATGTACTTCAGAGGTACATGTACATTCACATGTACATGGCCCCACAGCTTCAGTGCAAAACCATTCACAGTGCCTAAGGCAGGTCCAGATCAGGCACTTGTGACAATGGTAAAACTCATTAACACAACCACAAAAGAAGGGTTATGAGAAAATATTTTTGCCAGCACTCCAACTTATTTGGCATCCCTGTGCAAAAGAAGCCTTTTATCACTTGATGTCCAGCAGTGCCAAGAACCCAAACTCTAGGTGGGCTTCTGGTATGTGAAGATATTGCCACATCTTTTGGATTCACCCCTGCATAACCTCAAGCAGCATGTAATTAAAACACGGAGGTCTCTTAGTATTCCTGCTTGCATTCAACTCACCTCTTCCCAACTCAAACCTAGGAGCTATAACTCCTCTGCAGTCTCTCAGACAACTCCCAGTCTCTAAGCTCAGTATCTGTGTGACCAAGTGCATTTGACTGTTATAGAAACCTACATGCTGTTTCCAGATGTCAGGGGTGTATTTCTTATTAAATTCATACTAGATCATTATTCCAGCTGCATTTGTAAATTTATGATCATTTCTCACAGTTGCTGCCAAATTAATTCTGATAGCTATTTACAGGGCCTTTTTCTTCTAAGCATGATTAGATGCCAATCAGTGAATCCAATTCAAGAACAGGCAGTAAAATGAATACTGCTTCAGCACAAGGAGGGAATGTAGAAAAAGTTTGGAAGTGAAATTAACCATGTGCACCACACAAAAGTTTTGTTTACTTTTAAAACACTAAGAAAAAGAAGTGTCTTCTACAATATTAAAAAGGCCTATGTTGCTACTGCAGAAGAGAAAATCTACCCATAGCCAAGCCAGAGAAACACCTTTCAACCTGCAAAACATCAAACCCCTGAGGATAAAAACATGGGAGAGAGGCACGGGGGGCTGCCATACCTCCAGAGGTATCATCTAGAGGATTTGTCTGTGGCTTGGCGTGGCACCAAAAGTCTAAGCCAAAGTGGGTCACGGCACTTAAGGGATTCATTCCCTGAATCTGTGGAGGAGGTAAGGCTGGAAACAGGAGACAACATGGTAGGACCCTGCAAACCTGCCGGCTCCAGCGGGACAGCAGCCCTGCCTCCTCGGAGCCTGTCAGCTCACAGCCCGGGCGCTCTCCCGGGAGGCGGACTCGCCCCTCCGGCCCCGAAACCCCGCTCCCTCACCTCCGGCGGTAGGAGGGGGCGGCGGAGAGATACGGCTTCCCCCGAGGGAAGGCGGCGGCCGGGAACCAAAACTCGCCGGGGTGATGCCAGGGGAAGTCTGCTGGGCGAGAGGGCGCAGCGCCCGCGGGGCTGGCAGGGTGCGGGGTAGGGGGACCGGGGAAAGGTGGACTGGGGTGCAGGGGCTCGGGGAAGGGAAGAGACTGTGAGGACTTGGGGTTTGGGAGGAAAAGACTGGCAGGGAAAGGGAGTCCAAGAGAGAAAGGGGAATGCGGTCAGGAAAGGGCTAGAAAAGAAGAGGTGCAGGGGATCCGGGAGTCCAGCAGGACGAAGGGCTGGGAAACATGGGGGCAGGGAAGGGAGAGCGGTCCGGGGTGGCAGGGAGATACGGGAAGGACAGGGGCCCGGGAGGGGAAGGATGCGGGAAGACAAGAGGATGAGAGGGCTGGGGATCCGTGAAGGGGAGTCTGGAGGGTCCGGTGTAACGGGCAAGGGATGCGGCCGGGCTAGGTGTTGGAGCGGGGAAAAGGAACCCTGGGGGGAAGACAGTCCGGGGATGCAGGGGATGTGGCCGTGCAGGGTGGGAAGGGATCGAGGAGGGCAAGAAGGTTCTGAGGGCATGGGTATCTGGAGTCCTGCAGGGGATGCAACGTACAGGGAAAGAAAGAGGGCAGGGGTTCGAGAAAGGAAGGGGTAGCAGGGGGTCAGGGAAGGGTAGGGGATGCAAGAGAGCTGAGGTCTGGAAGAAGCACGAGCGGCGAGGAGTTTGGGAGTGTCAGGATGGGGCCGGGCACGGTGCCGGGGAGCGAAGGGCTACTTACGGACACGCCGGGCGTGGAGGTTGCCCGCCGCGGCTGCCGGGAGCACATGGGCACGGAGCCGGGGCGCAGGGCTGGCGGGCGGCGGCTGCCCCAAGCGACTCTCCCCGCGGTCCCGGCACTGAAGCGACGCGGGAGCTGCGAGGCAGGCGGGAGCGGGACCCTCCCCAGCCCGGCCCGTCCTTCCCTGCCTTCCTCCGCACGTTCCTCTCTCCCCCCGCTTGATTCCTCGGGAGCCAACGCACTCTGCCGCTTCTCCTCCCCCTTCCCCCGCCACCGCCTCCCCGGGCGGGACCCGCCGCGGTCGGCGCAGTTGCGGGGCCGTGGACGGGGCCGGGGGCGAGGGGCTGGGCGGCGGCGGGGGGGGCGGNTACAGGGCGGAGCGGTGGTCCCGGCTCCCCGGGGTAGGAGCGGGGGTGGGTCCCGGCTTCCCGAGCCCGCCCGGGACTGGGGCGGAGGGGTCTCAGTTCCCGGGAGCCGGAGCCGCGGGTCCCGGGTCCCCGAGCCCGGCAGGGGACTTCGCACCGCAGTGAAGCCGGGGACGGAGGGGAGGAAAGGGCAGGAGAGGAGAGGAGGAAAAAGCCGGCGAAGGAGTGTTAGAAGGAAGGGAGCAAGGCTGCAGCCTTACATGGGAAAATACGGGCTAATATCCTGATGGTGTGTGTGTGATAAGACCTGTGTGTCTGTCTTTGCATGTGAACTGCTGATCCAGCATTTTGATCGCAACAGTTCGGGAGTTGATCTACAGCGAGGGTAAATGTGACCACAGTACCAAGCAGCTCATCCCGGCTATGTTAGGTCAAGCGAAGAGACAGGAGCTCCAGCTTTTTCCCAGAGTGTCTTAAGTGGGAAAGTTTTGGGGAGGGGTTGCCTCTGGGGGAAGAGATATATCCTATTCTGGTTTTTCCTCTACGCCCAGAAACTTGAATAAATTCTTCAGAGATTTTATGCCAGGTTTAAAATTATGTCAGCACCAGACATGCAAAATCTCTTTGTTGATAATGTTTCTTTTATAGTCCTGGAACATGGCATGTCACTTAAATGCCATTCCTTAATATTATTAATGCTAAATGGAAGTGAGGTTTATTGCACTGTCTACATTTACACTATTTAATAGCAACAACAACCATGTTCAGAATTAAGTTACAAAGCTACTTTTCTGAATATTTAAAACAAGACTTCTATTTTTGCCCATAACGCAAACTTTTAAAATCAGAACACTACTGAAAATGCGTATTTTCTCAAGGGATAAGAAATGGATTGGAAAGTATCTAGCATGATCAACTCTTCCATCCTAACATTTCAAGTATATTTTTTAAGGAAATGGGCTTCAAATCCAAGAAGTGGGATAAATATAGTCTGAGTGCGAGAATATATGCAATAACGTGCTTCACAAGGAAGACAATAAACACATAACCCCAAACCAGCCATACCCCCAGCTGACTGCCTACAGGCTACATCCACCTAGTATACATCTATATTAGCAAGTAATGGGTCAATCTGATCCAATCAGATGGTGTTGAGGACCTAAATGATGTTCATGCTTTTCCATAGTTTTTTCCTCAAAGTCACTCCAGCCTCTGCCTGTGCACTGAAGGCCCCATGAGTGCTCATCTGATGCACTCCTGACATTCTGCTATAGTGCCATCTGAATCCACTCACCACTGCTGGGTAAACCAAAACATGGTATGTGAGGATGATCTAGAGATTCACTTCAAAAGCATGCCCTCGATCCACACCAAAACTCAAATGTATCATGTGCCCGTGGGGTGTCTGACAGAAAGAGAGCAGGTGTAACTGTCCCAAGTCTGAGAGCTGGAGCTGACTCTACAGCACAGCATTCTAGGATCCTACCCTCAAATCACCTTTCTGCCTTGGTGCTAAGTCTCCACCTCCAAGTGTGCACTAGCTCTCAGGTCTCCACTTTCTGCAAGGAGCTATGCACTTCCTGATGACTGTAGACACTCTTCATTTACTGCTCTCATGCTTTCACTTGTTTCAGTCAGGTGTTTTACCTCCTGTTATTCATTTTACCAGTACTTGAAGTGACAGGGATACTAGGCTACTTTTGTGTCCTTTGAACTGTGCTCTTGGTGTAAAGAAAGAGAAGAGCAGAGTACTGTTATTAAATCCACAATTGTTTAAAGACCAAATCTGTCCTTATTTCCTTATCCAAAGGCCTGGGTTATAATGAGACTGTGATAAATATTCCTAAATTAGGCATGTGTTGGAGTGGATCAGACATGGGTAAAAATTGCTTGGCATTAAAATAACTATGGAAAAACTTCTGTTTCACACATGGAAACTGTTTCTCAGTTAAAACTGGCTTTGTAAACCCAGGGAGAAGCAAAGAAGCATGCATTTATTCATGCAATTTATCTCTTCCATGGTATATGCCAAGGTCCCCAAGTCAGTGTTTGCTTTGCTAATGGCATCTCCACAGCAGTTCATCTACTTCCCTTATATGGCCTATTCACTCCCTGAGCTGCTGTCATTCTGCTTTCCCTCATGGAAACTGTGCACTGAATTCTACGTCTCTCCTGAAGCATCTTATCTTGCCAACTCTGTCTGAGTGCCCCCGCAAACTGGCTGCATGACTTAGTCACTTGCAGGGAAATAAGCTTGATTTCACAATCTATTTTCTCTCAAGGAAGGAGTTTTGTTTTGATTAGAAACAAATCAACACATTGTAGTATAAGTTAACATCCAAATTTTTATTCCATTTTTTCCTAAGTTTTACAACTCAGCATACTTCAGCTGGACCAACATTTGCTGCCCCTTTCAGGGATCATTGCGTGAAGTATTTTTACTGGGAAAGCTAGCTGAAATATTTTAATCCACATTTAACCTGTCCAAAAGAAAAAGAGAGTTATCACATTGTGCTTCAGGATTTGCAATCTCTCCTGTAACCACAAAAGCAGAGAGCTCCTCAGAGCAGAGCAATAACAAAATACATGGTCCCCAGTGTCTTGCCCATACTGAAATAGCAGCTGGTTTTAAAATTGGTTCTAGTGTTTTGAATTTTAAGAGAAACCACTTGTGAGAAAGCTTCATAGTTGGTCGAGGGAACTTGAGCCACTGCTGGAACAACTTGAAGTCAGACTGAATCAAACACCCACAAAGACATTGTCAGAAAACTATCCTAGCAGGAAGATGGGAAAATACACTTATGGATTTTACTATTTTGCCTCTCCTCAATCCATTGACTAAGCTGCTGTTACAGCTGGGGTCCTACAGACTTGATGGAGCTAATCAGCACAGCAGAATGAAGATAGAAAATCCTGTCACTGTACCTGAATCAGTCCTGGCTAATATACACATCACAGGCTCAGACACTTTCACTACAGTATATTCTGTAAGTCAATATAAAATGCCATAGGGGAGTATATATGTTCCTGAACCCCAAGGAAAATGAAACAGCTACCAAAATTCCATCTCATTCTTCAGTCTTTGACCAGAAAAAGAATCAAGAGGTTTTTATCTTTCAGGTCACCATCTCTTTTCTGTTGTGTGGTCTGCAGAAGAGTGATCATACCAACATGGTTCCGAGCATCTTACAAAACTGGATCTTCAGGTCATGTCTGTACTCGATTTTAAATGAAAAAGAAAGGTGTAAGTAGAACAATAGACTTGAGGCTATGTACTGGGAGCAACAGACAGTGAACCAAATTATTCAAATACAGTCACTAAAAACCAAACAGACAAGTACTGCTAGGGAAATAATTTCATAATTAATATATTCACCTTAAATTATGTCCAATCTGCAGCAGCTGGGGGAAAAAAATCAAAAAACCATAATTAAATGGGCAGAAAAAGAGAACGTCAACTCTAACACCTGCAAATTTCTCAGAGGAAGGTAAGAAAACAAATTCAAGTGACCAGAGCCTGATACGTTCATACAGTGTCCTTCCAAGTCAAACAAATTGCATGTGTTCTACTGTGGGTGGAACTAGACTCCTGAGAATTTGAGCTGTCATATTCAAACCTGAATCATGGCCTATAAACTTAGCTCTAACCAAAAGATCATTTCTCCACTTTTATTCTAATACTATATTATGATTAATATTTATTTTTATGGTGTTTCTCATGGAGGTAAATTTTGTAAATTCTGTTACTGACAGCTTATGAACAGAAGTAGGCACATTTCTGAAAGACAGTTGTCTTGCTGGATATAATGCCATTGTTGCTAACATCAGGCTTTTAATCTCTTTTACACACGTACAAATACCATGTCAATGTAAAATACAAAAGGGAAATAATCTTTGTTATTTGCCATAAACCCTCCACATGGTTTTTCATCTTTGTAAAGTTATTACTTATCTTCTATTATATAAATGCCACCAGGTGGTCTGCGTTTTACAGGGCTCTGAAATAGTAGCTACAGCGAATCAGGCTATGGACTATCTCTTCTGTGTCCTGTTGCTGACAAGTCTGATGGCTGTGGGAGAGGCCAGGGAGGTTTATTCTGCACCAGGCCTGCGGCCAAAGGGAGGAATGCCTGCTCTGCCCTCGAAAACACTGCCAGGGTGACAAAGCTCTGGGATGACAGGCCACAGACCCGTTCTCCTTCATCAGGAAATTGTCTTAGTCCTGGACAGGCTCAGGAAAAACATGTGGATGGTTTCAGTCCTAAATTTCCACTATTCCCAAGTGGACTTTGAAAAATAAGGAACATCTGGATGATGAACAAGCGATTTCCCAGTAAGAAATGCTCATCTAGTGGCAGGCTGTTTTCTGTGCATGTAGACCCAATACAATTAATTTAATAGTGTCATCTTATTTACGAGGGGAACATCTGTCTATTTTTCCCAGATGCTGTTGAAGAAAGATGCAGGGAATGTACAAAGAGCAGGTGTTGCCGCGGTGTTTTCTTGCACTTCGTCTCACGCGCGTTTGGAGACTTGAGTTTGCTTAACGACACGTGCATCAGTAAGAAGATTTTTTTTTTTTTTACTTTAAAGCCTCAGTCGCGGATCGGCTTTCAGCCAAAGGTCCCAGTTTACCAGCAGGGTCTCAGCAGTGGCGGTGCTGCGCTGTGGGGGCGGCGGGCTCGGCTCTGCGCTGCTCGACAGTGACACTCGGTGGGCGGCGGGGCCGGGGGCGGGCACGGGACGGCCGGGACAGGTGAGCCCGGGGCACGAGGAGCCTCACAGCTCCCGGCCCCGCGGGGCTGGCACGGGCTCTGCCCTTGTCCCCCAGGAGCGTTTGATGCGGCTGCAGACGGGGAAGGGCGTGCGTGTGAAAAGCGGGGGCAGAGAACAGAGCTTGCTTCTGTTCTCCACAAAACCTGTGGGATTCTTAACTGCCCCGGGCCACTGTCCTGTGGCTCCTGAGGTGCTCTTGCAGAAACCGACGGTGACTTCAGCAGCACGGTTTGCTTCAACGCGGTGTATCTGAGAACGGGGCGCGAGGCAGAGTCCTGTTCTTCCCCTGGACTTTTTCTAGGAACTGGAGTTGAGCTGCCTCTACCCCTGAGCTCCAGCAATCACTTGCATCTAGGTCACCCTATTAGATCACATTCACAAGGATAAGGCTAATAATTTCTGGGGTTTTCAGAAAGGAAAGCTGAAAATCCTTCATTGGGGACAAAGGCCAATTCATTTTCCAAGTGGAAGCTCATTTCCTCCTCTCCCCTACATGCCCTGAGGGTCCTACAGACCTCAGGGACTCCGGGAAGCAGGAACCTCTGAAATCTCACACAGATTCATTCAAATAAAAACTGTAATGACAACTCTTGTCAGAAACCCAAATAGAACCCACTTTCTGGTGTATCTGTATCCCAAACATTCTCAGTGGTGAAAGAACCAAGCTCATTTTTTTAAAGCTCTCTAAAAGGCTTGTCAAGAGGAAATCCAGTATGTATACAGCATTCATATACCTACATGAGTATGCATTTATTAGATATATCTGTATTTATAATAAAGATATATGGATTATGTATGGATATTTATAATACATACACAGGTAAAGACAGGTGTGCTATGTACCTCTTCATATTATCAATACTGAACAAGGAGTACCTGAGACACAGACTGGACTGCAAAATTCAGGCTACCTCCCTTGTGGTGAGTAGTAGGAACCTATTCAGTCACAGTGGGTTGAGTCGTGTTCAGGTCATGCCTTGTGTTCAGAGGGAAGCTGCAGCAAGCCAAAGAGAGGCGTATCTTGGTCTGTGTATCAGCGTTCATCTTTTGCTTTGGCCCATGTTATCCTTCTAAATTACAAGTGGTTTTCCAAGGCCATTCAAGTGCATTGTTTTCTGTTTCCATCAAAAGCTTCATAGAATCTTCAAGATTTGAAAAGACCTTTAAGACCATCAAGTCCAACTGTCAACCCAGCACTACCACTGTAACCCCTAAACCACTAAAACATATCACCCAGCACCAGATCCAAATGACTCTCAAATACCTCCAGGGATTGCAACTCTACCAGCTCAACGGGCAACCTATTCCAATGCCTGATCACCCTAACAGTGAAAAAAATTTTCCTAACATCTAATCTGAACCTCCCCTGTCTCACCTTAAGATCATTTCCTCTCATCCTCTCACTATAGGCACAGTAGGAGAGCAGCACCACCTTAGTACAGCCTCCTGTCAGGGAGTTGGATAGAGTGAGGAGGTTGCCCTTGAGCCTCTTCTCGAAACTAAGTAAACCCAGCTCCCTCAGCCATTTTTCATAAGACATGTTCTCTAGTTCTTTCACTAGTCTTGTTGCCCTTCACTGGACATGCTCCAGCACCTCAATGCCCTTTTTGAAGTGAGGTACTCAGAACTGCACTTGAGGTGCAACCTCACCAGGGGAATGATCACTTCCCTTAGTCCAGCTGGCTACACTACTCTTGATTCAGGTCAAGATTTTGGACTTCTTGGCCAGCTGGTCACACTGCTGACTCATTTCGAGGTGGCTGTCAACCAACACCGCCAGGTCTCTTTCTGCTGAACACCTCTCAAGCCACTTCTCCCACAGCCTCTATCATTGCATGGGGTTGCAGTGACCCAAGTGCAAGACTTTGCTTTATTGAACCTCATGCAGTTGTTCTTAGCCCACTGATTTAGTCTGTCCAGGTCTTTCTGTAGAGCCTTCCTACCCCGAGTAGGTCAACAGTCCCACCCAGTTTGGTGTTGTCTGCACATTTACTGAAAGTGCACTCAATCCCCATGTCCAGATCATCATTGAAGATGTTAAACAAGACTGGTTCCAAAACTAGCCCCTGGGAAACACTGCTAGGACTGGCTGCCAACTGTATTTAACTTCATTTACCACCACTCTCTAGGCCCAGCTATCCAGCCAGTTTTTTACCCATAGAAGAGTCCACCCATCCCAGTCACAGCCAGTTTTTCTAAGAGGATACCATGGGAGACGGTGTGTCGCAGTCTTGGTCTTTGAGGTGAGGACCAGACCGGCGACGGGGGGTTCTTGACAGCCTGCTGAGTGNAGTCGTGTTCAGGTCATGCCTTGTGTTCAGAGGGAAGCTGCAGCAAGCCAAAGAGAGGCGTATCTTGGGCTGTGTATCAGCGTTCATCTTTTGCTTTGGCCCATGTTATCCTTCTAAATTACAAGTGGTTTTCCAAGGCCATTCACGTGCATTGTTTTCTGTTTCCATCAAAAGCTTCATAGAATCTTCAAGATTTGAAAAGACCTTTAAGACCATCAAGTCCAACTGTCAACCCAGCACTACCACTGTAACCCCTAAACCACTAAAACATATCACCCAGCACCAGATCCAAATGACTCTCAAATACCTCCAGGGATTGCAACTCTACCAGCTCAACGGGCAACCTATTCCAATGCCTGATCACCCTAACAGTGAAAAAAATTTTCCTAACATCTAATCTGAACCTCCCCTGTCTCACCTTAAGATCATTTCCTCTCATCCTCTCACTATAGGCACAGTAGGAGAGCAGCACCACCTTAGTACAGCCTCCTGTCAGGGAATTGGATAGAGTGAGGAGGTTGCCCTTGAGCCTCTTCTCGAAACTAAGTAAACCCAGCTCCCTCAGCCATTTTTCATAAGACATGTTCTCTAGTTCTTTCACTAGTCTTGTTGCCCTTCACTGGACATGCTCCAGCACCTCAATGCCCTTTTTGAAGTGAGGTACTCAGAACTGCACTTGAGGTGCAACCTCACCAGGGGAATGATCACTTCCCTTAGTCCAGCTGGCTACACTACTCTTGATTCAGGTCAAGATTTTGGACTTCTTGGCCAGCTGGTCACACTGCTGACTCATTTCGAGGTGGCTGTCAACCAACACCGCCAGGTCTCTTTCTGCTGAACACCTCTCAAGCCACTTCTCCCACAGCCTCTATCATTGCATGGGGTTGCAGTGACCCAAGTGCAAGACTTTGCTTTATTGAACCTCATGCAGTTGTTCTTAGCCCACTGATTTAGTCTGTCCAGGTCTTTCTGTAGAGCCTTCCTACCCCGAGTAGGTCAACAGTCCCACCCAGTTTGGTGTTGTCTGCACATTTACTGAAAGTGCACTCAATCCCCATGTCCAGATCATCACTGAAGATGTTAAACAAGACTGGTTCCAAAACTAGCCCCTGGGAAACACTGCTAGGACTGGCTGCCAACTGTATTTCACTTCATTTACCACCACTTTCTAGGCCCATCTATCCAGCCAGTTTTTTACCCATAGAAGAGTCCACCCATCCCAGTCACAGCCAGTTTTTCTAAGAGGATACCATGGGAGACGGTGTGTCGCAGTCTTGGTCTTTGAGGTGAGGACCAGACCGGCGACGGGGGGTTCTTGACAGCCTGCTGAGTGGTGGTGAATCGTGGCTGTAAGGGCTAAAGGTTAGGTTTACCCGCTCCGCGACCCGCAAGGAAAACACAGAGGCGAAGTAAACACCTTGAAAGCCAGAGCCGATCCAATTTATTAACAAAGTGGAGGGCTTTTTATGCCCTCTGGAGGAGAACCCTCCAGAAACAGGGTGGAGATAAGGCGGAGCATGCAAATCCGCTACAGTTGATAGGGTATGGGTGTGCATGGGTGGTAACTGAGGATGAACAAACAGAGGGCCGACAGGATTGGACGGCCTCTCCGGAGAAATTAGCCAATGATAACTGAACCTGCACTGACAGATTGAGCCTGCCAATGCTAACTGCAGAAGCAAAGAAGAAAACCTTTTAATTCCAATTTTGAACAGAGAACAAGGGTAACAACAAGTAAAGTCCTTCTTGATAAGTCACAGTCTGGCTTAGGGATAGTCCTCTTGGACCTTCCATACGTGGAAGTCCACTTCTTTGTCTCTTTCGTTTTTCCATTCCTCCATATTCATGTATGCACCATCTCCAACAACGGTGTCAGACATTTTACTGAAGTCTAGATAGACAACATTCACAGCCTTTCCCTCATCTGCTAAGCAGGTCACTTTGTCATAGAAGGATATCACATTCATCAAGCAGAACCTGCCTTTCAAAAATCGTGCTGACTGGGCTTGATTCCCTGGTTGTCCTGTGTGTGCCACGCAGTGACATTCAGGATGATCTCTTCCATAACTTTCCCTTGAATGGAGGTTAGGCTGACAGGCCTGTAGTTCCCTGGATCATCCTTGTAGATGGGCATTACATTTGTTAATTTTCCAATCAGCTGGAACGTCTCCAGTTAACCAGGACTTCTGGTAGATGACAGAGTGGTTTGGCAAGTTCATTCATCAGTTTCCTTGATACGCTGGGGTGGATTCCATCAGGGCCTATAGACTTGTGCATGTCCAGTGGGCATAGCAGGTCACTAACCATCTCTTTCTGGATTATGAGGGCTTCACTCATCTCCCATTCATTCTGTGGGATGAGATCTTAACCCTCTCTTGGAAGACAGCATTCTTTCTATACTATGTTGTAAGAAAATAACCTAGTCACAGATTGTGCTTTTGCAATAAAACTACATATTTCAATATTCCTTTTCCCAATGAAGGAGCTAATTAGCAAGGTCATTACAGTTGCCACTTTTAAGGGGGAAGACAGTAATTCCATTAATGTGCTCACAGGAACTTCATTTATATTACCTCTTAACCTTTACAAGGATATTATCATTTCAATAATTAATTGCTTTTTGCCATTTAATTTGCAGTTTACCATTTTCGAGGGAAATTACCCATTAAACTGAGGATTCTTATTTTTTTTTCCTTAAAGAAAAAATTCTTCACTGAAATATACACCACAAGCTGGCCTCAGAGAAGCTAGATATTTGCTAAGCTACTTTCATGTTTGAGTAGAGAGGACTCTGTGCTAGCTCTGCATATTAAAGAACTGCCCATTGCTTGAGTCTTTAGCCGTTTGGAGAAATATGAGGCAGAATGTTGTTGAGGCAGTGACAAAAAGGAAATTAATTCTTATTCTCTTCCTTCAGATTCTGGAAGGCAATGAATCCTTCCTCTCTCATCGATGCAGTGAGAATTGACTTCTTTCTTTGCAACCATATTGTTTCTTCAACTGAAGTTAATTTATGCTGCATTACCCATCCATGAGGGCTTCTGTTGACTTCAGTGACAGAAAAAAAATAAAGGAACTTTGGCTCAGCCTTTTAAAGCATAGAAACTCTGTCCATGAATCATCAAGCACTTTAGCATGTCCTCAAGCCAGTGCCTGACCCTTTGGAGAATGGAGCTCAACACATATTTCTGCTCGCACTTGAGACTCTTGTAAAACAACTACTCATTTTAATGAATAAGACACAAGCTTGGATCCCTGTGGTGGTAGCATGCTGGCCTATCTCCACTACTGATAACAGAAATTGTGTCGAAATCCCATCATGCTAAAAGAAAAGTAGATAAATACTGGTATTTGAGGAGGTGAGTAATGCATTCCAACCAGGCATGTCTGTGATAGAGTGAAACATATAATTCCGAGAGATGGATTTGCACAGGAAGATGGAGAGGAGGTGACAAAACTAATGAAGCAAGGAAATGCAGGAGAAGATGGAACAGAAGAAGCAGGTATGAACTAGATTGCACCACTGATTTATGAATGAAAGTGTAAAAGTTTTTCTGGTTCAGGTGAAAAAATTAAACTAGCCCCTGGGCAGTTCTACCTTTGCAACTGGCATATCCATGATATGTTACCCAAAGTGACATATATCTGGATGGTGTGTCACATGCCTACAGGCACCAACTAGCTCATTCTGCTGTGAAAATATTACTTTTTCTTTTTAAAATTGTAAAATCAAACCTCTTGGGGGTTTTTACCCTCTACCCCATGAGCATAAGCAGAACCTGGGGTCGTACTAGGATTTAAACACAGTATGTCATTTCCACAGCACTGAAGCTGGGGCATACTCTCAGCATTATTTGCAGAGAAGTCAAAAGCCACAGTCAGACCAATAAGGGAAAAAAAAGGTATCTAGTCAACAGCCCATCATACAAGTTTTCTATGAAGTCATTGGAATGGACTGGATAGGAATCTTAGGATTAATTGCCTTCTGAAAAGTGCCTTTGTTTCCATTCTCTGAATAGAATTTTAAGCTATTCAATTTACCCCTGACTTTTAGGTGTTACAAGATTGGTGAGATGTATTCTACCAAAAGTACTTAATTTTGTCTTCAAGTCTTTGGATATCTCATTTGAAGAGAGCAAGAAGAGATTCAGGCCACTTAATATTAAGAGCTCCTTATATCAGCAATGGATCACCAATCACATCGCAGCAAAATAATCTGCTTTTTCACCAGTAAAAGGAAAGTCTAGCTCCTTGCCAACATGGACACTTCTTGCCATAAGCTTTCTGCAGTGAAGCACAAATATTGCTTGAATACAATCTGCTAATTTTGCCAGCTGGAACTGCAATCTAGTTAAAGCACCTGATGATTCTCTTTGAGATGTTACTATGTCTATATTATTGGGACTCTACACTTTAGACTTTGTTACATAAAAGGACATGTATGGGACAGAAATAGAAGGAATCATCAAAATTAACATAAAAATATCCTTTCAAAACTTTGGGATTTGCAGTTCACTGAACATGACATTTGCTTTTTGAAAAGCATGTGCTCTGCATGCATAGCAATATTTTAAGGTGGCGTTGTTTAAGGAAAGTTGGTGGCGATAAGTGATGTATATTCAGATTTATGATATTCTGAAGAGAGCTTTACCTATGTGGACAACAAAGTCCTTGCTAGTTTGCATGCTAAAGGAACCTTGGGGCCTATTCTGGGGAACTTGATAATCCCTTGTAATTAATACTGTAATTGGAGGTTGCTGGAAATGCTCCTTGAGCTCCTGCCAGGGAATGTGAGTGCTTCACAAAGCTGTTGACACCATTCAGCACACCGGCAGAACCAACCTACTTGGCTGCAGTACATGCTAACACAGAACTGTATTGTGGAAATTCTCATCAAAGCAGCAAAAGGCATGTTTTCAACTTCCAGTGCAATCATGGAGCAACACCAGTACTACATAGCCCATCACTGTGCTTCTTCCTGCTGTCCTGCTGGTGGGCCTGAGACAGGCTAGATCACTACCACTCTGCCTATTCTTGGCAGAACTACCTAGACTCCTTCCACCCTCACCATTTCAGGTTGTACATGGTTAAATTTGGGTCACAGACACCAAAGTTTCGAAACAAGGTTTCTTCCTGCAACCTTTGTGTGCCCTTGGGGACATAATTTTTTACTTCCAGTGCGTCAGTCATGGGGATGCCACTCCTGTAATAATGCCATGAAAGTAGAAATTACCTCCAGAAAGGGATGCCAGATTTCAGCAAGGACCTGCAGGTTTAAATGTATTTCTTCTGAAGGTGAGAAGATCTTGACTGGGAAATTGTTTGCAACTCATCTGCAGTGACTGCAACCAGTATCAGCCTTTAAGTAAGAAGGTATTTTTATCCAGAGCAGCTCTCCAGCATCTCCAAGAGTGATGGCATCTCGCCAAGGCTTTGGAAGGGCTGCACAAGCTGACACACAAAGATGAATGGTTGAGGCAAGCCCAGATGACACTTCCAAGTCAACTTTACAGAAACAGTCAAATCCAAATAGACCAGGTAGCTCCACATTGGAGTTGCTGAGAGGTTGCTTTGCTACCCTCCTGACAAATGTCAGAGAGTGTGACTTCGGACATTTTAAAAACTTTTACTTTTCCTGAAGTAGCAATAAACTTCCATTAAATTCATCCAAACAGAATTGTTATGAGCAGTAGGAAAAGCTATTTATGAGATCCATGATGTTGATGTTTTAATACTGCTATGAAAATTGCCATAATCATCAATATGTTTTTTGCAACTTTTACTAGCAGCATCCCTAAACTGCTCTTTCACAAGACAATGGCTTTTGTGGTGAAGCTGTCCCATCTTTGCTCCATGCCACACCACTGCTAGTCCCACCAAGAGTTCCTTGTGCACTCATGGCTCCATATTCACTTTTGCCTGACAAAATTGTTAGCTGCCATTCAAAAGGGAGTTTCTACCCACCAGATGTCCCTGACCATATATTCTTGTCCCTTCTGTGCCAATATGAACATTTGTGCAAGATTTGTTGGGTTAGCAAGGTGAGAAATCTATAATTTTATGTAAATACATCCCAATTAACCGCTACGAGATCCGGTATAGCAGCTATTAATGCTGAGGACTGTACTTTTGAGAGTGACTATGGTAAAGAAATTGTGAGGTGATGAGAGAAGCCAGTCATACTAGCTTGCCTGCATGCAGAAGTGCATATGTGTGGATGCAAAAAGGGCAAGAGGGCAAAAGCTATATAATAGGAGCTTAAAAGTCAAATAGGCTTCAAAACAGAGATGAGCCAGTCAATGTAATAGACAAAATGAAAAAGAAAGGGCTGCAAAAATGCAATTCACTCTACATGTATGCATCTCTTTTCCTGACGGTGGAATTATACTATATTGGAATCCTGTAAGAATCCTGAATGGCAGCAATATATGCTACAATTATCATGTGTCTGCAGTGACTTGAACTGTAAACACAAAGTGACCATAGTGGTTGTGTTCTGAGAATAACAAGAACACCTCAGTGAAGAATAATCATAGTTCATCACTAGCTGTGGGGGCTTAAGGCACTGTCTGGTTTTCCATTAAGGGATCGCAATGAGCAGTCTGTTCACAGGAAACATGCCAGAAAAGTCAAGGGAATTAAAAACGAAGCAATTTGACTGAGATCCACAAGACATAGACATTTGACCCCTGGGGTCAAGTTATAATCCAAATGCTGGATTATAATACAGCAGTTAGAGGTGCTATAAAAAAGGGAACTCTTCCAAGTTTGCAACACTTACAGTCTTTGTTAAAACTTGTATTGCTGATGTACTTACTCAAAAGGCATTTTTCTAATACCATCATCCTTATGATTGATTAGATCTGCCTTTGGCTTGCCATGATCCATGTCATGGCCATGTCATGATCCCATAGACAGCCTTGTGTTGATTAGCTGATTTGAAGGTACTGATCAGTAATTTACATAATATTCTCTATATTTTCAATGCTAGAGACTGACTTCAGCTGAGATCAGGATGTAATGAAGGGTTCTGTCTCTTCATCTGCTGTTGAATAGTTGTAATTTTTGTTCAGTTTTTTGGGTTGCTTTTATTTCATCTGTAAAACAGAACATATTCCAGAGACTTTTTGCCAGTAGGACATAGGCAGTCTTTGCTTAAAGCAAAAGGGTAGCAGGTCTGGCCTACATTATCATGTGTTACTTTTGTCCTGCTTCTACTTTTTTTTTTTTTTTTGGCAAAAATATTCCTCTTTGTTGCTATATTGTTATTGTAATGATGATGGTAAGAGTAATCTATATTACAGATCTCATCAGCACACTAATGAACATACATAAAGGAAGATAAGCTTTATACCTCAGCCACAGAGACACAGTGTCACTAAGGTGATGCAATTAGCCACAAGCAGACACTAATTCTCCTTGCTACGCAATCTGAACCATTTGTTTCTTTATTTTAGGTGAAAATTGGGCCCTCACTGAGTGAGTGGCAGAGCCACGACCAATGCTATTGATTTTGCTGGAAATGTGGCCACATGATTTAGACAACCACTTCCTTAGGAGAAGTCCAGTATTCTGTAGTGTTCTGGAGCCAAATATATTTAGACTAAACTCTATTAGTTTTGCTGACACAATATTTCCCTTGAAATGAATAGTTGGGATTTTTTAGCAGGAGATGAACAGGAAGATTTCATGGGTTTGGTATGCATTAGAGTGCACAGTGTACTGCTAGTGTTATCTTTCCAGTGAGTTATAACGAACAGGAGTTTTATGGCTTCCTCAACCACATGGCTGATTCAGCCTCACATATATTATAGCCACTACTGCTGACTGTGAGGCACAACAATAAATCTTCAAGTGAGATAGCATGAGCTAACCGAAAACTTCAGCACTGAACATTCTTCTGGACTTTCAAGGGACACAGACAGGTTGCACTACATGACTACAGGTTGCTATCAGGGTGACTTTTGCTCAAATCGCCCAGAAAGCAATTTACCTTAATTGCAAAATGGGGTCAACACTGTCTAAGCTTATGAAAAATTGAGGGAATGTGTTGATTTCATATGGTGAAAAGTATCTACAATATTAACCTCTCAGAAAATAATTTATTAAAAAATCCACCTCTAATTGACTTAAAGACACAGAACATTTTCCTTGTGCTCCTACCTATCAGCTGACTTTTCTATCCAAACCATACCACAAAAAGATATCAAAATACTGGAGAAAGCCAATGAGTAATTTCCTGGCAGAGAGTTAGTGAAAAATATAAGGCAGTGGTGGATTTTTTTTCAACCTAATTTACCTATGACAACACTCATAGCAAGGGTTATTCCCCCTTCTCTGTATTTAAGACAATGTTTCCTTTATACCCTGCTCTGTCACTCCTCTTTTGCCACAGGGTAGGGAAATACCAATTTCAGTCATGTCTTTGAGCCCAGTCAACTTATTTATCCACTGGAGTTTTATTCTTACCTCGCAGTTTGCAGAACAGATTCAGGTTACTACTACAAATATTTTTTGTCTTTGTCTTCAAAAATTACATGTACCTCCAAGCATTTGTAAGTACAACAACATTTATTATCTTGTGCTATGTGGACAGCAGGTGGCATTCCTCTGACCACACACTCTTTGTTGTGCAGGCTAAACTATGATCCTGCCTGTAGAGCACCAAATGAGTGTTTTGTGAACATTTTCACCAGCTACATAGTGATAACAGTTGTCTAACAGTTTTGTTGTCTGGGTGGGGGGAAAGCTTACAAAACTGAAACTCAACATAATAAGGAACTGACAAAAAATTAAGAGGAAACACCACGTGCCTGACATTTCTTTACTGACACCTGTAATTTTGCTGCTATATTGAGCTTTGGTAAGGGAACTTACGGTGCGGTAAATTACACACACTGCACAAACTGTCTACCATTGATACACAGAAAGTGATAGCTGAAAGCAAAGTACCTTCTAGTAGTTACAGATCAATAACTCCCTATCATTTTATCCCACAATGTACATCCAGGACTTAACAGGATGCTTGCTAGTGGGCAAGCAGACTGGCAAGAATGTTGCACCAAACCCACCTTCATGACACATACAAGCCATGGCTGAGTTTTAGATGGTGACCTCATTGCACTCACATTTATATTTTTGTTTAAAAAATCTCTTCTGAGGAAAAATCTACCCTGCAAATACTATTCATATCAGAAAAAGAGATTTTTTTTTTTTGTAGCTTCATCTAATATTCCTAAAAGATGAACAAAAGATAAGCTCTGGTCTCCTCACACAAACACTTTTTTCAGTTGTGGGAGGTTAAAAATGCTCTCTGGAGTATTTCTTCTCATTTTTTCCAGGAGAACACATGCATAGATAAACATATCCTGTTTCAAAACCCTATTGGTTCCTGTCAGCCCAATGTTTTACATTAGCTGGAAGCATTCTGGCTCATGAAACACATTCTTGATAAAATGCACACCCATGAAGAGGCATCTGAAAACAGAATTGGTTGCTTCAAAAGAAAATGCATGTACTGACTGATAGAGGTAATTCTTTGTGGCTCCTGGTATGTTTGTGGTATAACTTGTTGGACAAGACTTGGCTATGGTCATGACTTATCTGACACTTGTCTTTTAGATGTTGGAATCTTTCTGACTTCAAGGCGGTGCCTTCACTCTGTCAACTCATCCAGCAGGTTAACAGCATTTGAAATGCTGTTCAAGCAGCTAACAGCATCCAACTTATAGGTGGGAGGGATCTTTCTAATAATAGGATTTTTTTTATATGCTTAACTATTAATTGCTTACACGTGTGATGACTGCAGGCTGTTTTATCTTGGAATTCTAACATGGAGAAGGGAGATTCTGGCTCCTGGAAGTTTAGTCAGAAGAACATCTCAAAGGAGATAACATCAATAGAATACAGTGGAGGAGAAAGAGAACTAAGGGAAACAAGGTAACTAAAAAATACTTGAAAACCCGCTTGCTGACTAGCCAAGGGTGGAAACACAGGCTGTTCAGAAAAGCTGACCTTTTATGTAGAAGATTCACATGAGGAAGTAAAAAAAAAACCCCAAAATTAAAGAGAAAAAATATCCTATCACTGTCACCATCATGCCAAAATTTCAGGAGGGGTTTCTAGTCATATAATTATGTATGCATGGCCAATCTTCATGAACGAAGCTTTGGGCAGGGCTCTCCTCACGTGGGTGTGCCCTTCCAGCCTGCACAGTGGATGTTTTAGGGGGGGGACAGCGTGCACAGAACTGGCCCCACCATTTAAGTCCTAAGGTCCATTTGCTACAGCCGAGCGAGCTTGGACAGTGACAGTGAAGTCCTCGGGACTGTCACAGCACCCGGTACTAACCGGGGCTGACCCTGCTGAGCATCCGAGATGTGACGGGATGGGATGGCAGGGAGGCATTGAACTGCCAGGGGACGGTCCCCACTGAGACTGGAACTCAGGACCTTGGGATTCAGAGTCCAGAGTGCTCTCCTTTACACCATGGGACCACCATAGTCATATAATTATTTCTTAAGATACATGACTCAAACTAAAAGAACAAAAACGTTCAGAAGCTCAGTGCTCTGCCTTGGGCATAAAGGCAAAGGATACTTGATTCACTTGCAGTTCTTTTCAGGAAGGGTCTTCAGAAGGGCAATGTGAAGTCCCCAAACTCCTGAAGTTAAGTTACTTCTTGAGTCTTTGTTTTTTGATCCACACACCATCAGATAAATGGAAAAGATTTTCAGTTGCATGTGTAAAGTGCTGTTGTTTTCCCAGCTAATACCACAGTGAGCCCCTTGTCTCCTTACATAACAGCTGTGTGCTGTTGGTTGCCTTTTTTCCACGGCATCTGACCTGTATCTGTGGATCTGCTTTCTGCCCTTTGGAAATGAAACCCCTGCATTGCACCTCAGCAGTGACATGCCGTGGCTGCAGCACAAGAGCGTGGCACCCCCATTCCTGCAGGTGCTCGGCCACACCAGCACTGCAGCACCAACACAGGGCCCTGCCCAGGCTGTCCAGGAGCGGAGCTGCTGCTGCCATGGAGTGGATCCCAGCAAGGCCCAGCTGGCAGAGCCACAGCTCCTCCACTCTGTGGCAAGAGGCAGCTCTGCTGCCTTATGGCTCTCCGCAACCACCTGGAAGGACAGTGTAGCTGGATGGGAGGTGACCTCTTCTCCCAGGCAACCAGTGACACAAGGACACAGCCTCAAGCTGCGCCAGGGGAAGCTTAGGTTGGACATTGGGAAGAATTTCTTCACAGAAAGGGTTATAAGACATTAGAATGGGCTGCCCAGGGAGGTGGTGGAGTCACTGCCCCTGGAGGTGTCCAAGGAAAGGCTGGATGAAGCACTCAGGGCTGTGCTCTAGTGGACATGGTGGTGCTTGGGCATGGGTTGGAGTCGATGGTCCTTTCCTAGCTAATTGATCCTGTGACTCTGTGCTCTAGAGCTGTGTGGAGATCTCAGAGGCTCACCTCTGTGCCCTAAATGCACAGCCGAAACAAGACATCTCCTCATTTTGACACAATTTTAGAGCTACTGCTTTTAGCTTATACATAGAGATCCCACTTATTTTGCCTTTCTAGTTGTGCTCATAACTAAAGCATTTTTTTCATTAAATAAATACAGCTATTCAGCCTCAGGAAGCGAACCCACTCTCGTCATCAATCCCAAATCTGTCATTTATTCCCGAGTATCCCTTGTCTCAGCTGAGGCCCGTCCCCTCACCGGCCTGCGCTAGGCCGGAACCAAAGCCTCGGGACGACGTTTCCGCCGGATCCGGCCCGTGCCGGGCGCCGCGGCCGGAGCGGGCCGCAGCCATGGCCGACACTGCTGCGCCGCCGCCGCCCGCCGCCCCCGCGTCGGGGCTGCCGGCCGCCCCCGGCGCCAACCCGCTGTCCCGCAAGCTCAACAAGATCCTGGAGACGCGCCTGGACAACGACAAGGTGGGCCGGGCGGCGGCTGAAGGCCGCNCGGGGGGCGAGTCCTGCCGTAGCCGTGGGTCAGTTCCGCTGCGGAGCCGCGCGGTGCCCCTGCAGCAGTGACTGCATAGCACAAGGGGGTTCGCTGCTCCAGCGACATGCCGCGCTCCTGTCCGAGCCCCCCCGATCGTAGGGAGGTTTGTATCGCTTCCCTCGAAGGGCACTTCTCAAGCTTTTTGCTGTTTAAGTGTTTTCTAGCTGTGAACAGGTCGTTGCTTTGCAGAAAGTGATCTTACTGATTAAAGCTACTCTAAAATAGCAGAGTTGTCTGTTAGAAGGAAAAAAGGCGCAGCAATCATGTCAGTTGTTTTACCACAGCGTGTTTAGGTAGTTTTTCCTCTAAAACCATTTGTTACATATTTTTATTTTTAATTAAGACCATGAACTTGGGATGGTTACAGACTAATTAACCTGCTTCTTTGTAACTGTGTACAAAGTTAAGATCTTCTTTTTTATATTCTAGGAAATGCTGGAAGCACTCAAGGCTCTCTCGACGTTTTTCGTGGAAAATAGTTTGCGCACTCGAAGAAACTTGCGTGGAGACATTGAAAGACGGAGCTTGGCCATAAATGAAGAATTTGTGCACATATTCAAGCAAGTTAAAGAGGTAATGTTTTTGCAGTGTGACTAGATAATCTTGCTGGAGTACTGCTATGTAACTTAAATTAAAAAAAATATTTTAAGATAGATTTTGACTGTCCAGGACAAATATACTTTTAGAGTAAGATTGTTTCATCATTTCTTTCACTTGATGAAAATGTTGCACAAAAAGATTCTGTGTTTCAAATAGATACAAGTCTCAAGTGAATGTGGATTTTCAGAGGTGCATTCTGTGCATTGACTAACAGGGAGCCTCGAGCCATGGTGTGCCTTGTTATTTGGGCATCTGATTTGGTGGGATGGAGCTGGGCCTGGACATGGCATTTCTGACTGAAAACACAATTACTGTTATTTGAACTTATTTAGGAACTTGAGAGTATAAACGAAGATGTGCAAGCGATGAGCAGCTGCTGTGAAGACATGTCCAGTCGTTTGAAGGTAATGTACAAATAAGATGTGCTTTGTATATTTTTCTTCTCAGGTCTGACTGCTTTATTTTAAAAGGACAGACAGTTATTTTTGAAGATGTACAGCAACACCAAGATGTTTCCATAGTATGCTTATTAAGTCACTGTAGGATATTAATATGCCTCTTTTTACTTTTTCAGAAAATTGAGGAAGTAATTTAAATTTCTTCCAAATTGCAATTTAAAATGCAGCCATATACTTACTTTGAGATTAGCAATGTGATAGCCATTTGTGTGGGAGTGGAGAGAAAACATTCTATTGGACTGGACGTGTTTGAAATTAAAGGGCTAATTTGTGTATTTCTGTTTAAAATGCCTTTTGCAGTGACTGCATCTGCTGAGTTACATGTTCATATAAATACCTCAAGTATATTCATAAGAAAGTATCTTGTAATTCAAAGAGGGAGACAAATCTGGTGTGCATCTTCAGTTTATTGGTTCTATTTCATAATATTGTCTCAAAATGCTGATACACAACAAACCCAATTCTGTATCACTTTAATCCTGAATCCTTAGTATTCTGGGTGGGAAGGAAATCTGTGTTTTATAATGTGTTACTAAATCTGGGTTGGGTTTAGTGTACAAGTTCAATATTCAATGCAGTGATGAGTATAAAAGGTTAGAGGTGCTGAAGTGTAGATGTTTTGCCAAACCAAATCTGTTCTGAATATAGCACATAAGTTATAGCATGTGAATGAGAATCCTTCACTAAAAAATCCTGTGTAAACAGTTGTTTTCCTCTCCAAGTGTGTGTATTCATATTAGATGTCCTCCTACTTTGAGAAATAGGTTTCATAGTTGTTATACAAATGCTTGTACTGATCTTAAGGCATCATTACCAAAAATGGGACAGTACAGTGTAGCCAACTGCAGTACTTAATTTCCAGTTTTGGAAGGAAGTGGGTAATGCACCTCAGAGGTCTCAGATCTCTTTGAACACTGTTAATGTGGATGTATTCCCTGGTGCAGTTCAGGAACTATTAGACTAAACTCTTAGATGTGGAAATGAGTCAAGTGTCCATGCAGATTTTACTCTTTTCTGTCTTTAGATCATGAAGTCTAACTATAGTCTCTGATATTTTTTTTTCCCAGAGCAGAGCCACCCTGCAGAGATGTCTTTTTCTCTTAAAGTCAGTAGGTAGTTTTGTTCTGCACCCCACAGGAGGTTTCCTCTAGAGCCCTGTAGAATTCATAACATCTCTTGATTCAGTCCATGTTTTCTGTGTCTGTATGAATGAAGTAGCACTCAGTTGTGAAATACTCTGGTACTTTATCTGTAATAGCACACAAAAGACTTGCAGGTATGTACTCAAGCTGGAAAAGAAGACAAAAAGGAACTAAGAGAGCAAATAGAAGATGTAAAGAGGAGGATTTTTGGCATATAAGGCAGAAAAGTGTGCTAAGAGAACCAGAACAAATATAATACATGAAAGGGAATATATTTGGATAAGCCAGAAAGCTTTTTACCTTTGTTATTTTGTAACTTTATAATACCATTTGATCCAAAAAGCCATATACTGTCAGATCTGATTTTGATAAATGCAATGGCTGAAAGGGAGAGAAGGATGCAAGTGCTGAAATGGAATGAAGTGGAGTTGAAGGATAATGAAAGTTTTAGTTAATATACTGAGGCGGGGAGGAAGAGAGAAGTATTTGTGTTTTGCATATACAAGAAACATCAAATACCAACTTTCTGATTTTTCTGGCATGTCTGACTCATTTCTGACAGTTACCTTATTTGGTTAGATGTAAGCTCTTATATTTTATACATAAAATAATAACAATATCTGGCATATATTTGAATGCATGTAAATATAAATTGACTTCCTGATATATCTAGCTAGATCAACAAAACCCACTTTTTTTACTTTCTGCTGTCCTGCTGTCAATATTATTCCTGATAAATAGTACTTCTGTTCAGAAAGTACTGGAAAGAAAGCAAATTTCTTCTCTTTTTTTGTGCTTTAAAATATACAGCTCTGAAGGAAGTGGTGAAAGAAACCAGTCTGGAATTAGTACATTCCCATACTGAATAGTTCAGGTCTAGTTTTTATTGTAATAGTAATTTTTATTTGTTAAGCTGAAACATTGAAAATCAATAGTACAAAAAAAGTTTTAAAATAGGAATTTATTAAATCTCCTAAATATTATTTATATAAGATATAAGAAGCTTAAAGATATCTTAAATTATTTTGGAACTACTGATTTAATAAATTCTCTTGAGTTTTTATGAAATTTGCATGTTAGTCCATAGTAGTTTCCTTTACAAAATTTTGTGTGTGTATGTATTTTTGTTAGCCCTGCCAGGGATTTCGAGACTGGCATCTTCATTTTGGCAAACACTAACACAGTACTGAAATTATTCACCCAGAATATCTTTACAGCCATTTTCATCTCTTCATTTGCAATATTACTCTATACTGAATGCATTATGATTTCAGGAAGTTTTTTTGCTACATCATCTCATTGTTCTGCCTAAGGGATCACTGGTGCAATCCTGTGGGAAGCCAACAGTTCTGCATGTCTTTTATCTTTTTGCTGGGCAGTAGCGTTTAGAACTCTTTAACTTCATTTGCAGCAATCCCTGTAGTCATGCAGCTCCTGTCTGATAAAGAATTGTTTCTGCCTGGATTCTCTTGATTGTCATTGCTGAATATTTACAGCTGTAATGAATTTCACAAGTGTATTGCTCTTAGAATTACAGAATCATTTAGGTTAGAAAACATTCCTAAGATCATTGAGTCCAGTCATTAACAAAGCACTGCGAAGTCCAGCAGTAAACCATCTCCCGAAGTGCCACATCTCCATGTCTTTTAAATACATCCAGGTATGGTGACTCAACCATATGCCTGGGCAGCCTATTTCAATGCCTGACCACATTTTCAGTGAAGACATTTTTCCTAATAATTTTTCTTGGTTTTGCAGCTGCTTGTAAGCTGCTTGGACAGTAGATCTAAGCTTGTTTAGACTGGTAGAGCTGTATTCATCATCTTGTCTGAAGAGTCTGGCTGGACACTGCTACTGGGCAGTTTAGCATTCAAAGAAATTTTTTTCAGTTTTCATTTCGTAACAGCAAACAATTTACAATTAATGGACAAACAAAATAATCAGAACTATTTCTAACATAATGTTTCTGGAATAAATATAAATTTAAAATAAACTGTTTGAATAGAAATGTCTATAAACATGAAAATATATGGATAAGGATAACAATTTATTTTTTTCCTGCCTTGAAATAGAGTTAATGAATACTTGTTTCAAGAAGGCCTTTTGTTTCAAAGACTACAGTTTCAAAAGTATTACATATTTTAAAGATGGTGTAATACATTTGATATGTTTATGTTTTTCATGTGCTTAATAATTCTAATTGTATTCCAGGCAGCAAAGGAACAAACCCAGGATTTGATTGTAAAAACCACAAAACTCCAGGCAGAAAAGTATGTATACCACCTTATTTATTTGATGGAATTTTCTTCTAGGTGTGATCCTGCTGATTCTGGTTTTGGGTAATGACCTTGGTGGTTTTATTANCCATATTTAAAGCTAACTGTAAAATACAGAAGTGCTGTTCAATGAGCCTAACACAGACCACTTTCTCCTTTGGTTCTCCAACCTCCTGTGGAAGAAAAGATTTGTCTTTTGCTCTTTTCCTTATTTTTATTAATGGGAAGGGCATAATGGCCTATGACAGATTCAAGTAGTCTTTATGATTTTTAAGGCTAGGATATGTGGTTTTACAGTTTTAGGTTTTCTCAGTGTAGAAGAATGAATCTCCTTGCTTTATGAGCCACCTTCTGAAAATTTCATACAGTTCACTGGAGGTTAGAAATAATTNGGAACAAACCCAGGATTTGATTGTAAAAACCACAAAACTCCAGGCAGAAAAGTATGTATACCACCTTATTTATTTGATGGAATTTTCTTCTAGGTGTGATCCTGCTGATTCTGGTTTTGGGTAATGACTTTGGTGGTTTTATTAACACTATCTGTGTTTATAGCTCTATTGATATAAAAATATTGCACTCTTAGTTCATTGCGAGAGGATCCAAAAGGTAAAAATGTTTGCAATTGCACATTTCAATGAAAATTGGCCTTCTAGGGGAAAATCAGTTACTGTTTTACAGCATGCTAAATATGAAGGTGCTTTACCTGTGTCAGTTGATAGTGTAAATTATATTGTGTTGTAGCAGATGTGGACTGACTCAATGTCTCACTGGTTTGACAGGCTTCTTCTTGTTGTGAATATTTCATATCCAGTGGAAATCACTCACTCTTTCAGGGACTGTATGAGGGAATGCAAAGTTTGATTCTAACCTGCTCTGCCATATTTAAAGCTAACTGTAAAATACAGAAGTGCTGTTCAATGAGCCTAACACAGACCACTTTCTCCTTTGGTTCTCCAACCTCCTGTGGAGGAAAAGATTTGTCTTTTGCTCTTTTCCTTATTTTTATTAATGGGAAGGGCATAATGGCCTATGACAGATTCAAGTAGTCTTTATGATTTTTAAGGCTAGGATATGTGGTTTTACAGTTTTAGGTTTTCTCAGTGTAGAAGAATGAATCTCCTTGCTTTATGNCTGTTGTAAGTTCCTAGTAGAAATTATGGTTTTCAATAGCTCTTGGTGAGCTTTCAAAATCAGTAGAAGCATATTGTGGACTTTGGTAGGAAGTAGTTTATGTCCTTTGGAAATCTGAATGTGAAGTTGGAATCTAATTTGTACACATTTTAAAAGTTGAATGTAGATTAACTGTATAAAATGCAGTGGTGGTTCATATAAAGTGAAGGATTTGGTAAAGGCACAATTTAAGTGAGCTGAAGTGAAGTCTTAGAAATGTTGTCTTTTTGAGTATGAGTATGTAAAGTAATAGGACAGAGAAGTGGTTGTATATTTTATAGTCTCAAGAAAAGGAATTGTGTTTTGATGCCTTGTTCTGAAGCAGAATGAAGATACCAAGGCCAATCCCAAGTAGTGTATGTCTAATTGGCCTTAAATTCCATTAAAGGAAATTACGTAGACTGTACATCAACACTTCCACAATATAGTCCTTACTCGCACAATAGTTTACTTAAAAGACTTTCTGTTAATTCCTTTAAAAGGCAGAGTATCCCCCTAGTGTGAAGAGGGAAAAAAAGGTTTAGGAAGTAGCCTGTCTTTCTAAGGGCCTCTGTGACCTCAGTGTGCACATGTAGGAATAAATATATCATGAAGTACCTATGAGCAGAAGCCAAAAAGTAGCTGTGATTCTACAGTCTGATGGTTATGGAAGTTTCATAGTGCCATATATTAGCAAAGTTAACAATTTTCACTGCCTAAATTTACCCAAAAATTAATTAAAAGCTACAATGTGAAGGCTGTTTTGTTCCATTTGGAACATTTTCGTCACCTTTATTTTAACTTGTGAAATTACTGTTTGTTTTGATGCTTCCCTCTGGTTCACATCAGGCGTGGGAAGAGGCATCTGCTACCAAATGTTAGGTGTTTCTTGAAGAGCTGAAATCTTGCCTACAGTCAGAAAACAATAACAGGTCTTAAATTGCTGATTCCTTCAACTTAACAGGTGACATTTTTTAAGCCAACAAAGGAGTACAATGTGACAGTGGAAGGGTATGGCTTCTCTGTCTTCGGAGGGTTGTCCTAAAATGCTGTCTGATTGAAATGCAGAGATGAAAGCTGGTCCTGTTC
This sequence comes from Sakesphorus luctuosus, assembly GCA_013396695.1. Classification (NCBI taxonomy): domain Eukaryota; kingdom Metazoa; phylum Chordata; class Aves; order Passeriformes; family Thamnophilidae; genus Sakesphorus; species Sakesphorus luctuosus. Next base: position 143,946 of record VWZD01009210.1, read on the forward strand.
TATTACAGTCTTCTATTATGCTGAGCACTTATTTGATTTACTTTAGCTGATCATGTTTTTATAGGTTAAAAATGTTAGGATTTTATTCAGTGTTCTAAAACTGAAGAGAGACTGTGAACCATCAGATGTGTTTCATGCATTTACAGGAATTAGGGATTTAGATTTTTCTACTTCTGCTGTATGTGTAAAGGAATGGTTATCTCACTATCTCTGTGCAGGTACTTGGTGTTTTATGCTGAGTAGCTTTGGCATTGTATTGTCATCTATATAATTAGATACAGTTGGAGATGACTTTTGGTTTCCAGAGCTTCTTACTTGAACTCTTGGTTGGTCATCCTGGTCTCTCAGATTTGTGGTTTGAAGGTATAGTGTCCTGTAGGTAATTGTAGTGAGCTGTTTGGGCCTTCCTATATTGGTAAAATGAGTGAATGAAGACACCTGGTTAAATAGTTGGGGTAGAAAATGAGATGTTCATGTCAGATTTAGGTTAAAGCTTCTGCATTCTCAGGTTTTTTGCTTTGCAACAATTCTTTATTGTAATTTAGTTTGTGAGATTTAGACCTGATTTGGCATAAATGCTAAATAGGGTAAACTACTTAGATAACAAATTTAAAAAATAATACAATTGCATTTTAATATTTATGAATATGTCAGAGTTTTTACATTTCTTTAATCAATTAGGTTGCTTGTTCTGAATTTATTTTCTCTGTAAAGACTAGCTAAAATTACTGTACATTAGAAACAGAGGAGTTTTCACATTATTTAAATTATGGAATCTGTTTAACATAGGGTGAGTTTTTTTCTTTTTTTTCCTTAAAACTGAAACTTACCACAATTTAATAGAACCATGTAGTGTGAAATAAAGTAGCCCAAGCCATCCAACCCATTCTCCATTACACATAAGGTTAATTTATTGCTGTTCAGTAATGTAGAGTCTTGAATAGAATGTTCATTTTAATGTATTTCATAACAAACTTTTACAGTAAAATAAAACTGAGGTAATAAATCCAGACAATTTCTGGGAATTGGTTAAAATCCACTCCCATTTCAGTATCTTCACTAGGTTTCTATACATTTGGCAGTCCCGTGGTGTAGTGGAGAGCACTCCGGTCTCCGAATCCCAAGGTCATGAGTTCGAGTCTCAGTGGGACCATCCCTGGCAGTTCAATGCCTCCCTGCCATCTGATCCCGTCAGACCTCCAGGGTCAGCCCCGGTTAGTACCGGGTGCTGTAGATAGTCCTAAGGACTTCACTGTCACTGTCCAAGCTCGCTCGGCCGTGGCAAAATGAACCTTAGGACTTAAACGGTGGGGCCAGTTCTGTGCACGCTGAGCCTCACCTAAAAAATCCACTGTTCAGGCTCGGAGGGCACACCCACATGGGGAGAGCCCTGCCCAAATCTTCGTTCGTGAAGATTGGCCATTATTATTATTTCAGCACACTAATGCTGCTTTCCAGTTGCATTAGGTTGTGTATGTATGTTTGTATGAGGAGTTTGCTTTCAGACAACCTCTACTGTTTTAAAAGATGGGGGTTTGTTTAATTGCTGTTGCTAGTAGACTGACAGAAAAAGGATCTTGCTCCTTGCAGTCAGATTTTAATAATAGCTTCCTCTGATTTGTTGATTTCCTTGTTGTACCTGACTTTAGGTCTTTTCTTGGTATGAAGCTGAAAACTTACTTGGAATGCTAAGCTACTTCACCTTGCATTGGAAACAAGTGTCCTGGAGTTCAGTAGTTCTCAAACCAGAGAAATAACTGTTCTATTCCAAAATACTGTATGCAGAATGCCAGTAGCCTGGCTTCATAGTAGTTCTACCAGCCACTTAATGGTAAGATGTGCAAGATTGTTTTTGAGGCTAGCCACAATTGTGGATGTAACAATTGAGGAGGAAGGCTGGAAGAAGTACCTGAAGGGAAGTTATAGGAAGGTGGGTTAGTCTCTTCTCCCAGGCACTCAGCAACAGGACAAGGGGGCACGGGCTCAAGCTCCGCCAGGGGAAATTTAAGTTGGAGAGCAGAAAAAAATTCTTTCCACAGAGAGTAATCAGGCATTGGAATGGCCTGCCCAGAGAGGTGGTGGAGTAACCATCCCTGGAGGTTATTAAAGAGATTGGACGTGGCACTGAGTGCCACGATCTGGTAAACGGACTGGAGTTGGACCAAGGGTTGAACTTGATGATCTCGGGGGTCTCTTCCAACCCAATCGATTCTATGAGTCTATGATTCTAAGGTAATATTTACAATATTAATTCTTACAAAATTAAGTAATAATGATTATGAGTGTATGTATATGCTCAAGGGGATCAGTGAAGATAAGCTGCAGAAATACAAAATTGGCAAGAGGCTAGAAGTAGTTTTCTGGAAGTAAAGAGTGTAATACTCTGAAAACTATCATGAAAGAACAAGAATGGAGATGGCTCAGACAGATGTTTTTTGAGTCAGGCTGATGGTTGAGAGCTTTCATTGAGCTTAAGCACCTGAACATCTTTACACCTTATCTTATTTTGCTACCTTCTCTTAATTGGGTTCTTAAACAAAAAAAATTTGTCTTTCCATGTCAGAATCCTTGTTAGTTGTGTTGATTCCAAATGTAGCACTGAGATTGTTTCACTTTTTAAAAATACAGTTAAATATGATTCCCAGACTGGAATGTAATAGTATGTTCTTCAATTTGTTTTAATTGAATTACATTCAGACTTATCCTTTATTGAAATTCAACAAACAGCATTCTTGGAATTAAGTCAATGACTTGACTGTCACTTCTGTGCTCAATACAAGGTCAAAATTCTTAGGAAAAGGGTTTCTTAGTGGACATCTGTTTCCATAGTGTTACACTATTGATCTCTCATGCTTGTCTGTCAGTGATACATTTTTTCTTTTGTAAGAAATACCTTTTTTGTCATAGTCGATTTGGAAATGATTCAGGAAGTTCAGCATTGTTTGTAGCAGGTTAGAGAGGTTTGATTTTTCCAGCGTATTCTAAGAAAAGCAGTGATCTGGTGGTTTGCATTGATGAAATGTATTTCGTGTTTTGACCTTTTGAAACTTGTAATTACATTTATTCCCATGAATAAGCTTCATGAGAAAAAGCAGTGATTGCCAAAACTTAATTATAATTGGATGTGGGGGAGGGTGAAGGCTTGAAATTCTGAGGCTGATTTTCTTTCCTGATTTGTACCAAGGTAAATCATAGGCAACAAGGCATAACAGAGGAATAAAACCAGCTAAAATGGATCTGAAAATGAAAAAAATCCCACCATCCTAATTTGTCACATTGTAGCCATGACTAGCAGAGAAAGTGCAAAGCCTTATTTCTTGCCAGCTTTTCTACCTGGCAGCCATGTACTCTGTTGAGACACAAAGTACTCTTGGTCAATATGAAATGGGGTGTGGTCTTAGAAGTTGAGAAAATTCTTCAGAAGTGCAGAATCGGTTACATGATGCCATTTCTGACTGATGTTTGTCTAATCTGCTCTTAGAAGGAAAACCCAGGAACAGAGAACCTGTGGTCTTCACTGGAAATCGATTTTAGTTCTTTATTGTTTTCCTACTCTCTGATTTAGTTTTCCTTTTGCTGCAGGTTAAACTCATTTGTGTTGATTTTATTCCAGGTGGATGTAGAGAACAGTGTGTTACTTTCATGCCTTTGGCAACATTTTTGAATTTGCTGGCAAATTTGAAGCTAGACAAAGCAGGCCCCTTTCAAGTGGCTTTATAGCAAATTTTATAAAAGATAAGCTGAAGAAATCAGTCTGATGTGGAAGTATCAATTAGCTCATCTGTACAAAATGGAGAAGGATCTAGTTACTGGAAATGCACTCCTTTTTAACTTAAGCTCTATGCACAACTTAGAAACCATAGCTTGTATCTTAGCAATCGGTGAACACTAATTTACCTAGTAAATGTGTGTGTGTGTGTGTGTGTATATCTATCTATCTATCTATAAAATGTGATTGCTGCAAAGTTTGGAGTATGAATTGTTTGTCCAGACTATTCTGTAGATACGTACCCATCGTATTTATAGGAAGCGTAATTGGTAAAAAAGTAGAAATTTACTGAATTCCATTAATTTATTCATAGTATATCAGTTTTTTTATTCTAGTGTCTAGCAATCTGTTTGTACGATTTGAATCATTTTAGTGCAGATGTGTTGCTTAACTTTTGATTTAGTCTTCTTGTTTTTTCCCTATTTATTCTTTGAGCAGAATGTATCACGTGACAGGACTGTAGCATTGCAGGGTGTCTGTCTTTAGATAGGGATTACAGGTGGGAGAAGTTCAAATCCACTTTCCTGCTGCCAATTATTATTTACATGTTGACTTTGACAAACTCATCAGCTGTTCAGCACATGACTAGTGCATTTTTTTTTGCCTTTTTATGTTGCTATTTTGGAATACTTGCTCCAAAAGCTCATTCTTTCCAGTAAAAGTCTTTCCATGAATTCCAATCTAATTCTTGGATATAAATTGGCTGTTTTCTCATATTTCCTTTACTTTAAGTGCTTCCTTCATCTCCTGTAATAAATTAGGTTTTCTATTCCCGTGATCATTCTGCTAGCCCTGGTCTAATGGGAGTCCATTGTTCTTGATCACAGATGATCAGGATTGTGATCAGGTTTCCACATGAGGTCTCACAAAGCATTCTTTACTATTACTGCTATTTTCCTGTATCCTGGAAACATTAGACAATTCACTCTTATTTTCTATGTCTCCCTATTTTTTAATTGAGGAAAAAATTTCATAATTATATTCTATGGTGGAATTGATCACTGAATACATTCTCACAGTATTTCAGTTCTGCTTTAATCAGAGATGTGTTTGACAGATAAAATGCCGAATAAATACATTTGTTCTCAGCATTTATAAATGCGTTTTTGCACCTAGTACTTATTCTTAAGAACTGTTTCCTAACACTTGTGTGTAAATGTTTTGTTATATAGTCTTGTATATTTGCCTTTCACAAAAGCCATCAAAGAAAAATAATTTTTTCAGCTGCTGCTGAAAAACAAACTTTATAAAAGTCTGTTAAAGATGTTTGTTATTTCTTTATGAGATACAAATGCTCCATCATTCTGAGACTTTAAAAATGTGTTGAACTCTCAGTAGCACAAATTGAAAGTGATTTCAGAATGTGCTGCTCTGATTCATCCTAGGTAAAGGAAACTGGTAGGTTTTTATGCTGTATTTGGTGGCATGATAAAATAACTTTGGAAAATTTTGCTTCTCCACCTGATTTTTGAGCTGTCTTGGTGATAATCTTAACAAACAGTGCACATTTGTATTTGATTCAAGGGAAAAGTGCATGAGGTGCACACTTTTCCCAGCCTTTTGAGTTCTCTTGCAAAAGAATTCTGTCTCCCTGGTAACGATTAAAACTGGGGAAATTGGTCTTTGTTGGAATCCTGTTCCCCGCCCAAGCTCCAAAGTCTACCAACACTTGGCATTTACCCCTTTGCATCAATGCAGCGTTCCCATGGTCTGTTAGTTTTGTTCCTTTATGCAGGGATAACTTTGGAATAACAGCACAGCGTAGCCTTTCCTCAGCTGTACTGCACCACTTAGAACACAATTTAGAAATTATTATCTCTGCAGAAAGACCAGTGCGTCTTGCAATGTCCAAGTGTCTGCACAGGTACCAACTGCAGGGAGGTTTATGTAAGATGACCTTACTCCAGCTTTTGGTGTTACCTGCATTGTGTTTTGTATGGCACTTACTGCAGTGAATTGACTATAGCAAATTTAAGTGACATTTTGGTCCATTTCCCTGCTTTAATAGGACTGATTAAATTCTAGTTAAATATCCGCTAGGTTATGTCAGAAGAAATACATGTGTGTATAATATGTCTATATATATATGTGTGTGTGTGTGTGCGTGTCTGTGTGTATAAATTGAATACCTATGTGAGTGTATTGGTCTCAGTAATACTGTATACTGCCAGACAGAGATCAAGGGTCTGTACAACTTACGTATTTTTTTCCTAATCCATCATCTAGGATACAGGATCTCTTTCTCATGCAGGTTGATAAACCAAGGCAACTTTCATAGCCTTCACAAGCAGAGGAGGCTAACCTGGGTTCTGAAACTGAGTAGCTTATTGAAATACTGTGTGCTTTATGAAGACCCCAAAAGAAATAGCTTTATTAAAGTTCAGACATATGCTTTTGTCTAGGATAGATGTTTGTCACCGCTTCCCAGTCTGTCTTGAGGAAAGCAGGTGAAACATTGCTGCCACCTTGAGGTTGTTATCTTATGATTTACATTGTGAAACTTTTAACTTGCAAGTGTGATAGAGTTTAATGTATTGACTCTGTTGTATAAAAGTTAATTATTGGGAGTGTGCAGAGTGCATCAGTGAGCATTTCTGGCAGGTGTTAGCCCAAGACATGTCCAGGGATGGGAATGTCTTTAAAACACATTGTTTGATCAAACCTTGTTCTCTATAGGAGCAAAAAGCAATGGAGGAAGGACTGTGGAGAGTGAGGACCTGCAGGAGGAGAGAGATTGACAAGCAAGATTGTTCTTGTTTTATAACTCTGTACAAATTCCGGCACAGACTAACGTGCATGCTGTTTGCATGGGTCCTGACTCTGTGCCTTGTTCTTTGAAAGTCCACTACAACCCAAATTCGTACAGAAAACTGGAAAAACCATTATACCCAATATATCACACTTCTTAAAATCAGGCTTCCCCTGCCCCCAGTTTTGTGGAAGTATAAATTCAGAAAATCTGAAGAAGATAATAATAAATGGAGATCTTCTGTAAGAGCACTTAAAAGTGTATACACTCAGGAGATACCAGGTTCAAAGAACAGAAAAGTTTCTCAGCACCCCATCTGCTCCTGTGTTTATGGGAGATCTTGTTTCAGTTGAAACCAAAGAAGGCCTTGCGTTTGCATTCTCTGGTCTCTTTCCTACCTTCCTTTTCCCTAATGGGAGAGATAATCCAGTATAAATATTTTCAGCTTTGTGGATTTATATTAAATTGAGATTTCCATCACAAGAGGATAGACTCGGAGCAACTATTAAAAGTTAATTCACTAAATTACTTTGTCTATTGTTTCAACCAAATCCAGCGGTGGTGACATTGAAGGATTAGACTTGCTCAGCACAATGGAATGAAACAGGGATGCTGTTGAAAGTGGCATCATTGCATGAAATTACAAATGTCCTTGCCTGATACTAAATTTGAGTAGCTGTCATATGCCTCTAGGGTTTTTTGGGTTCTAGTATTCATCATTATGATGATGATGATGATGATTATTTGTAACTGGCTATTGAAATTACTTCTTTTTATACCCTAAAAGAGTTCTGAAGTGTAGTTTTCATGAGCAGTTTCAAAGCAGCAATGAACTAGTCATTGCCAACTTGCATCTGGCAGCTTGTGGTGCTGACACACCCTTAGTACAGCAGAGATGTGTTTACAGAAGTTGGTACTTCATAGAACCTTAGCACATACTATGCTAAACTGAAATAGAAAATACAAGTAATCTCTGTCCTCCAAAAATAAAAACTTTAACTGGTTTTCCTGCCACATTTGTTCCCTGATCTGATTCACTACCTGCTACTATAAGCAATGGTTGTCACAGTGGGAAGGGCAGTACAGAGCAGGGGTGGTTAGTGATGGCTTAGGCAGCCTAAGCAGCATGGCTTATGCATCGTTGCATTGGTGGTATATATTACTACAAAGCAGACCTGACCCATCTTCCATCTCTGTTGCGAGAATGACATAGTTATGCTCAGAAAATCTCTCACAAGCCTAGTATTCAATTAAAAATACTCTTTTATTAACGTCTGCTTGTCTGTTTCTTGTATGTTTTGTAGACTGCTTCTCTTGGTATTTTTTCCTCTTACACCTTGACTTCCTTTTTTCAGATTTTACCACATAATCTCCCTGCTGAAACTTTACTGAATATGTTAAAAATGGTGTTTTTCCATTCTCCTTCCTGTGTGTTGGAAAGTGCTGTGATTTTTTTGTGGATGCAACTGCTGTCATTGCCTGTTTAGTTGGTCAAAATCGTCCTCCATCACACTTGTCCATTCCTTTGGAAACATTCAACTTCATCGAGACCCTAAATTTGCAATTGTAGAGTTGACTTAAAAAAATTAAATAGGTTTATTTTATGCATTGCAAGTAACTAATTAGTGTATTTTCAGTGTCCTGAAAAAGTAGGCTTTATTTTCTGGAATGCTGAGTGTTCAAACCACAGTTTGAGCAAATCTTCTGTTGCTACAGGAGTCTCAGTCCATTCCATTTGTATCCTTCTGTGGCTGTAAAGGTGTGTGACAAAATTTGTGCAGGAGAATGCTGCCCATGAGATGGTGTTTGCATGTTACATCCCTGCTGGGTTTCTTTCAAGGCAGGGTAGTTAACAAGAGAATTAGCTATTGCATTTTGATTGCTTGTTAGTTTAGAAAATTTGTATCCCAACTTTATGTTGTTATAAAGAAATGGATCGGGTCTGCAGAAAAATAGATTAATGTTAATTTTCTCCTTTTGGATGCTACAGCTTTTTTATGTCTCTCTGAAAACATTAGCTGAAACTCCATTCTTTCCTTGGTAAATTTGAAAGGCAGTAACTGCAAGCATTACAACTGTACAAGCACAAACTGTCCAAAATAGAAAACTTGTGATACAAACACTGAACTAATATTTTTTTAAGGAACTTAGTAATTTTCAAATGTGTTAACGTACCTTTATATTGTCTTTACTTAATAATCTATGTAAGCTTAATAGAAAACTGTATGTAAAGAAGCAATTCTAGTGTTTGATGGCAGGAATATACTATTACAATTTAATAACACCAAATGGTGTTGCTGATTATATTTCCAAAAGTATGAATATGAAAAATAAGTGTGAGATAAGCATAAAAAGCTAATGTCTTTTTCACTTTGTTTTATTACAGTCAGAGATTAGAAATGAAAGCACAAGTTGCAGATGCATTCATAGCAAAATTCCAGCTGACACCGGATGAAATGAACCTGCTTCGGGGCACGAAAGATGAGCCAATTACTGAGGTAGCTCAATGCACTTTAAAAGCTTTGCCCTGAACTAAAAATGTAGAATTGCTTCAGCTGAATTGTACACAAAATCTTATTTTCAGTTTGCAATTAAATTCTTTATGGAAGAATGTACTTTTTAACAGAATGGTGAATTTGTGATGAGTTTGAAATGTGTGATTAAAGATTCAAGTAAAGAGAAAGAAAATCAACATCAAATTCTAGTTTGTGTAATGAGTTTAAGGGCAAATGATCTCTCATGATTCTACGCTTCAAAAAGACCTTTATGAAGTCTGAATTTTCAGTGAAGATTTTTTAAAGCATCATCACACTCAAATAAAGGAAATGAGAAGCTTGCAGCTGTTCAAGAATGTGTAGTACTGCCCTTGCATGTGTGTGTACATTTTGCATATGCATGTATGTAGGTCTTCAGTCGCTTGACACAATATGAGCTGAGGCTTTCCCACAGTATTATTTGGTTGATGAAGATATTAGGTGCTGATTCACTTTTAATCCAAAAGTGAAGAAGACAAGTTTTGGAGAATGTTTGTGGTTTCAATAAGAGGATACATTGTTCTGCAGTAAAAGCAAACTGAATAGTGAGGGAGGGGAATACACTTCATAGTTGATTACTGTAGTTGTGTGGAAACCTTCCCTTATCTTCCCTATCTGCTGAGACATTGAATCTCAATTCCACAGGCATCCTGTTTGCAGTTAAAGGGTTATTAAAGACATGGAACTGATAACCATAAACAGTGCTCATGAAAGGATAAATGGAATGTTTTAAATGATTGTGCATTTGAGTAACTACTGTGTGCTTTTGTACCACTATTGCCATGAAAGAGCATTCAGGTTTCTAGAAGGCACATTGCAGGAACAGTGAAGTTTCCCGAGGCAAACTGTGTTCAAATCACAGAAGATACAACAAACAATTGTATTGGAATTAATTAGGCTCCTCCCTGATGTTTGAAAGAGGACTTGCTCACTCAAAACGCTTCTGAAAATGTTACTGGTTTACCATTTGCTTTTGAAACAGTAACAATGTAACCTCTTTGGTCCTATGTCGATCACTTCTAGGTTTCTCTTTTTTCCTTTGCTGCTGCTGCTGAATTATTCAGGGGGAAGATTGTTCTGGAAAACCTTGGTCCAATCTATTACAAATCCTTGATGTTTTTAAAGAAATTGTTACCCTATTTTATGAATACAACAATTATCAACCTGTAGTCATTGTATTTGTAGTATTTCAGTTTGCTCTTAAGTTGCTAACGTTAATGGGAGGCAATGATGTAATGCATGGTAGTGTTCAAAATCTCCCCAAAGTGTTAACTGATAAATGTGAAACACACATGTACTACATAAGACAGGTTAAAAATGTGTCTTTACTGCAATTTTTAAAATCCTAAGGCTCTTAAGGTGGAGTAAAAGGTCAGAGGTGTCAGAGGCAGGGATCATTTGAAAGAGAGACCTGCAAGGAACATAGATGGGATTAAAATCCGGAGTATAAAGTTCTAGAGATCTGAATGAGAAGTTAGTGCTTTTAAACACTGCTCTAATTTTATTTTTAAATTTCTTTAGGATTTTTTCAAGGCTTTAGGACGAGTGAAGCAAATTCACGATGATGTCAAGATTCTTCTCCGGACAAATCAGCAAAGGGCAGGGTGAGTGCTGCTTAAATGAGTGCAAGATAACTTACAGTTAGAAGTTAAAGCAAGGTCTTGTTCTTTACTTCATATACTGAGTATTTAGCAAAAAAACCCAAATAATAACATTTTTAAATCTTCATAATTTTAATAATGGTATGTTTTGTTTGATTTTTATGTGCCTTAGCTACCTAAAATAGTATTTGCAAATAAACCTTATTTTGCCTTGTAGCTTGGAAATTATGGAACAGATGGCTTTACTGCAAGAGACGTCTTATGAACGACTTTACAGATGGACTCAAAGTAGGACTAACAATGTTTTTATGTTTATGAATATTATGATGATTCCTTTAATTCTTTCATGTAGACTGAACTTAGCAGAAATCCTTTCCGAGATACATTAGCATTTTGGTTTCCTTCTTTTTGAAAGGTTTGAGATGACCCAAATAATTAATTGGAGATTCTCTCCTGTTTTAGGCCAATCTCATCACTATAAACGCATATTATTTATTTGTATTTTCAGTAGATGATTTGCCACAGATAGAAGTTACTAGAGTTTGATAGTGCAAACAAATTTTTAATTTTACTGGATTTCATTTCCATGCAGGTTACAGGTAGGTTGTTGTCTTTGACAGTTTGGTAGTAAGATCTAGTTTAGTGAAAGGAGTGGCATATTACTTCTAGAAAAGAAAAAAAAAAGAGACATCTTTTGTCAGGATGCTCTTTTGAATGATATTAGGCAATTATTTTTTGCTTCTGTACTCTGTATCTAGGCATCTGTGTTCGGTGTGGCATCTTGATAACATAAAATGTAGATGCTTTTTTATTAGTTGTCTCTTCTCCAAAGACATTGACAGTAAGTTTTTCGGGGGAAAAAAATTAAAAAATGGTGCACTGTGATTTTTATATTCATGAGGTGTTCTTCAGAGGATGCTGAAACCTCAAATAATAGTTGTGGTTTCACCCTAATGAAAAGTCGTAATTTTTATGCCAGTGTTGGATTTACATTGTATGATTTCCACATCCTTGCATGGAATATACAAGGTTATATAGTTAATGTGGTGAAAGAAAAAAAAACCAAACAACAAAACAAACCCACAGCTTGCTTAAATACTTGCTCTCTTTTTTCTTAATAGTTTACCTGGAATGTGGTAAACAGTTCTAAAGGAGTCCAACTGAATTGTGATGGTTGAATGATTCAGCATTTGCATGTGGGCACAAAAAAATACTAAGCTTCCTTTAATCATTATTATTGTTGAAATCTGTGATGGACATGCATTTTACAGTACTGCTTGCGGGGGAATTTAATTATATTAACACTAACCCAGCTAGCGTATTCTGAAGGCTTCAATTCAAAATCAAAAGCCTCTGAGATTTTGACTAATTTGTTGTTTTAGAAGTTGTTATAAAATGTATTACAGTGTAAAGAATGTGTTTTATCTGTGTTGGTATTTTGTAGATGAATGCAGGACATTGACACAAGAATCATGTGACATTTCTCCCGTTCTCTCTCAAGCCATGGAAGCCTTACAAGATAGACCAGTCCTGTACAAGTAAGTAAATGTTTGCAATTACCTCTAACAGAAATTAGTATTTTGAGGCTATAAAATCTAAAGATAGGCATGAATTATGGTGCCAAGGCTGGTGTCAGTTTACTGCTGTGTCAAATTTAAAAAAAAACCCAGATACATAAAAATACAAAAAATGGCATTTCAGGTACTTTCAATTTTAGAGGTCTTTTTGACATAATTATGGTACAGTAAATGTCACTGGCTTTTTTCCAACTTACTGGTTTCTCATTAAAGTAAAATGTCAGACTGTTTTTATTTTAATCTAAATGAATTGTGAATTTCTTCTGCACTCATTCTAGGGGTTTTCTGAAGTAAAAAACTCTGTCCGAAACATGTGATTGTCATTTAAATTCCTGAACTAAAAAAATTGTTAAAGGCTAATTAGCTTTTAGTGAAGTGCCTCTGGTAGTAAGAATGTCTTCCATTATGAGTTGTTCAGTAATCTAATAGAAACTACTACATATAGACCTCTACAGCGTAGGGGTACTTCTATACCTATATCATTTGTATCTATATTATCTATATCTATATCTGTATCATCTGTATATCTATATCTGTAAAATACTACTATTCTTACTCAGAATTTGCTGAAGGGATTTTATTAAGTGTGGTACTTAGTAGAAAAAACCACGAGGTGGCACTGTAAGAATTGTTTTTATTGAGTGACCATACCTGAAGTACTTCTTTGCTTCTTAGGGGTTTTGTTTGTTTGTTTGTTTTTAATGCACTCATCACATTTTGCAACGATTGCAAATTACTTTCAGCCACAGTTATCCAGGACAGCAGAGCACTAAGGTGTCTTTCAAAGGATACCGTTGTCTTAAAGGGTGTCAGATGCGTGAAGGTGTAGGTACTGGCACTGTGAATCTCCTTGGAGCTCCTCACAGGAAAAATGTATAGTGGAAGTGGACCTTAAAAATTCTGACAGTATGAGAGAAAGCACAGATCTTGACATGCTCAGTCAGCTCTGCTGGTTAATGTGAGGGAGAAGTGGTGTCACTCACCCTCCCCAGCTTTTGGATGTGGTCCCTAGTTGGAGATTGCATTTTTTCCTCCACACGCTCTTTTACAGCTGCAAAAGATCAGTCACAACTGTGTTCACGACATTTTATGGGATTCTTCTTAGAAAATAGTTTTATTTTGTGTAACAAATATTTGGTTGAATTATGATACTTTGAAGCTTCATAAAGTCATTGTTTTGCTTTCTTGACGTTTATGGGAAAGAAACCCATCTTGTGTATAAATCCACAGCTGGCCAATTTCAAATGGATCTAGGATTTATTTTCCTTCTGACACTTTTCTCACAACAGCAGTAGTATTACAATGGTAGAACTTTGTAGGTAAGACCTTTCTTTTGCCAAAAAGGCAAAAGTAAACTGGAGAAGATGCAGACATATCTCTCTCATCATAAATTATCACGCTTAACTGCTTGCTAAAGCAGTATTATCACAATTGCAGTACTGATGTTTTACATTTTAAATCTCAATATTTAGTTTATTCCCTTCCAAAATTTTTTCTGTACATGTAAGGAACTAACAAACTACTGAGTTCAAAATGTAAAAATTAAGTCTCAGAAGAAAGAATTTGATGGGGTTTTTTTGTTGTATGCATGTAAACACTGCTTTGTGAACTGAACACTGTTTCTCCAAATCACTGCCTTTGCATTTGATAAAGGTTGTGATTCAACTGGGTGAAACTGAGTAAGATGGAGAAGGGCAAGAATTCAGAAACAAATCTGCAAATTCATGTTTTCTTAGATTGATTTATGTCTTGTTAACTAAAAGTGTCAGAAAGAGCGTACCATGGATGGACTTTTGGGAGCTACAGTCAGGAGGTGTTTGAAATAAACATTTCAGTTTGGTTTTCACTTCCTAGCTCTAACACAAAAAGTGCTTCGTAGAGACATGGAGATATATCTCAAAGCAGTGTTCCTTTTCTATCATCCACTCAGGTTTTCAAGGTCTTTTTCTACCTCTTCTTCTTTCTTCAATGATCATTACTGTGGGTTTTTTTTAAATTTGAAGCTGGGTTGAAAAGAATCCAAATGTTGTTTTCTTTCCTGCACATGAGTGTGTGTAATAACATAGAAGTAAGTACTGTGTTCTAGTGTAAATAATAGTTATTACTGAATTTTTTAAGATGCAGCATTTTGTAATGGTTATACCCTGTTCTCCTGAGAGCAAAAGGAAAATTAGCAGTTTCCTTTTTAAAACAAAATTATAATTATTAAGTGCTGTTTTCAAAACTAATAACAATATCACAAAATTTGTTCCTCTGCTGTATTTTTAATGACCTATTGTATAGCTGTTCATTGGAGAGGAAAAAAAAAGCTTAGCTGATTTCTACAGACGTTTGAGATTTTTCACTGCAATACTGCTCCTTCTGGATGGTGGGCAGCTGTCAGACCCCAGATCTCTTCCACTTTTAATTGCTTTTTTTTTTGTAAGTAGTAGTTTATTAAACTTTTTTCATTGTACTTTTTTAATTTACTGTAGGTATTTACTATCTGAGTTAACAAGTACAGTGTATATCAAAAAAGGTTTAAAGAGACTTTTCTAGAATTTTCAGTATGCTTCCCCCCCCCTTGCAAATAATAACATATTTTAAAAAGAAGGTTCCCTTGGACTTTTTATAGCAGAGTAGACATCTAATTGAACTTAATGTCAAACAGTGTTGAAACACTATATTATATTCTTCTATATTTTATTCTCCACCTCTGTTAAATGTGAATGCAGTACGTACTTGTAGCTTCAGTCAGTGAATAACTTCTTTTTATTATTATTATTGTTTTATCTATGTTCATCTGCTGAGTGTCATTGGTAAGGGACACCAGGCTTGCTCTTTGAAGTTTTGCAGTTATATTGGAAAAGTAAACTGTAGTATTTATTTTGTTGTTTTCCTTTGTAATTTACATATATTGTTCAAAATGCTTAAATTAATTTTTAAAAAAGTAGAAATGTTCTATGGCTTGCAGAAATCCTGCTTCTAAGCAAATGTAACAGGAATGTTAGCAGTGTTCATTTCCCGTCCTTTACTTGCTGTCTTCCTTCAATGCCAGCAGGAAGGTAGCCTGCTCCAGAAGTGAGCCATGTGTAGGTTTTTGGTACCTCCTCTACCACCAGCAAGCCGTGTGAGATTATGCACTCTGGGCTGTAATTGTTCAGCCATTAAATATCCAGCTAAGACTCTTTTGATTAAAATCAGTGAACAACCATCAAATGAAAATGATGTTTTTTGCTACTGATCATGTGGTAGCCTAGAAGAAGGAAGAAGCCTTGGGTTTGCATTGCAGTAAATCGCTGCTTCTGTCAGTCAGCTGGACCATATGCAAACAGGAGTCCCAAATCTGTCAAAGCTGCTTAGGTATACAAAAATGGAAAAAGTTGTTTTTAATTTTTTTATTTATTTGTGTGGGGCAGGGGAATGGAGGCATCAAGGAAAAGTTCTCTTTGGTATCTGTTTAGAGGAGTCAAGAAAATCAGATGATTTTGAGTGTTTTATAGTAGAAGCATTGCTGCAAGATTTCTGGAACTTTAAAAACAGTTACTCATATTAGCTGGAAAATTGACCTAATCAACTGAGATGAGGTGAGCTGGTTTTTCTTAACCCATTTTCCTGTTTCAATAACAGATACACATTGGATGAGTTTGGGACAGCTAGAAGGAGTGCTGTGGTCCGTGGCTTTATAGATGCTCTTACTAGAGGAGGTCTGGGAGGTACTCCCCGCCCTATTGAAATGCACTCTCATGATCCTCTGAGGTACAGTACTAGCAAGTATATGAAGTAGGTTTTATTTTTGCCTCTTGCTGTTTTGAATCAATGACACCATAAACCACTGATTTACGTAGAAATTTCTGTCTTTGTGTAGGTATGTAGGAGACATGCTGGCCTGGTTGCATCAAGCTACAGCTTCTGAAAAAGAACACCTAGAAGCCATGTTAAAGCTTGTAACTATTCAAGGTAGTACTCATTTAAAGACATAAACATAAACATAAAAATAGAAAGTAAGTCAGTGATAAGTCAGAAAATGTGATTCATTTCTTAGTCTGGGCTTCAGATACAAGTCTGAGCTTAAGTTTTCCTGGAAATCATCTCAGAATAGCTGCTGGTCACATTCTTCTAAAAGAAGGTCTGCAACAAAGAAGAGTATTTCAAAATGCACTCTTTTTGTTTTACTGTGCTTATGATAATAGTTTCACTCTAATTTTTCAAAGGGACATTCTAGAGTGTAGTTGAGTTCAAAAATTGTTTGTAATGTATACGTATCTCCTTGAAAAGATTGTCACTGCTTATTGTTATGTTGAGGATTTCCATTGTGCCATGGCCTTTAGCTTAGTTAGTTTTTTTTAAATATCGTTCTTGTTCCTATAGGTCTCTTCTAGGCTACAAGTAAAATGAAATTTTCATCTGTCATATAACATCATGACAGGGTTACAGAGGTCAAAGTAGACTGCTCATAGATATGTGAAACTTTTTAATATCAAAGCTCTCCTTCAGTAACAAAACTGCAGACTCTCATGCTCAGTCTTCAGCCCCCTTGTTTTCTTTCAAGTAGGTTAGACCTATACTTAAAAGGCCTTTTATACAGTAGAAGGTTTAGTATGATTTTCAGACAAAGACATTTTTAAGAAGATAAGTGTGGGTACTCAGTTGTAACATAGTCATTGTAACAACTTACGTTTAATCTGCATCTGGTGAGCTCTTCAATCTGTATGTCTCAATCCTTGTCTGGGATTTAAAGTGTGTATGTATTTTGATTTTTCTTACTGATGTAAGTATTGATTTGCTTTCCTAATTAATGGTATGTGGGAAAAGAGGCTGTTTAGGAACTGTTGTAACTCAAACTGGAGGAATGCTGTTGTTTTTTGACTACAGTTACAGTGTACTATAGAAGTGAATTTAATATTGTTTGCTGACAGTATCCCACAGAGACAGGAAAGCAGGCCTGATGATGGTTTTATGGTAGAGAAAAAGACATGGGAATTCTTTGTAAATGACGAATCATGCTTCTGCTGTAACTGGGGAGTCCTTCAGGAAAAGCTGGCCCCATGGAGCATTATACTGTGCCTGATTCTGCTGTGGATTGAACTACTGCTGCTGTACCACCTTGCACTTGGTTCTGAAATTCTCCCACCTATTTGTGTAGAGCTGTGTTTAACTATTAAGTTCCTTGGCCTTCTGTCAGGATGTCAGGCTGAGATGCCATGACTATGTGATTAGATCTATTTAGAGCATATCGGCCACAGAACAAGGTATTGGATAATACAGAGAATATGAATGTTTGGGGGGGAAATTTTCAACAATATATCATCAGGCCAAAACTTTTTTCCCAAGAGATTGGTGCAAACACAAGAGTCAATATTTCTGCATGAAGGAAAAGTACGTTTTTCTAAGCTCTACAGGAATGGGTTTGCTATTACTGTTGTACAGTTTTCAGGAAATGTAAAGAGTGATTCTGCTTTCATGCTGGGAGCTACAGAACTTGGGAGGTGCAGTCTGTAACTTCCTCTGCGTCTTTGGGAAAATGTTTTGATGACAAGGATAGTGATGTAAGATCTCTAAGGTAAAACTACTTAATAGGTTACCACTGAATTTAACAAGAACGATTTATGGGCAGTGCAGCCAGAAGTACCTTGCAATTATATGCTTTTTATAAATACAGTCCTGAGTTGGTAGTGGCTAATCGTTGAGTGCAGCATCTGTGGTACTGAGAGGTTCAAGTGGAATTCCCTGTGCTGTTGTGTAGCCTTCAGGCATATGGCTGCAGAGGCTCTGGAAGAAATAGAGTTAATTTCACTTAGACATTTAAAAAGTGGGCATCTTGTTTATTTGCAGTTATAGATAATGACAGAGATTTGCACGTCCAGAGGGCAAATCTTCCCAACAAAATTTAAGATATAATGTAAGCATTTCTGGAGGCTTTTATCACAAACTGGAATTTTCTTTCTGTCCTTATGGAGGGAGACTGAGATATTACCATAGATAAGACACTTACCAGGTGGTCCAAAGTTAGGTCAGCCAAATGTTTTCACTTTCATTTCAACTTGAGTAGCTTTTTGCAGATGGAACCCCTTCTATTATTTTAACTCAGGTGTGTCTGTTCTGAGTTCAGATTTCTGTTTAAGTTCTCCTGTAAGCTCTGTAATTTCAGGACTTTGGACAGTGTGGTAAATCACAGCTACACAAAAATACAGCTATTGGTGTGATAGAGGTGGATTTGGTTCCACTGGAAGAAAAGTTGTGTGAATAACACATTGTTTTAAGAAATGTTCCCATCCCAGTTTTTACTTTAAAATGACCTAACTATGTAGCCCATAATCAAAGTATTCAAGAGTAGCTTTTAAAAAGTTTTAAAATGTTAAGCTTCCAAATATTAACTGTTTAAAATTAATCTGACCAAAAATGCCATTAAAATTTTAAGCACTGAAAACACATTCAGCAAAGTTTTATCTATTTTGCTGGACAAGGATAAAGCATCTGGTTCTCTTCTTTGGAGCTTAGGTATTCTGCTAGCAGGAGACTTCCAGTCTTACAGCGATCTTGTACTTGAAAGGAAGGGAGAATTGCAGGCATTTTAAGAGATGCAGTAGAAACCCATTTTTCATGGAGTTACAGGAACCCAGATGGAGAACAGAAGCTAAATGAAGTCCAAGAAAGATTTCTCCTTTTATAGGATACCCAGAGAAAGCTTATATATGGTGTAGCAAGCAATCAGAAGTGTATCTTCAGTTATGAGCTGTTTTCTACAAGTTATTTTGGGCATCTAAGAATTGTTTATTCTGTAGTTCTTTTATGTCAAACTTCTACCAGTTATATAACCCATTCTACTGGAAGATTTCGCTGCTTTTGGAATCCAAATATTCTAATTGGACATGAAAATATATGCAAGGCACAAGCATGTGGTATATCAAGATTGTTATTCCATGTCCTTTGGTATTCGAACTTGTATATTTTTTGAGCTGAAAATTTCATACCCAACAACTTGTTTTTAAGTCAATCTGGTCTAGATACACTATTGCAAATATGTGCTAGGTGCTTGTTATGTTGATGAACAGTAGAAATGTGACTGTTCCTTATAAAAAAATGTGTAAATTGTTGGGGGATATGTGACAGCTAGCCATTACATAGGAGAGCATGCATGTTGTGGTTTGTAATCTTGCTTTCTGCCTTGATAACAGTACCCAAGAATATTAACATACTTCTTTATCTTACCAGTTTAGTATGTGGAAATTTGTAGAGCCACCACACTGAATTAAGTTATTACTGCTTATGTGGCTTTTCACATAGCTTGGTGTAAAGAGGCATTGGCATAGAACTCATCTTTCATTATTTTTGCTCTCAGAGGTAATCTCTCTTAGCCTGAAATAAGCAAAATACAGCTTCAGGTCACCTGATTTCTGTCACATGTCACAGTCAGTTTGTTTACTTTCATTACATGGGTCCCATCTGAAGATGAACTCCTGTTGACAAGTTTTAAATTAGAATTAAAGTATTGCTTTCTCCATAAATCTGTTCTGAGTTGTTACTGAAGTGAGAGCTTGAAGATCTGTTGCTTTCAGTTTGATTGATTTATGACAGTACTGGTTGCCATGCAACAATTCATCTCTGTTTCATGATAAGATAGGGCATATTCTTCTTTGTATATACTTCTGTGAAAGATGAGTTTCAATTGCTGCTGGGGAGGAAGCATTTGCTAATGCTGAAGCACACAGCAGTGTGAAAGGTACACGTCCCTTAATTTGTATCAATGCCATGAGAATGTCAATACCCAACACTGACAGGCCTTTCAGACCTTTCAGAGTGGTATTTATTGTTGCTCCGCGAGCATCTCACGAGCATCTCACTGGCATGCTTGGGTTTGGTTTTTTTTTTCATTTATAGTTTAATTTCATGAAGTGCTAATATTGAGCCTTACTGTGACAGCTTCTTGCTAGATCGTTTATTCTTCCCCTTGTTGCTTCTTCCCTCCCTTTCCCTTGCTGCTTCTCCCTCAAATCCCCAGGTACTGTGTTGCACTGGGAAGCAGTTGCATAGCAAAAGGTAACGACTCCAGGACTCTTTTGTCATGCAGCTATTTCTTAATGGCTAGATTTGAAGTGCAGTGGAGGTGTGAACTAGTCCTGTGGAGAAAAGAACATACAGTTCATAAGGCTTTTTTCCGGAGGAGTACCTCCTACGTTTGTTTATTTATTTTATAGTCTTGAAGAAAAGAGAATCCATTTGCATAATCTTAGCATGTGTTTGCATTAACTATAGGTGTGGAAGAAAATATTCAAGAAGTAGTTGGGCACATCACAGAAGGTGTCTGCAGGCCTCTGAAGGTGAAGTATTTTGCTTTCCTTAGCGTTCTAAATATAAAAGCTCTTCTATCATGTTTTTTCAGAACTTATGTCCCCATCTCTTCAATATGTTTTCATTGCTCTTGGTTGAGAGTTGGATTCTCAACTTCTGGATGGTTTTATGACTCTCAAAGATTCCTTAGTTCATAGATACCTGGTTTATAATAGTTCGATAGTGAGAGACACTAAGATACTAAATTTGAGTCTTGATTGTGATTTATTTTTCTGAGATTTGGGAGTGCTTATGTACAAAAATCTAGCTTTGGGATAAGTGTATAGGAGCTATGGGATAAATATATGGGAAAGGTCAAATAAAAAATCGATTTAATTTGCTACCTTGTTTTTCACAGTGGTCATTTACATATGCTTAGGGAAGAGTGTATAGGTTATGCAGTTTTGTCATGATACTTATGTAGGATAGTTTCCTTGCCTGTTTGTGACTATGCTAAGGACTTACCAGCCATAACTTCTGTCTTTATGTTTAATAGACCTCAATAGATTTTTATTTTTTTGCACAAATTGATAGAAAATATTGGCATTCACAACATATCCTGCAGCACAGAATTGAAAAGTTTCTAGTCTATGTGAAAAGTCAACTCCTTTTGTGGTTTTGTTTTTTTTTTGTTTAATAACTCCAGCTCTTGTATTTGAAAGAGACCATAAAAAATGTTTCTTAATTACCATCTTTATGTGACCCTTTTTTTTTTGTATTTTTTTGTCTCATCCCTCCATTATTGTCCTTTTTTTCAAGGTACAGCCTTTGGAAGTTTAGGAAGTGCATTTGATAGAAATCATTAATGATGATCCATCAAATGATTGACTGACTTATTGGATGTGCTTCACATAAGCAGTAAAATCATTGAGGCGATGAAGCTGATACCAATAATTGCCTGTGTAGTATATAAATCCAAGTTCTTTTTAAATAAAATCTACCGTACTAAATGCTATAACAATAAATTTCTGTTAGGATGCTGTATCTGTAACAACTGTGTCCAGGTGACAGATACTTAGTGTCCAATGTGAACAGGTAGTTTCTGGATAATATATGTAAGTTTCTTAGAAGGAAAAAGATAAGATCTGCATAGAGGTAAAAATCAAAAAGGTGCCATTTAAAGTGTCACAGGATCACAGAAGGGATGAGCTTGGCAGGGACCTCTGCAGGTCACTTCTCATCCAATCTCCCTGCTCAAGTCAGGCAACTTAGAGCTGGTTGCCCAGGACTGTGTTTGGGTGACTTTTGAATACTTCCAAGAATAGAGTTTTCATGGGCTCACTGGGCAACTTACGCTAATGCTCAGTCACCTGCACAGTGGAAAAAAGGTGTTTCCTGATGTTTGGACAGAACCTCCTGTGTTTTAATTTTCTGTCTGTTGCCACAGATCATCCTTCACAGCCTTTAGTTTTTGACATGTCAGAAAACACCTAGGTTTGTTTCATCACCCTCTGCTGATGTTTGCAAATCTATCACTTTGATTTCAGTTAATGCTGAGGTACAGAATAGTTAAATAAAATCCTAGTCATAGAATTTCCACAAGCACTTTAAAATACTTAGAGAATTATGTAGCATTTTCCTACTAGCTTATGCCCTTCCATGTGAATGTACAATATGATATAGCCTCTTTACTTTTGAAGAAGGGTTATGCTTATATGCGCTATAAATTGCCCACATTTCTTCCTGATAGTTGATTTGTGTTTTAGGCATCCAAGTGAACCTTGAATACTCCTAGTGGTAGATCTTACCAGAGGCCTCTCCTTTCAGATGGAATTAAGAGAATCCTAAAAAACATTTAAATTAAACTCATCTTTTCCATAACACTGAAGATGAGTTCAAAACGTTTTTGATGCCTTGCATAGACTTCAGATAGTCTTTTCTAGTCAGCTCACAAAAGGATGCATAGGATGAAGAAATTGTAAGAACTCTTAAGTCCAGGGCTTCCCTGAACACTTTAGGTTGAGTCACTTTCAAGTTTTGGTTCTCCAGTGCAGTGAAGACTGTTTTATGGGAACCAGCAGTTCTTCTTTTCCTGCTTTATTTTTTTAATTCTTGTTTTGGTTTCATGACCCTAAAATCTTGTTTTTTCCTTTCTTTCTGCCCCTTCTTTTTCTATTTCTTAATTATTTTCTTTATTTTTAGCTACTGCTATTTTTTTAGTGAGTATTTTGATTTTCTTCTTTTTTCCCCTGCCTGTCTTACTCTTTTTTGCTGTGCAACTAAAATATACTCAGTATCCATGCCCAAATGACTCTTTAGGTAACACTGGAGGCAGGTATTTGTATATATACATCTCTGTATATACAAACACGTGGAAGAGCAAAGTTCACCTGTGTGTTGAAATAAACTTTGTGCATTAACCATTGCAAGTAAGTGTTAAAGTATTATTTGTTTGAGGCCTGTGAATTAAATGAAATGGGAGAGGATTGAGAAAGCATAATCTTAGTTGGTTCTCCTGCAGCTGTCTCTGACAAGTAGGCACTGCAGCACATTGTCTTCCATTAAACAGCAAATAACTTGGGAGAGTGAGTGTTGGCTGCTGATTTGTGTGTAGCCCTTTCACACACAGGCACATGGGAGAACAGTGCAGTGATAAGTCACTGTCTATTCAGCTTCATAGGTGCACCAAGATGACCCTGGGGCAGCCTTTTGTGAGGGTGCTGAGACTGTGTGTACCATGGAGACAAGACATCAGTTGTCCACATCAGCACTGTTTTGGGTTGTGTAGCCAGTATTTCCTGGTTGAGATAAACAGTCAGCATAGCTGAGGACTAGTTATAAATACATCTAATTTAAGGCTGGTAGGAGATACATACACTCTCCTTTAACTGAAGAAGAGATTCTTCCAGGTGAAATTTTGAATTTTGCGTAAAATACCTAATACTTCGGTGTTCAGAATTTCTGCATGACACAAACAATCTACTGTTGTAGTTTAGTGATTTGGCAGCATTACTGCAGTTCTTGCTGTTCAGTGCTGTCAAGGATTCCAGTGTGTACTGGATCCATCAAATGGTGCCATTATTTTTCAATTTTCAATAACAAGTTGCAGCAGAAATTTGTAGGGAAACCCAAAATTTTTGAAGGCTTTTTGGGGTTGAGGGGGGAGTTTAAGAATGCATACACCTGCTTGTTTTCTGCCCAGATGCTTGGCAACTCAGGAGCACTTTGGTTCAAGTTGAATGTCAAGTTAACCGGGCATTTTCTTTTAAAATTTATTTATGGTTGAATTTATTTTTCAAAAATCATACGTATATTGCAAGAGGTTGGCTTTTTAAATTTATGACTTGAAGGGTGCTTGTATTTGTTCATGCTGCAGGTTAGAATTGAGCAGGTGATTGTTGCTGAGCCAGGAGCAGTTTTACTCTACAAGATTTCTAATCTTCTCAAGTTCTACCACCATACAATCAGGTATGCAAAATTACAGAGGGGTAAGAATGCCTTTTTTCACAAATTGTATATGTAAAGATTAACCTGCTAAAAGAAGTACAAGTACTATCAGGGAAAAAAAAGCATGATATCAAGCAGATACCATTTACCTGTTGTCATTTCTCATTTCATATCAAATCTGCTTTGGAATATAGCATCAATTTGCCAGAGAAACTGTTTCTTTATTGTTCTGTGTAGATTCAAATAGTATACAAAAAACTCTACAGAACATTTACAATTACAAAGTCAGGTCGCCTTTGATAAATTGTTGGAATTACCTCTAGAGCTTCAATTTTTCTTTTATTCTTTAAACAACTTTTTCCAAGTATGCACTTCTATTTTTCTATTGGAAAGATGTTTGCCTCATTCCTTACCTTGCTGTTGAAGGTGCACTAGTCACCTTTCAGTCTTCCAGATGCCACCAGGAATACAGAAACTGGACAAAAGCCAGATCGGCTGTTTCTATACATTGTGGCATGTGCAGTACTTCATGTTGACTAGAAACAGAAGTAGCCGAAAAACCTTCCTCCACAGCCTTAGGGGGTCTGAACTGCTGAGGATTTGAATCATTAATACTACTACTACTTGAGCTTCTCTGCCTGAAAAGATATTTAGGTGTTGGGCAGACCTGGAACAGGTTGTTCTTGGGCACCCCCCACCCTATTGAAAATCCTCAGTTGTGGTGGCAGTACAGGTCTATGGTAGAACACATATAAGACCTATTCCTAATTTTATTGTCCAAAAATCTTTGAAATATTTTTGCTGTCATTTTTCTGTCACCAAATTTAGTGTTTCCCTGTGGTTACTAAGCTTGGTACAGTTGAAAATGTGATGTTAAAATGGAAGGTCTTAGGCAGTCTTATCTGCTGCTTTTGGTCTTGTTAACAACATGTTGTTTAAAGACCACTGAAGTACCTTCTACCAGCTGAATAATTTTCTCTGTATAAAGGGCACCTCACTGATGAAGGGAAAAAGCAATTTGAGAAATGATCTATTAATACAAGATTACAATCTGAAAATCAGGCTGCAAGTTTAAATTAGCCCTCTTGTGACTCAATGAATTTTCACTGCCATTTAGTAGTTTAAAAGTGCATTTACTTTAGACAGGTGGAGTACAGTATGTAGTGCCATTTAAGGTTTATAGGATATTTGTGCTAAGTGCGATACAGACACTTGGAATAGCAAGACAGGAATTCTTTCATTTTTGGAGATGCTTAACATCTCAATGAAGAAAGAGAGAATGCCATCCCTAAAGGACAATATGATAGAATACTTGTTAACCCTTTTTGTTTATGTAATCTGTTTTCTATAAGTAGATTTATAGTGTAACAAAGCAAAAATCCAGTAAAATTTGGGATACTACAAAAAAGTTCATGCACGTTTGATAGCCTGTATTTAGTCTCTGCATAATTACATAATTAGTAATGCTTGTTCTTACAGTCAACTTACCTCTCAGCCAATAAGGAGAACTGTTCCCTGCAATTGTTTGCTATAAATTTTCAACTTTGAAAATAAGCATATTTGAAATGACGTTTAATTATCTGATTTTGTCATGTTGTCCACCCTTCAGAATTGTTAAGTAATCTTAATTTTCTTTTCAGTGGTATTGTAGGAAACAGTGCAGCCACATTGTTGACAACAATTGAGGAAATGCATTTGTTGAGCAAGAAAATATTCTTTAATAGCCTCAGTCTTCATGCAAGTAAACTAATGGACAAGGTTTGTTTCAAAATCATACAGCTTTCCAGTTTCAAAACGCACTTGCCTTTCCCTTTTGTCTAGTAAGATTACTAGATAAATAGCTGTTATATATGTCAGCTTTTCCTAAAGTTGGAGTTCTGTATTTTCAATATTTTGGCTATGGAACTGCATTAAAAACTTGCTGTATATTTTAATTCTGTTATTAGTGAGGTTTTTGTGAGTATGTGACTACAATACTGCTGTTAGCAGTATTTGTTTGCAGAGCAGTTTATGTATTTTTAAAATCTATGAGAAGCAACAAGAGGAGGAAATTTTCTTAAGTGTGATAGAGCAAGATCAGGTGATTGATCTAGATAATTTGTATTAACGCATCATCAGATCAGTAGTTAATTGCTCGTGTGCATAATTCCTTTCTGAAGTTGCAGGGGGTATTCCAAAATGATAAGCTAAGTAAAAACAAAATTTGGGCTCTTTAATAAAAATAGTTTTACCACATGAACATTGCTGTAACATTTGTAAATGCATTTTTAAATTATTTTTACTTCACCTGCAAGAAAAATGCCAAGAAATACACAGACTTACAGAAACTATTCTTTGTGCAAAGCCTTGCAATTTGCTGATCCTTCAGTCAGATTTTCTGAGTTTTGTCACTGTTGTTCTGTGCTCCCAAACAAGTTTTCTCATTCAGCACAGCTTGTGTCTGGTCCCAATTTCCTGTCTTTCTCCAGGGGCTGAGGAATGACTTTCTCAAAGAAACAGTTGTTCCTCCCCTTCTCTCTGATATATATCCCAGTGACTCTTTTCAGTGGTTTCATTTGTGCAGTGGGTTACACCCAGAGTCCATTTAATAAAATGCACTTAGTACATTGTTGCCATGGGGTATTTCCATTTGAATGTAGTGTCATTGTAATAATAGTTCCTTTTCGATTAATGCTTCTTCAAGTGTCTGTTAAAACTGACTTCATAAAACAGGCAATGGATGAGGACAATGTGACTTTACCAAAAAAATGTTTTGTTTCCTAACATTTAAGCTAAAATATCTGTCTACTTCTTCCTTTTGTGATAAGAAATTGGTGATGGACCGTAGCAAAAATGTATGACTGCTCTTTGCTTGCAAAATGCTTAGGAAAGGAAGTTTTCTTGGCTTGAGACTGCAAACCAGCTCTGTATTCATCTCT
Source organism: Sakesphorus luctuosus (assembly GCA_013396695.1). Classification (NCBI taxonomy): domain Eukaryota; kingdom Metazoa; phylum Chordata; class Aves; order Passeriformes; family Thamnophilidae; genus Sakesphorus; species Sakesphorus luctuosus. The sequence continues at coordinate 170,791 of VWZD01009210.1, forward strand.
TTTCTATTTATTTATCCTGTTGGATATTACATCTGTACTCAAACAGGCTCCAGCATGATTTTCCTACTCACATAACTCACAGTCTTTGTTCTTTTATTTTGGGTGATACACTATTTTCAGTTTGGAAGTGTTTAGAATTCAGAAGAAGAGTGATAAAGAAATTAGGGTCCCCCAGTTCATAGTGTGTGTCTTCTTCGTATTGTCAGTATGGGAGGGTTGTGTAATCTTCTTTGTCCTCTTAGTATCCCTTCCTTCAGCTCCCAGCCTGGATGTAACCGGCTCTAGATGCTGCCATTGTTTTCTAAAGTAGTCAGATTTGCTTTTGCTGGCATTAAATGAAGGTAGTGCCACCTTCAGTGGTGTTTTATTACAAGTAATGAATGGCATGCCAAACCTCTCATGAAATGGGAAAAGATCATAATATTGCTCTTTCTCATAAGCACATTTATAAATTAAGTCTGAAACACTGACAATGTTACATTGCCAATGTGCCCTATGAAGATCTTTCCTCAGGATATAAATGAGGTCAAAAGCTTAAAGAGATTCAGGAGACTGTTAGATATATGGGTAACAAAGGCGTCCACAATTATGTATTAATCTCTGTGCTTCAGGATTTAATGAGCTAACTCTGTGTCTGAGAAGTAATTTTACTGTTCTCATGTGTAGTTCTTGTAACTGAGAGTTTGACAGTTGTCTATAGCACCTTTGAGTGACTTGACTACTGAATTCATAGAATTATGTGTTTTGCCTTCATGACTGAAATTAGTTTTGCTTCATAAAAAATACAAAATTATTACTTTGAATTACACTCAGAGAAACATTAGTTTCCACACAATAAAGACCCTATTTTATCATCAATTTAATTCTTGTTACTTAGTTTTCTATGTGTTAATGTACAGAAAGCAACTTCTATGCCTTTTCATATGTCTTTGTTAATTTGATAGTAAATGTCACAATGCCTTTACTTTTTGAGGAAACTGAAGGTTACTTTTTACCATCCTTTTTGTTATTGTGTTCAGATCAAAATTGTGTATATGTATTAGTAGGATTCTCTTCACATCCCAGTCTTTTCACCAGCTTCTTGCAGCTATGTATGCACTCTAAGTGCTTTCAGGTGTTTTATTTCTCTTATTTTCAGAGAAGATAAAAACCTCTGGAAGACAGACCCTTTGTGCTTATAGAGGCAATTGCAGAGGCATCCTTGCTTTTCCTGTTGTGCACATAGAAAATATTCACTTGTAAAATTAGTAAATTAATTTTCACTTGGACAGTCAGGAAATCATGGTTCCTTATTTCCACTTACATTTTGCATCTTAAGGTATCTATAAGCCTGTTTCAAATAATATCAGCTGTCCAATACTTTGAGTAAAATAGGATTTTTAAGGCAATTTGAATAACTTTGGAAATAGAATAAAATACAGCTAGGATGCTCTCAAAAAAAGTATTTTTATTTCTATAGATTTAAGTGCCTCTTTTTTAGATCATTGGAAAGTGGTGAATACAGCCCGAGTCAGTTAGACTATTTTAATGATAGTATTCCCTCAGTAGCATCTGTTGTTGCTGATAATGTTCTTATTTAGTACCTACATTCTATCTAGCAGTTGATAGACCAGAATATGATTTAAGCAAATCTTTCTCTGAAGTATAGTTAGTTGGGAACTTTCTTTAGACAAAGCAGGTTTTATTAAATATGCTAACTCCTCAAGATCCCATCCTTGGGATGTAGACAAATGACAGGATGGTAATTTGACTCTGATGTCCTCATCACCACAGACAATTTAATTCCCTAGATTATTGATTATCCTGAGTTGAGCATTGCCTTCAATCTACCTGGGATTTAATTTCTGAAGCACAATGGAAAACTGAGATTTCAGGCTGTTCTTTCTAGGACAAGAAAATAGCTTCCTCTTCACATCTATTTTTGAGAAGAGTCCCTTGTTACATAAGGAGTGTCACAAGTGTGGAGGTGTATGGAAACTTATAGGCAGTCTTAGGTCAGTATTGTCTCTCTTGGTTGTCAAGCCATCAGTGTAAATGGTACGGGGAAATCCCTGGTTACTTCAGAATACTTACTGGTTTGCCTAGAAGCACTTTGCTATGAACTTTTTTTCATTACATAAGAAAATCTCAAGCATCTGGGTTGCAATCTGAAAATAAAGTAGTCAGCAGCTCTCAACTTCCGACTGTTTGTTCTGAGAAAGCCTTTTTATGGTTTTCACATTCAGACGTCTCAGGTAGCTCTATATGAGCTGAAATCCATGTAACAGAAATATTCAGCAGACTGCCTGAAAGCAAGCCCATTGTTATCAAAGAAAGGCAGTACACAAGGGAGTCTCTTTGGCTGTGATACTCCTTGAAACCTGTCATGAAGTTTGGTAGCAGAGTTGTTGCAGAGCTGCTTTGTTTTCAGGCTTTAAATTGCCATTCATAACTTCGAGACTCTCAGGCTGTCATAGAGCTCAGCACGAACATCGTAGAGAAGCCATCTCCTGTGTCACCGAAGTTTTGGTACATCAACTCTTCCTGCAAATGCTGTCTCTCCTTTGCATTGTTCGTTCTTACCATTCAGAGGGTTATTTTTTTTAATAACTACAAGAATAAAGACAAGGTAAGAGTAGGGGAACTGAATCTTTAAGAATCACCCTGAATCCTGGTTATATGCTAGGGAGACTATGTAATGGGAGTTGGGCAGTGTTGGGCAGTCTTGCCAGTACTTTCTACTTTTGGCAACAGTTGGCTTGTTCTTGGTTCAACCATAATGGTTTTTGGACTATAGTGGTGTCCTTGTGCTGAAAATACATGTTTGTATTTGTTGCTCTTTGGCTTTCTTGGACCCAGCCATGGGTCTACCAGCTGTGCAAGTGGAGGAGAAATATCATTACAGTCCTTAGGTATCCTTTTATATGTTACTTTTGACCCTGCACCAGTAAAACAAATGTTTAGGAATTCAGGATTCTGCTTGTGTTGGTCACTCATTGACTGGACCTAAAAACAGCCCATTAAGATTAAATTTGACAGATGATTATAAAATTCATGAGAGAATAGTAAGTGAAGATAATTGTCAGAACAACAGAATCTGTTGCAATGAAACTGGGAGTAAAGTTCAAAGCACCTAATGGACTGGAGTGGATGGACTGTTCTTTTGTTCTCTCCCATGAGAATTGTCATTTAAAGTAATGAGTCCATTGGTGAGGCATTTCAACAAGCACATTACATTAACCTTTTTCAGCATATTCTATTGGACTAGCTGATAAATCAGAAAAGTGGGAATTTTCAAGCCCATGTTTCCTTCCTCTGGCTTCACGAATGCTCTATAACATTTATTAAAGGGAAGAATAATTGCAAACATTTAATGAAATGGAATGAGAGTTACCGTAGGGGTACTAGAGAGACATTGTGGCAAACTGCAGTCATCTGCTGTCTGAGCTGTTGGAAGATCTTAGTAGAGTGCCCCCAATCAAGTTTTTGAATTGTTATTCTTTAATGCTGTTCTTTTTAGAGTAGAAGTATGCAAATTAAATACTATTATTGCATTTATCTTCTAGGTTTGTTGGTGGGAGAGGTATTAAAATGTTGTATGGGACTGATTGTAAACTTGGCCCTCATAATTTGATTCCTGTCAGAATGAAGCCTGTTAGGTTTCTGGAAAACCAGATATAGGGCAGATTGAAGGAGACTGGTTGATGATGTGATCTGAACACTTATGGTTTTGAATGGAGATGTGTGAACAAGTATAACTAGTGATCTTTTCTTCCTAGACCAACTTGAATGATGAATGCCATTAGTCATTCTACTTTGTTGACCTCTGTAGGATCCTAATAGGAGCAAAAGAGGTTAGGACAGCTGTTCTGAAGCTTCTCTGGTAGATGAGCACTTAAGATCCTTGGAGTGCTGGTGAATGTTGACTGAATTGGGAGAATGAACTTCTGTAGTTGACGCTGCTCTGTGTTAAGTAACAACATGAAACATTCAGATTCATATTTGCAAGGTTCCAGTCTGTAGTACTTTGTATCCAGCCCCTGCCTGTGGGGTTTTTAAGAGGCTGTACTAAAAGCTGATTAGGCTCTTAAAAAAAGCTGCCAGTCTTTTGTTTGTTGCTCTATAAACAGCGCTTTCTCTGAGGAGTTCTGTGTTTTAAATTACTATCTTGGTTTATTTAATACTAGTATCACAGAACTGCAGAATGGATGAGTTTAACAGGAAACTCCAGAAATCATCTATTCTAACCATCGTGCTCAGAGAGTGTCAGCTAGAGCAGGTTGCCTAGGACTGTCTCCAGCTGAGCTTTTAATGTCACCAAGGACAGAGACTCCAAAACCTCACTGTGCAACTACCTCCAGTGTTTGACTAACCTCACAGTAAAATGTTTCCTTGTGTCTTGATCTGTGCCCATTGCCTCTTGACCTGTTACTGGACGCCGCTGAGAAGAGTCTGTCTCTGTCTTCTTAATCCCTCACTTCATATATTTAGACACTTTGATAACTTTCCAGCTGAGCCTTCTCTTCTCCAGGCTGAACTCAGCCTCTGCCTTTGTAGGAGGTATTCCATGCCCTTCATGAATTTTGTGACCCTTTTTTCAACTTGCTGCAGTATGTCCATGTCTTTCTCTACTGTGAACTTCTAATGTTCAAGTAGCATAGTATATAAAAATTTGATTGCCTATACAGTATTTTTAGATCTATGTATGATCTTTTAACAAGGTTACTCTCCCTAATATCTGCTCCAATCCTTAATAAAATTAACTGTATTTAATAGGAAGAAAAGTTGCCCTTTTTATTTTTTTTATTTAACCTTCTTTGTAAATGCAAAGGGGAAAAACTTAACATACATGCATGTTCTTAATTGTTGATACTGCCTTTTTGTTTGTTTTCTGTTTTCCTTTGCTGTTTGTTAAACTCTGTAAGACATCCTTTGAGCTACTTGCTTTCATAGACAGAGAAATCTGTTCTGTATTGTATGTTTGGAGGAAGGTAACGGGCGTAGTAAATGCTCCCCACTGATTAATATGCTGAATTTTAAAAGAAGAGCCAAATTTTTGTACTACAGCTTATGTACAACTTTTAGTGACCATTGTAATATTAGGAGAATTCATTTCAGGTTTTTTTATTGGATTTTAAAAATGGATAATTTCTTCTTGCTTTATTTGAAAGGCTGAAGAGCTCGTTGGCCTCGTTTCTGTATGACTGAACTGCTAGTTATGACTGATTAGACACGTACTATTGTGTTATAGTGTGTTTTAATGATGTTGAACTATCTGCTGCAGAACTTCGTTGATCATTTTTCAGTTAGGTCCTGTCTGGTTTGCATCTGAAGGAGGTACTTCAAAAGTAGAATTCAGCATGTTTTTCAAACCTAGTTTTCTGGAAGGAAGAGCAATTATAATGATCTCTTAGCGCACATAGAGCATTCAGGGCAACAATTACAGTTTTATTAAAATAGTGATTTAGTGCTCATACACTGAAGTCTGTAGGTTCCTCTGTAAATTAGATGTATCTGTTTTCAAATGTTCCTTTTTAATTCAGAAAAAAACTCCTCCCTCTGTATTCATGTGCAGTAAGTTAACATTTTCAAAATGAATATACCACTGTTTTAAGTTTTCTTCCAGGTACTTATAATTCTGCTTGTATTGCAGTAGTCAGGAATTTCAAGCTAACTGAAATAGAATCTAGTGATCTAAAGTTTTTTTCCTAGCCATATATTCTTCTTCTATAGTGTTGTTCCTTGCTTGTATCTAGAAGACAGTGGATTTTAAAAGAACAGACTAAATGAAAGATTAAACTAATTTAAGAGCTTCTGAGCACTAGCTACTTCAGGAGACAAAAATTCTGTGCTAAGCAGCCTGAAATTGCCATGATCTGTGTGTGTGTGTGCGTATCAAACTCTAGTCTCAAATTAACGGCAAAATATCCCTGATCACGGTCCAGTTCAAGTCTGAGAACAGCGTGTTCAGGACACAATCAATACCCCTAGTAATAAAAAGAAGAAACAAGAAGAAAGTCACTCAGCGCTGTAAATTTCAGTAAACTTTACTACTGATCAGCATTGAACAAGTTCCTCTTTCTGAATTAGTTACTTCATTACTAGAATACTTGTTTTATGTTTTCAAGACTGCTTAGGCTGAACAACTGTTCTCTGAACCTATTAGATTTAGTTTTCCATTAGTTCCTCGAACTCAGTATACTCTCTCTTGGAAAGCGAGATCTGAGGAACACTTTGTATTCAGAAGGATGAAAAAAAGGTTTTGTTAGATCTGTCTGGGTAGCAGTGTGGGGACATGTATGACATCTCAAATGTTTCAAAACCAAAGTGTGAAAACTCAGCCTGGCTTCAGAGAGAGAGAGGGTTTTTTTCCTTTCTCTGGTGGTGTGTTCATCAGGTACAGATTTGTTTTTGGAAGACTCTGTAATGCTGTACTCTGAATATGGTTGTTGTGCTCTCCTTCTTGGTTTCTTTGGTCATCAACCTCTGCCCATTTGATTTTTTTTATTTTTTTTTCCTCCTTGAAGACTCAGACATGCATTTTACTATGCTGTTTGTCAGTACTTCTCATTGGGGAAGGTATGAAACATGTTGCCTGTGACTTGGAGGTCCATCCAAAGTTGCTGCCTTATTGTGTTGAGCTGGAGTCTTAAGAGCATTGCTGAAGTGCACAGTGCCTTGCTGGGCTACAGCCAGACACACTTGGGCCAATCCCATCCAAACTTAGTTCTCTCTGCCTCCTTTTGGAGAGATTATGCATTTAAGTGTTATCTTACTGTGTCTTGCTGAGGGTCTCCTTAGTCCAACAATATGCAGCCAGATCTATGTTTGCCCTTGGATGGGCAGGGGGGACAGGAAGGTGGGAAGCAGATTGTTGGCAGAAGGAAATTAGGTGAGCAGCCTGGGTTGTAGTAAGGGTTTGGAGGCAGCAGGATGCCAGTTTAAGACAGCATTGGAGACAAGAAGTTGCAGCTGTATTTGGAGTGCAGTCTGAGAAATGTGTGTTGGGAAAAAGAGAAATGAGTATTTGCCTGTTACAAAAAAGAGGATAAAGTATGTGAGCCTGTGTTAAAGGTAGCATGGAATTTCAGTCCATTTCAGGTGCTCCAATTTTCATAATTTGTCTTGGAAAGCATGTTTTTTTCCTCTAATATGCACAAATTTCAATTCTCCCTTTTTTAAACATCTGCAGTTCCTGCTGCTTATCTGCTATCTGCTTGCACTCCAGTTTGTGCTGTCTTGTTGAAGTTTATGTAGGTGTACTTGATTTAGCTTGTGTACAGTTCATTTGTGTACTGGCAATTTAAGGTACAAATTTGCTAGGGATAAGACTGTTGCATTTGTGACTGCAGCTCTCATACTTGGCATCACAGGGGCTGTGCAGCCTTGTCATGAACTGCTGCAGTGTGGCTCTAATCTCCTAGAGCTCTGCCTGCACGAGATTCTCAAATGTTTACAGGAGATCCTGCTTACAGTCAAGTCAGTGCTGCCAGCAATGTGGCTACTCTTTGGCACCTAATCTAGTAAATGCTTTCCTCTACCAAAACCAGTAGTGTCTGGGTTTCTCCAGATCAAAAAGTAGGTGTAGTCTGAATGAAATGAGAAATTCGTCGTTGCTTGTTTGTCACTGAGATGGTTATGCTGAAAGTTGCAGGCATTTATTGTCTGATATGTGCTAGATTTGTCCAGTGTCAAATGAAAGTTGTTCTCTGCATGGCTACATGTAATTTTATTATTAGCTGGTTTTATTTGTACTAACAGATTGGGTGGTGCTCGCTGTAAATGAAATTAATAAAAAGAACCACAAAGAGATAATCCTGTTCTTCAGGTTGAACTCCCACCTCCTGATCTTGGCCCAAGCTCTGCACTAAATCAGACACTTAACTTGCTACGGGAGGTTCTGGCATCTCATGACTCATCTGTTATTCCACTGGATGCCCGTCAGGCTGACTTTGTGCAGGTATAAGAATGTTTGACTGCTCTGTGTGTGTGAAGAGGAGGGAAAGGGAACAGAGAAAGGATGTGTAATTTCAGTGCACAAAAGATAAGTGGAACATTAATTTTTTTGTCTGGTTCCATTTTGGACCTTTCTACCAAACCAGAGTTTGTAATGTGAATAAGAGGGTGACTAACAAAGTGGGTAATTACAGTACAGTGTGGAGTGCTACTCTTAATGGAGTATCTAAATTCTGTTATCCAATTACAGCTCTATTAAGTAAATACACCCTCAACATTTCACAATTACCCATTATCTAATCTGGGTTACTCTTCCTTCTGCTATGTTGGAATCTGTTCTTCTCAGGTTTTTACACTTTCCCCATCACTGTGGTAGCTGATCACCTGCTGACAAATCCAGTAGAAAACTGTTTTCACAGTTGGAAACTCATTCCTCTTTATTCTGCCTTGGGGAATAAATAGAGATAGAGACAGAATGAGGTTAGAAGCCTCATGTGGCATGATTTCCTCCCTTCTTTCCCTCTTTTCTGTGTGTTTGCTATTCTAGGTTTTGTCTTGTGTGCTAGATCCGTTGTTACAGATGTGTACTATGTCTGCAAGTAATTTGGGCACAGCTGATATGGCAACCTACATGGTAAATTCACTCTATATGATGAGGACTACTTTGGCTCTCTTTGAGTTCACTGACAAACGTCTAGAAATGTTGCAGTTTCAGGTAAGCTTTAACAGCCCTCAAAGAAAATGAAATTATTACTGATTTTTGCAGACTGTAAGTTGTGATGTGAACATATTTATCTTAGATAATGTTGGCTTTGGGTCATCTCTAAGTTGGGGTTGTGGGATAAGAGGTCTTCTTATCAGAGACCGTGAACAAATAGCATCTCTCGTTTTAAACAGACAATGATTAAAAGATTTGGGTTTGTTTGGGTTAGTTTCAGATAAACCCAGATCAGTGATCCTCTTCATTATCCTAGTCATTCTAATATTTATCTGCAAACTGTGTGAGAAGAAGCAAATGGAAGTTGAAAGCTCAAATACATATAGATATATATTACAGTTAGTACTGGATCATCATGTATTTCGTACTAGACTGTTGTGTAGCTGAAGTTACTACTTCAGTCCTGCTTTCTGCCTCTCTTTTCTCTTTGGTTTGGTTTCCCCTAACATCCCAGGACAGTAGTTCATGTGTGGTCCATTTTGAAAAGGAAATGTAAGTTTAGAAACCATTGACTTGTGAAAACTTGGACACTACCCATTTATATTTTGCTGCATGAACATGTCTGCAGAACATCTCAGGAGAGCTTTTGGAGCTGTGGGGTTTGAAAAAAATCGTAACTTCTTATTTTAAGGGATCGGTAAGGATGGGCTGCAACCCATTTTTTACCTTCTGCTCCTAATCAGAATTTCTAGCACCTCTTAATTCTGAAACAAACAGATCCAAGCAATCTGGGATATTTCTAATTTCTATTATCAGCATTTATATTCAGTAAATGTTGCAATTGATTGATTCTTCAGATAAGCAGAACTGAAGCTTATGCATTTAATACCATTTACTTTCTTCAAGCATTTTAAAAATACAGGAACAGACTGAAAAAAATAAGATTATACATAAGTAGGTTATTCAAGTGGAGTTAGAATGACATATTTAATAAGAGAATCATTTTTTCACAGAAGAGATAACTCACTAAGACATTTAAAATCTCCAAATTGAAATACTGAGATTTCCCTCCTGATTTAAAAAGGAAAGTGTGTTTTTCTAAACAGTTGTAGGAAGTAAAAAGATGAACTCTTAAGATATCAGACAAAGAAGTCTTACATTTTACTAGACTTTAATATATTATAATTTTNACCATGTATGCATACCCAAATGAATGTCCACTGAGACTGCGCAAACTGAAAAATGATTGCTGCTGCTGTGACTGGATTTAGGGATTAGGTTTCTCTGCAAAGTGAAGACTATATTAAGAATGTAAAATATTCTTATGACCTTTTTTCATATGAAAATAATTAAAACAAAATTGGTAAATGTAATTTCAGTGCCTGTTGTTCTTTCAGTAAACTTTTTTCAAATACATGTTTATCAGAATTGAATTTAAAATCAATACTGATTAGGATTATTTTATTTCTCTTATGAAGGACTGTTTCCTGTGTATTAGAAAATTGCCATGCTATTGTCAATACTTTCAATAAAAGTTGAGTGAGTTTTATCAGGTATTTTCAAAGAATTATGGCAAAATAAAATTATATAGGAATTTTTAAGATCTGGGCTATAACATTCTTCATTTTTGGTGCTGTTGTATGCACAAATAAAAAATGTATTCTTTTATTAGTCAGGCATGAAAGAATTCTTTGCATTTTTCTCGTTACGTTTAATATGCTCACACACTTTTTCTGAATATCTTACGCTTAAAATTTCAGATTGAAGCTCATTTAGATACACTCATAAATGAGCAAGCTTCCTACGTGTTAACAAGAGCTGGTCTAAGTTACATATATAATGCTCTGCAGCAACACAAACCGGAACAGGTAAGCTCATATAATGTACATGTTGCTGAGGTACTGCATACCTGACAACTAGTAGAATTCTGTCACTAATATTTTTGCAAATTACGTTTCCTCTGAAAGCAAAACCTTAGTTATATCTGTTGTTTTTTCACATGGAACCGGGACTATTAGACAAAGGCACCTTGCACTTTCAAGTTTCCCCTACATTCTGTGTTCAGCAAGCCTGGCAGGTTTGGTGTGCAGCAGACCTTCTGTACTGCTTGTCTGCCTACCATCAACAGATTCCATGCACTACAGACATCCTGGATGTTCTCAGAATAACTGTATAGATAGTTTAATATGCCTCAGCAAGTATCTAACTCTCCTGTTACAAAACTGATTTCCAGTCAACTAGGGCAGGTTGTTAATGGAAGGCGGCAATTTTCATTTATACCCGTAACAGCTGCTGGGCTGCAAAAGGAATATCACAGAATTTACTAGGGTGTTGAGCATCATTTAGACATCATATTGCCATACCAGCTCAGAAGATTTACTGGGTAGCAGGTCTAAATTCTACATGGTCCCTTATTTTTAATGGTGAAGAAGGAAGAAAAGGATTTGAAAGGTCATATTAAGAACTCTGTAATCTCAGCTTTTAATTTGGGTGGTAGAATACCAATGTACTGTTAACAGCATTTCAATACTGATATGGTGATATAGTTTCCAAACATTTAAGATTGTGTAGCAGACCAAATAAAAGTTTACTACTGAACTGATTGTAGACTTTATTTTTTGTCTTTTTCTGTATGCTAGTATGACCTTTTTTTATCCCTCTCTTTGACTACTGATTCTTAGGGTCCTCTTTCAAATTTGTCAAGTATGGATTCCGTGTCCCTGAAGGTTGCAATGGTAAGCATTTTAAACTTTCATGTTATGGTGGGATGCTGTGACATGGGAAAGAATACTACTAATTATGTGATGCAGTAGATACTCATCTAAGCAGTCCCTACTCTTGAAGACTAGCTAAATTACGTGTCTGGGAATACTTTCTTAATTTGTAGTAATTTGACCACTTGAAGTAATAAATACATAAATTATTTTTGAAGAGGTAGTAATAGAATATTAGTTTCTAAGCTTTGAGAAATAGAACTTTACTTACAAGAATGCTATCCCATGTGTCATCCTAAATTGCTAAAAGCAAATACTTAGCTCTAATTAATTTTAATCACCAAAGTTTCTTTTTTTGCCTCTGCTTTGAAATATAGGTTCTGCTATCATTTATGATTTTAGTCCTTAGGCTTTGATTTTATGAAAATAACTGAGCTTTACTCAGAAGTTGGATTCTGGGTATATATCACAGTTATATTTTTTTACATTGAAAGCTACAATATATATTGTAAAGCAAATTATCAGCTGATATTTGTTTCTTAGAGTGTGTCATGGCTATTTGGCACAGAGATAGCAATATCACAGTTCAGTAGACAATGATGTATGATAAGTCACTCTTCTTTGCCAAGTTTGTCCTTATTCTGTAAAGGCCCACTCATCCAACAATACATGTATACCCCCATGAAAAAAAGATCTTTTTGATATAATTTTTTAAATTTTTGTTTGTTAAAATTCTGTGTTGAATCCATCCTAATTGTGCTAGTGTAGCTGGGGTTTTTTTCTGTTTAAACCACTGATTCCTAAGCTGGTTGGATGAACAGAGCTCTGGCACAGAGCACTTGATAGTTTACTCAGATCAGCATGCACTCTCATTATATTTGATAAATTTTGCATTTAAAATATCTTCTATTTATCATGATCTGGTAGACCAGTAAGAACTGTAAATGCTGCTTGGGGACTTTCTCTTTAAATTATATATATATGTAACTCTGTTATCTATAGTGGTGCATAATAATTTCACTTGAATAGTTAAGAGAAGAATCCAGCTGTTTTATTTTCATTGGTTAATATCTGCTTCTGCAACCACATTTTAACCAGAAAAGAACCAAATATGCTGAAGTCAAACACACATAAATCCCATCTATCAACCTAGTCTGTTGGCTTCTGAAACCAGTAGATTTAACCAATAGTATTTAAACCAGGAGGGAGTACTTGCAGGCAGATTCCCTGCCTCCAAATTATGCTTAAAAGTTTTCCAGGTCCCAGCCTTTTAAATTGTTCCTATGTGCTTGCAAATTCTATGCTAGTCAGGTCTATACCCCTCAGTGAAAACTCTCTTGCTTTCCAAACAGGGGCAGAAACCCCCTAAAAATTAATTTGTAAGAACTGTGACTTCATTAGTCATTTTTGCATGTGTTTTGCACATTTAAATGATGGATGGATGGATGGATGGATGGATGGATGGATGGATGGATGGATGGATGGATGGATGGATGGATGGATGGATTTCAGAGTTTACCAACTTGAGAATATTCATGCAGTGTTCAGGAAGGTTGCCATCATTAGATAAACTAGCCTAGGGCCCTACCTGTGTGTGTAATGCCAAGGATGGAGGTTATACAGATTTTCTGGATAACCTTTTCAGTGTTTAATGACATTCCTGATGAGAATTTTTCCTCTCACTATCTAATCAAAATTTTCCTTAGTGTAAGCTTTATTCAGTATTCCTCATATTTTTGTCTGTGAGAAGACCTGGTTTCATCTTCTCTGTAGTCACCCATTTGATCATTGATTCACAGAATGGTTTAGGTTAGAATGGACCTTAAAGACCATCCTGTCCCTCCTGGTGGCAGGGAGGTTGGACACGTTCCATGAGAACATGTTGGTCAGGTCCCCATCCAACCCAGCCTTGAACACTTTCAGAGATGAGGCATCCACAGTTTCTCTAATCGATTGTTGAAGACGGGGGTAATGTTCTTAGTGTTTTCTGCTCCAAACTGCTAGAATCAAAGCACTACTCTTTTTCTCACGATGTTATATGGGGGAGGAGAAGTAGGCTTAGAAGCAGTTTCAGGAAGCGTGAAGTGGGTGATTAGCTCTTGGTCTTCCCAATATAAGCAGTGACTCCCTGCCAAAAAGTAAAAAGAAACATGTAAAAAGAGTCGTGCAACATGTCTAATTTGGACAAAGTAGATTTCTCTCTAAAGCTGTCTGTGTTCGCTCTGCATTGAATAGACTAGGTCTGATCTTCTGTGGTGTGTGCATACCTGCACCAGCTGCATGGGAAGCTTAGTTGGATAATTATGAAAGCTGAATTCTCATATTTGCCTTCCACTCACATTCCTCAAAGTCTGAAACAAAATTTTGGTGGCAGAGGTGCTAAAGTTAGATATTTGTTTTGTACTATTAAGTTCTGCCTTTTAATGTAATCACTTTTCAGAAATTTGTGGGTTTGCCTATTTTCATAAAACGGGAAGGTGCTCATATGTTGATCTCATATTCTCTTCTCCTCCAAGGCTCAGTTTGATCGCTATCTGTCTGCTCCAGATAGTCTGTTAATGTCCCAGCTGAATTTCCTTCTGAGTGCTACTGTGAAGTAAGTACCTTACTTTTGAATTTCTATTGTGCTTGCATAATGATCGAAAAGATTAATTTGGTTAGGTTTTACTGGATCATGATGAGAATTCAAGTTATCAGCTGTGATCATATTTGCATTGTCCTTCAGGTCATGATTCAGTTTTTTAGTGACTCCTCATTTTGAACAAGCAGTGAGAAGTATGTAATTCTGTAACTTTCTGAAGTAGTTACTCTTGATTTAACAGACACCATCAAAATGAATTACAGTCATCTGTTTTGAAAATGTTCTGCTGTGTCGGCATTTTTTTGTCAGATTGTTGTTTTAGAACTATTTTGTAAGCTTTCCAAAGACAGATGAAATACGTAATTCTCCAAGATTCCTTTTATCTGCACTGCTTTGTCAGTTCTAGGATTTTCAACCTTTTTGTCTTCTGCTGTAGAGTATTGACATTCTGTCTCATTGAATATTGTGCTGAGATTATTTTACTTTTCACCTAGTATAGTTCTTTAGTGATTTCTTCTTCGAAGTATAGAAGTGAGAACTTTATTACTTACCTCTTTTCTTATTTTTTTGAATATAACTGAACCCTAAGGCTAGGGAAAGTGCCATAAATTTCTTTCCAATTAAATGTGAACCGCATGAAGAATTTCTGTAGTACTTGAACTCGGAGAATTACATACTGCACTGATCAAAACCTTTTCTTGACATTATTTTTCATACTTTTGCAAAGAATGCAGGTTAGAGAATGTATCAGAAATTTAGACTAGCGCATCACATTTTACGTATGCAATAGTAGTTGGAATTTCACTACTAGTAGCTGTCCTCAGTGAGATTGTGTTACAGCATTTTGCAATTAAAAATGACATATGTCAAGGGAAAAATAAATATTGTTGAGAATTGAATAGAGCAGTTCACTTGGAAGGGACCTACAATGACCAGCTAGTCCAGCTGCCAGGTTCTCGTGCTGTATTGCTGAGGTTCTCCTGATCCAAAGACTTCCAGTGTCATGCCATACAACTGGTGCATGACTGGGCATAGGGAATGCTGGTGCTTTTCAGCAGCCATTTGACGTCTCTGTTTAACATTCCCGCAGCTCAGCTGCAGAGCTGACCTTGTTTGAGAGCTCTCCTGCTCTACAGTACACATCAAACAAGGTACCTTGAGCAGTAATGTCAGTGAAACATTGCAACTTCTGCTTCTTAGTGTCAAGCTATTAAACCTGTATTTTAGCTCTCAGGTTTGTTGTTTGTTTTTTTTTAGTGTGAGTCTATTTAAAAATCATAGTAACAGAAAATATTTTGAAATCCTCAACTTTTCACTGCTAACCCATAAGCAATTTTAAGAGGTAGACTCTGTGATATCATAAAAACTGAGGCATAGTGAAATTACTTGAATTTAATAATTTCTTCAGTCAGATGAACCTAGATAAACTACTCATGTAAGCACTCTTAGCCTTACCTCATGGTAAGCTTTTAAAACCTCTCAGCACAGTTTAAGCCAAATTCATATTATCTTGCAGCAGTGGGCAGTTGAGAGGTAAGAGGGAATCCTTGCATGAGGATGGTGGCTCTAGCTGCTACAACTCAACTAACATCCAGAAGTTTATGAACCTGCTACAGTCAGTGCTATAAGTCCCTAGCCTTCAAACATACTGCTTGAAACACAAGCAATCCTTTTGAAGTTAAAATACCTATTTACAGAGATGCATACTTGCAGAATCTCGATCTTGCAAGTCAGTATTTTCTATAGTAAATAAACGTCGAAATTCAAAAGTTACTCAAAATTCAAGCAAAACATTTAACCATAGCTATAATTTTAATCTCTGGCTATAGTAGTTGAAATTTTCAATTCTGAAGACATTTTCCTTGAAATCAAATAGTTGAGAGCCACTGTTGCAGTGGTTGAGCTGGAACTTACATGGTGTTTGGTTCTCAGAATCAGACCACATGCTACTGATAAGGACCAGTGTATTACATACTGTTTGGCAATATCATTTAATCTTTACCACTGTGAAGAACACTCCTTCCAATTTCTACCAGGGCATGCTCTTGTCTTTCCAATTCTTTTGCTCATTTAAAAAGTCTTAAGCTATGTATTTATATGGTTGTTGATCTTGGAAAGCTCTTTTTAGTTGTGTTGGATCACAGAAACTGAATTCTGAAATTACTATTTTTAGAAAATGCTGCCATTTGTGTTAGTGTTAAAATGTATCATGTTGTTATGGCAACTGAAATCGTAATGTACTGATTAATGACACTGACATTATTTGATGGAAAGACTTGTGTGATACTGTTCAGTCCTCTGGAATATTTTAACAAACTTTCATTTATTCATTTGGTGCAATAGGTGGTTTTATACAAATTCTGTGCACAATACTTTCTTAAAAGTTACAGTAGCTTAATGATCCTATACTGAGATCAGAGACAGTTGTTTTACCTGAATGCCCTGAATATATTCCCCTTATAATTGTGGACTTGGATTTGACCAGTCTTTTTTTCAAGTATTGTAATAACCTAATAATACTGGCAGTTGGTGCTGTGTATTAAAAAAGTGGATACTATATGTTAGAATAAAAGGCAGGTTTGTTTTTTTAATATGTTTCTCATAGTTTCTGTTCCTTAATGTTTCCTCTAAAGACAAAATTAATTGTACTTGATATTTGAAATTTCCTTAACTTATTAATTCCAAACAGTTTGTGAATTCAGCTGTGATTTTAGTGGATGTAGTTTTATTGTCTTTGTTCCTTTACTGCATGTTACAGCAGGGCAGAATCTGGCTGGATTTGTTGTTACTTTGGTTTCCTCAGCTTCTACTGGTGTTCCACTTGCTGTAAAATAGTTGTAACTACTGTTTCTGATAGATAAAAATGTATCTGCAATTGTAAACACATCACCATGATGATTAAAGCGATATAAAATCAAGTTATTAGATTGCCTTCAAAAATAAACTTTCCAGTTAAATTTAGCATTCAGTTTCTTTGTGTTGTTACTCATTTAGCTCTGGAAAAATAACTGGATACAGAATTTATAGCATTGTTGACAAAAGGTTGAGTTTTAAATCTCTGACCTCTATCACTCTTTTTGATTATGTGATCAGGTGCTGTCAAGATAAAGCAAATAGAACATATTTGTTAGTAGATGAAAAAAAAGTGTGTATTTACAAAGGACAGTCAGAAACTGCAGAAGGTAGATCACTAAGTTTATCAGCCTTTTAAAAGATACATGGGAGTGCAGGTGGGAAACTAATGTATGCAAATTAAATCCTACCAGTTTTTGCTCAATTGTAGAAATAAAGAAGGTGATTTCTTGGTTATCACGATCACATATATGAGTTTATCTGTATACTATATAAAGAAAGAAAACTTCTATTTTGAAACTTTGAGCTGTTTTCACAGTTGAAGTAAAATGGCTTTTTAATGCAACTCATACTGGTTTTTAATGTGTATTTTTAATGTATATCTTTAATTCCTTGTATGTAGTACAGTTATATTCCCTAAGATTTTCAAATTATGTTGTTCCATTTTGTTTTTCAGAGAGCAAATAATAAAACAGTCAACAGAACTGGTCTGCAGAGCTTACAGTGAGTTATATGCAGCTGTGATGGATCCTTCAAATGAATATAAGGATCCAGAAACCATACTACACAGATCTCCTCATCAAGTTCAGGCACTCCTTTCATAGTCTTGCTTCCCCCAGATTTATCAGAATCCATAATTCTCTGTTTATTATTTCCATTGAATTATTTTTCTGCTTTGAATTTCGATGTGTAACTATATAGTTAAAGTATGTAGGAATGCAGTTCTGTTTAATCTGCTTGGCAGAAGTCTAGTCTTTCCTGTGTCTTTGAATACTTTCTATAGGCCAGAAAATAGAATATAGATTAAAAATTATTTTAATGTATTTCTCTGATGGAAATGGACCTTGAAAATGTGCAATCTCTTTGAAAAAGGAGAAAAGCTTTTTCCTTGCTGTACATAATCCTTTCAACTACAGATTTAACCAGTTTCTTTTATGACCTCACCAACAGTTTTATTTGCTTTATTGTGTGTTCTTTCACTCTTTTTCTCAGCCTGTCATCAGCAAACACTGATAATTGAAATTTTAATACCACTGATACACTTTGAATGAGTCGTTGCATTACTTTTGCAGCTCATGAATCATTTCAGGATACTTGATACTCTTTTGCAAATCCTGTTGATTAAATCTTTGAGGCAAAATTTATGTGGGTTTTTTTTTTCTTAACCATTACCTGTTTATTTCTGTAAGAAAAAGAAATATTTAAACTACATGCATGTGCATCACCTGGAACTTAATGCTTTAAATTATTTGTATAATTTTGTTTTACTGGAAGGATTTTGGTTTGCTGCAATTGTTCAGGAGGAATCCTTGTATCAATTGAAACTTGCTGATTTCTTAAGGCTGAGACCAATAACGGTGTAGGCTAGGAAAGTGGTTTGCACAGCAGTATGGCCATTCCTCCTTCACGTGTTCATGCTTTTTGTTTTTATGTACAGAAAAAGTCCATCTGCTCTAGAACAAGCATTTATTCAGTTCATAATCCACCAAGATATTTCTGTGGTTTACATGTCTACAGCAGTGCTCCTAAAAATTTTATTAAAGTTCACCTGTGGCAGCCATAGGTTGTCTTGGGAGTTTTTTGGGAGAGTCAGAGTATGCCGATGTTCCAGGCTGATGCATAGAAAGACATAAGCAAAGGTTTAATTCCTTTCCTCCTTTGGTGCAAGGCTGAAGCTGCTCTGTGTAGAAAACCTGACATTACAGCATTGTGATTTAGAGGACCTTTGCTTCCAGGAAAAGAAGAAAGCAAATAGATAGGATGCTTGTTCTCTGTTAAGCCTTGTGATAATTTTCTGCAACTTCCTTAAACATAGTCGTCTTTTAGGAAAGTATTGTTAAAGAGAAACCATTGGGAAACAAAAAGTTAGTAAAAGGAATTTGTGACAAAGTTTTTATTTGTTCTTTAAAGCATAATTGAAACTGTTCTGTTGAAAGCATTTCACTTATTTTTCTCTTCTTTGTTGTTGTATGAGTGCCACAGAGTTACTACAGTTGCCTGAGTTTACTGTCACATTAGATGTGGCTTATTTTATATACATCAAAGGGGAGATGAGCAGTCATTCATATTGAATAGCTTATTTTACTTTTACTAGTAATAATATTCCACATATAAAATATATACTTAGTGGCAGGCAAGTCTGCAGTTTATTATATGCTTGCAAAAGAGCAAGACATAAAGAATATCAGCAGCAATACATTTTAGCCCCTCAGAAAACTCATTGCACAGAATATATCCAATGGTCTCAGAAAGCAGCTTCCGTGGTAATACCACAGTAAAGCAATAGCTCCTTTTCCAAATGGGTGTAATTTGTTGGTATAGTGGAAAAACATTTAAAAGTGCAAGTGTCCCTGGAGTACTTGGGTCAGGAATAAATTTTTCTGTAAATATGAATGTTAGATTTCTTCTGTTTAAAATCTCTAGACTTGTAAAACAAAAATTATAGAAATTTAGAAAAGCTCTAATGCAAAATTCTGTTCTTTTGCTAGGTAAGGCACTTTATATTAATCAGATTTTGCATTGCCATGGTATACACTCAGGCGGCCGTTCATTGTTGTTTAATAATGTTAATATTGCTTAATATGCCTATAATTATTATTATCTAATATATGAAAAATTACATTCGTTGTGGAAGGACTATAAATTACCTTGTTATTAGATGAACATACTCATAAGAGTGAACTTTTTCCTGAAATTACACTCAACCTGGGTCTCCAATAATCAGTCAGTAGTTTGCATGAGAATTAGTAAGAATTTGCTTCCTATCTTTGATTCCCTGTAGAGACTTATCCATGATTTTGTCTTCTCTTGATAAAAATGCAAAAGCTATAGAAGTTGTAATTTAGGAAAGTTAAAGTCAATCGCTAATTTTGATCTGTGCAATTAAATGACCAATGGTCACAAATGAGAAAGAACATTAATAAAAATACTTGATTTACTGACTCCATGTTGTTATTTCCTCTTGCCTTCCTAAAAAGAGGAAGGGAAAGATGATTAGATTGCGACCCACCTTTTCCAGCTTGGCATTTTTGATCCTTTTATCATGCAAATTCCAGGATTTCCACACCAGAAACCTTGTATGTAGCTGCAGTCCTCAAATTAGCTGGATGACCCATTAGCTGGATGACCCAAAAGTATTCAGTATATGGAGTCATTCTGGGTGCCAGTACCTGGCCTGTGTTTAGACCAGTTACTGGAGGTCTGACTTGAGAATCCCAGTGCATGAAGAGATCTTCCTCTGACTGGGCTGAGTCAGTCAGCCCTTCTGCTGCTGTCCTTTAGTGCTTTATGTGGAGGGGCCTGCCTTCAGAGAGCGACTCCGCTACCCTGTGCTGGGCAGGGATGTGCTTGGGGGAGATGGGAAAAGGAGAGGTTTGAACACCGCCCATAGTAGGCAGCACTGTCAGCATCTGACACTTTGACAACCCTGCTCTGAGAACAGATGTGTTGTCTGGTGCAAAGAGCACTTTCATGGGAGACGGGAGAGCTGGGTTCTGGGCCAAAGGAGTTTGGAATTGACATCTGCCATCTTCCTGCAGAGCACCCAACCCCTTTGACTGCTGTGTAGTCTGAGGTGGGACTGGTCTGTTTCTTCTCTTTTGAATTTAGCAGCTGTGCATAAATAAGTGCAAAATACAGGAAGCAGCAGATAAAATAAGCACGGAGGAGTTTGGCCCTGTGGCACATACATGAGGGGTCTCCTTAGGACTCCGAGGTCTGGATCTTCATTTGTTATATAGGAACCTTAGTTTTGACCTCCAGTACATGAGTCCCTGGAACAGAATCAGGATCCCAGGACTTTATCACTCACAGAATATCCAGCAAACTGTGATACACATGTGAGTTTGGGTTGGACTCAAGGTGGTTCATCTGTACTGCATGTCCAGTTTTCTCCTCCCTGCTTTACAAATGTTCACACCACTATGGAAATAAAATAGAAAAGTTGTTTTAATTACAGCAAGCACAGAGCAATCAGCCATGGTGATTTTTTTGTTTTCTGTTTTAGAATAAGAGAAGCTTAGGGAGGTTTAGAAAGGTGATAATACATTTGTTTTGCAGAATTTCAGAGTGCTTCTCCCTGTTCTCTAAGATTTATGACTCTAGCCCTGCATTTTGTCTGTTAGACTCAGTTTGAAATATGTGTTGAAGGAAAATACTTTCAGAACCTCTAAACTTTTCCATTCATTTTATCTGTTCTTTGATCCCTTTGCTTGCCTTGCTGAGTCATTTTGTGGGCAACCCAGGGGGTGGGAAGCTTATAAAATTTTGAAAACTAAACAAAGAGGTTAGACATATTTCCATAAGTGAAACACGCCCTCCAGAAAGCAACACAGACATGGGTGTGGGTTATTTGAAATCCACTGCCACCTGCTTCTGAGGGGAAATGCAGAAAAAGATACATTTGCTTATGATGAGGGCACTTATCCAAAACAGCCATGGTAGGGTTAGATGATGCAAATGGATGTAAAATTGATGTTATGTTTGAACAGTTAAGAGAATTTTCAAGAGTCGTATAACTGAGCTCTCTTCTATATTGAATTTACTTGTTAAAAGTTTCCAGAACCACTACGTCTTTTCCCAACTGGTCTTAAGAACTGTGCAAACTAAACTTCATGCCAACCCTGCAATTGCTACACCAATTCTAACCCTTGAATATTTGGAGTAAAATGAGATGCTTTGAGTCACCCAGTGCATACAAAGCAGTAGTTGAACTCAGAGCAAATATGTTTCTTGAAAGAAATTCAAAAAAATGGGAAATGAATATAGTTTGAACTTGGATATTTGTCCTGAAGGGTAGGAGAGGCAATACCCTTCATGTGGCAGGGTAGGTCTCTCTGGTTGTTCACTGCACAGTAGGAAACCAAGTTCAGTTTTTCAGAATCAAACTACCCCTTCAGAAGTTTTTTTAAGGATACTCTTGTGCTCCTGTGCTGTACTAAGCTGGGCATTTCCTGCCCACCAGGGCTGCCAGGCTGGTGCTCCAGTGGGGTTGTTCCCAGTAGTCTGGTGTACGTTGTTACCAAATGCTCAAAGGGTGGGTGAACCTCTTGCCACACAAAGATCTTTTTCCAATATCCTCGCTATCTACATCCTTGAGTAAAGAGCCATTTTTACAGAACTGGTATAGGTCTGAAGTAAACCCAAGACATTGCTTCTGTCTTGGTCCTCAACCAGCTGTTCATCCACTCAGAGATGGTGTGGGTAGATCTTCAGCAGTCTGCAGAATCCCCTGGTGCAAAGCTAAGGAAAGAATAAGGAGTCCTTTACACCTGACAATGCACTCTTATGTACATTTCTGTAAGTATCTTGTGTATGTTAAGGCCTAAACGAGGGTATGTTACGACCCGCTCCTGGGAAAGGGGACAGAGGTAACGTAGGTTGTTATTAGTAATTCCCTTTGGGGTGGATTAAAGTAAAACCACACTAGATAATCAGTGTCTATTTTAACAATTCCATGTAATGTGACATAGAAAATAACCTTAGTGGGGGGAAAAAGGTGCATAGGGGGAAGAAAGACAGGAGAGGAGTCCAGGACAGTGAGGAAAAAGAAGAGATAACAAAAGATGAGTCACATGTTCACCGCCCAGGGATCCAGCGTTGCATCTCAGCAGTCCTGCAGGCCATGGTCTCCATCTGCAGGCAGTGGGGGTAAGAAACAGAACCCACGCAAACCCCAAAGTCACCAGTCCATTTTTATACCCTCAGCATGCCTTTTGCACCTCCCCCGAGGCAGGGGGTTGTTTTCCATGAAATAGTGTCATCAGCCAGGCTATGAACCCCCAATATTCTTCCCGCCTTTCATAATGGGTGCCGGATTCATGTGAAGGGCAAGGTAACTGCTCTTCTTGCCTCTTCAGGGCTTGACACTTTTAGCACTGGAGGAAGAGATGGGCCCCAACTGCTCATCAGCAGTATAATGCAAAAGTCAAAAGCCTGCTAAGTCTCTTAGAATACATAAATCATTAACCATTTCAGTCTCTGATAGGGTATGACCCCCTCATGCTAGAGTTGTCACAGAGACTTTGTGTACAATGGAAAGATGAACCACACAAAAAGAGTTGATTTTGACTACCCTATTTCAGCAGTAAGGAAACCTTGATGGAGCAAAAGATAGCTGAAAGGTGTTTGAAAGATTACTGCAGAGTGGCTGACAGAAAAGAAAGAGACTGTTGCATGTTTCATATTCAGACAATGAAGCTTTCATTTGCTGCCTAGTTCACAGATGTGGTATTGTCAAATCGCAGGAAAATGCCTGGCAGACTTATCATGGACTATATTTAGGGAGCAAAAAAAATCAGAACACACTATTTATAGAAGCCACACAAATAAGTACGGAGTTCTTATCAGCCAAAGATAACATTAGTAGTGATTTATCAAAGTAATCTTTATTTTATGGAAAATAGATAATAGGGTGTAATTTAATCCTTTGTGAGTGTAATGTATATTTCAAAGGGTTCTTTTTTGTCAATAAAACCATTTGTTGTGCTTGTTAAACTAATTAGTCTTGTTGCTGTTGCTTAGGACAGGATAAAAGATGCCCATTAATGAAAAAGGGCCGGAAGAGATGGGTTTGAAAGTTTGTGAAATATTTTTTACTCATTGCAAGCTAATTTTCTGATCAAAACAGATTTTGTCTCTCACTCTGAGCCTACATTGAGTTTGTGCAGATGATGTATTTTCCTTTTTTAATTCAAGAAAAAATGGATTACCCCAAAATTTGATCTCATCTTCTGGTGTTTCACCTGCTACAGGTGCCAGGGGCTCCTCTGACTTCCCTGGGCACCAATATGAGGCCTGGGTACCTGGCATGAGCCACCAGCCACACAGCTGAGTGCCAGCAGAGAAGGTGACAGGGAGGGTGATGTTCCTCGCTGCTTCTCCCTTCTCTTTGCATTTTTTTCTACCATGTGCAAATTCATTCCAGGAGTCACAGAGGAAGTAAAAAGGGAAGAAAATAGAGCTGTCTGGGTGCGTCCTGTGCTCGTCCCTGGCTGGCCACACACCTTTTGCTGGCTGAGGGCAAGTTTTGCAGGCCCAGAGCATGAGGCTGAAGCTGTGTTGGGTCTTGGCTCTCAGAAAGGTTCCAGCAGTGGTGCCAGGCTGCAGAGGCAGGACATGAGCTCATTCTCTGGATCTGCAGTTGACCTTGAAAGATCAGAGGCAGAAGTGGGTAAGAGTCAGAAGAGGACACATATTTTATTATAATTTTTTTCCCTTTTTCCTTAGTGTTTTTGGTGTCCTTGCTTGTAGCCTAGCAGTCTGATGGACTTTTAAAAGGAGTTTATGAATGATTTTCAGAAGATGACTCTTAAAAGACTAGCTAAGCTCTTAAAGGTTTTCTCCCCTAGAAATGGCTCAGAAAATTCTCCTCAGAAGGACCAAATTATGGGGAAATCCTTAAAGAATGGTCTTGTCCCTATCGTGTGTACCAGTTTTCATGGTCCTAGTTTCTTGATTCTCCTTGTACTTCCCATTGTCAAAACCATCCAAATGCAACATTTCTTAATACTGAATTACTGCATCCAGTGGTGTCACAGGACCTCAGATCTGGACAGAGAGGTGAGTGGAAACCTTGGTCATACCCCCAGCTCCCAGAGCCCCACTGGAGAGATTGTAGAGCAGATCTGCCCTCTTCAGCCCTTCCCCACCTTGTTCTGAGGACACCTGCCTACTTCAGCAGGAGAGGCCTGTTCCTCTACACGAAGGACAGTTCTGCTGCCTTGGGTAGGGCTGTCAATCTCATTCTTAGCTGAAAAGAAAGAATAGGCAAATTACCAGACAAGATACTTGATTTGTGTAGGTGAAATACAGCCTTCACTTAAGCAGACATTCATTCACAAATCCAAGTGGCAAGTCCAACCTTTCTGCCTTTGGATCAGGTGGCCCTACTACTTTATACCTAAATACTATGGGAGCAACAAACATTTGTCCTTATGAAGATCCATTCCCATGTAGGGCTCAGAGGGACACCTATGCCTTAGGTCTGGTGCTTCAGTCCACAACAGCAGAACAGACTGTGTGTCTTACAGCAGCCATGCTAATGCTGTGGGGCAGAGGTGATGTACCCCATGGGCTTCCAGGACAGTGACGCGAGCAAATGCCAAGAGATCAGCTTGCCAGTACTTTGACATGGAAAGGGCTCTGAATCTAAAGATGTTGTAACACTACTGTCCTCTCTTTGGTTTTGGTAATAACTTCTACTTGAACATGCCCTTGCACCATTTGCATTGTTTATAAAATACACAAATTCCTTTGGATCCCCTTCCCCAGACTTTCTTGGCAGCCCACAGGAATATCACAGCAGTGATAAAAATGTGTCAGCTTTTCACATAAATGGGATCAGTTTAGGGAGTTTATGTTTTTATATGCAGAATGACAAAAGGACTGAAAACTGCCAACCTTATCCAGAGCTGCATCAGAAACAGTGTGGCCAGCAGGTCAAGGGAGGTGATTCTGCCCCTCTACACCACTCTTATGAGGCCTCACCTTGAGTGCTTGAGCTCTGGGGCCCCCAACAGAAGAAGGACAGAGGAGAGACATGAAGATAATCAGAAAGCTGGAGCACCTGTCACATTAAGAGAGGCTGAGATAGTTCGGGTTGTTCAGCCTGGAGAAGACCTTAGGGCAACCTTTCAGTACCTAAAGGGGGCCTGCAAGAAGGCTAGAGAGGGACTTCTTGCAAGGGCAGAAGGGACAAGGGGAATGGCTTTAAACTGACAGAGGATAGGTTTAGATTAGATATTAAGAAGAAATTCTTTACTGTGAGGGTGGTGAGGCACTGAAGCAGGTTGTCCAGAGAGACACTAGACTCTCCATCCCTGAAAGTGTTCAAGGCCAGGATGGATGGGGCTTTGAGCAATCTGGTCTAGTAAAAGGTGTCCCCCAGAAAGTCCTGTTGAGTATTAAACTCAGAGCACAGAGCAGCAGTGACAAAGCCAAGCCATGTGGAGGTGAGACCAAGGCGGGTACAGTGGGTGAAAACAGCAACCACATCAAGCACAGGCAGTCACTGCCTGAAATCCCCCACTGCTGCTGCATGGTCAGGGATGTCAAGGTGATTGCAGCTGGACATCAGCTTGGAGTTGCTGCCATGGTGTTTTGCCTTTGCCTTTCATTCCTCTTTTCCTCACAAGGATCACACACTGCTGAAGCAAGTGGCTATAAACAAGACAGCAGTTGTCATTTCCTGCCTCCTTGATTGCTAAGGCAGAGCCCAGGGAAGGAGGCGATCTCCACACATGAAAGCACAGGATCTGCTCCAGTAATCCCTACTAGACAGAGGAAAATAGCAACTTTTCTTTCAAGCTTACATTTTTGTGTAAACACTGGATGATGTGGCTTTTACTTCAGGGAACTGATATAGACTGAGAAAATTGCAGAAAGGTGAGATGTATTTTTTACCAGTATTTTTTCTGTCCTGTAGAACCTACATTGTCTTTTGTAAACAGGTGAGGAGATGTCCGTGGTTGTGAACATGTTCTTCCTTTTTCTTCTTGGAAATCCACTCTCAATTAGTCCGGAACATTAGATAAACTGGTGCTAATGAAATAAAAGGTTTTATTAGGTTACACAACGGTATGCAGTGGCTTAGGGGACAAAGTCAAATATTTACTCACGATAACTTTAGTAAAGAAAACAGCTAAAGAGATCACAAGTGAAACAGCTGAAATAAAAATTTCATCTGCTAGGTATATTTGTAAATCAATTAAGGGGATAAATAATAGAAGGGTGTTATGTGGAGAGAAACTTTTTCTTTTTCTGACTCTCCATTGCAAGACTTCACATTTACCTCCAAAAACCCACTACATGACTGAACTTCAGCATCAGTTCTGCAAAACTCTTCAGCATTTGATTAAGACCAAGTGATTTCAAGGGAATATAAACGTGTAATTAACTTCAATTCCAACAGGTGCCTGAGTCCAAGTTCTTGTTGAGGGCATGGTTCCCACCAATGTCAGCAGCACAGGACTGGGTGCTCAGTGCAATGCTTTTCTGATCAGATCAAGAAAACTGCTACAGAAGAGATTAACTGTGCTGTAGAATTAATTATCTCCCCCCACAGACAACACAGTGGGGACCATATTGGAGACAGCTATCTGGAAACTGAGTTTGCTTGCTTTGGCATAGCTTTAAGTAACTAGAGATCCCAGCATGGCCTAAAATACCCTTAAATGTCATGATCACAGAAGAAGGAAAATAATTTGATGGGCACTTAACCAACGAGATAAGTACACACACTCCTGTCTGTGTTTTCCTGGACAGAAAGTGTAGGCCATATGTCACCTTTCCAAGATCTTTTTGAGTCTATCCGTCTCCCTATGTCCAGGATGTCGTAAGACCTGAGCTCTGCAAGTCCCAGCCACAGAGACCAGCTCATGAGCAACCTGCTGCTCCACACTCCTTATTCAACAGCTACCTTGTGAGCAGCTCAGGTGCTTACACTGAACTGGAGCTGAAGTGTGAGCATGTACAGCAAAAAATGAGGCTGAGACCCTCTAATTACCACTGTCACCTCCATCTGAAAAGCCAGTGGAAATTCCAATGTCCTGAGTAGAGATGGTTTAACATGGTTTTCTCCCACCCCCTGAAGTCATATTTTCTCAACAGGTAAGTATATGCTTCTGAGAAATAGAAATGGACCAGCACCAGCATTTCTGAGACTGATTGTACTGATTTTTCTGGATGTAGAAGTGCAGTGAATTTAAAATATGCTGTTTGTGTACTAGGATACAGAAACAAACTTTTTGTCTTCCAGACTACACTTATCCTGAATGTATTTTCTGCAGTCATGATGTTCTTGTTCTAGAAAAGTTGCTACAAGTGCTGCTTAAGTGGAAACCAGAATCAGCTCAGAGCCCTATTACAGGCAAAGCATGAGAGTGGCTGATTTTTTCATGGTTTATTTATTCAGTAAATTCCTGATGCTGTAGAAATTTATGCACACAATTCAGCACATGAATAATCCTATTGCATGTATATATTTCAACTTCAGCAGATGATTTCAAAGGCAAGAGACATCTGCATACATTTGTTCTCATGTAATCCATTCCACAGGCATGTGAAAAGCTGCAGCTGACTTGAAGTTTGGTCTCTCAGCAGAGGTACAATCTTGGAATAACCTCTAAGAGTGTAGCATCACATCTGAGCTTTTTCTGGCTGCAACGGAAGATGGAGAAATAACATTCTTCTGGTCAAGGGCTGAATCCAACAAATATGCTTAGAGGAAAACTCCTCATCCAGCTCTCTCCACAGAGCAGACTACTGACAGATCAACTTTTTACCAAACCAGTAGAAAAAATAATCTTCTTTCTGCATTTAGGTGTGTTAAAAATATGAGTAAAAAACTTATAGATGGATATTGGCCAGCGTTCAAAGAATCTCCTATTAACCTCAGTAAAACTAATATATTCACTGCATTTTTTATCCCCATCCTGAAAGAAAAAAAGAGACAAATCTAATAATAAATTGTGTTAACTTGGATATAGATGCTGCTTTGTATTAAAAGAGCACAGAACATGGAAATCCCCAGGTATGGTTATTTTCCATTTATCTGCTTTCCAAAACATACTTTTTAATGGTCCAGATATTTAAAGGATAATCCTCACTGTATGTCCTGATTTCTGCTAAGCAAATGGAAATACACTGAGTGCTGTGAATTTAGATCCACGTTTTTATACAATGCCCATTCTTTCTTGTTTCAAGACATAATATATAGAACATTTGCAACTTCTCTTTGACTCTCCTAAACAGACATTGGTTTTTAGAGTCAAGCCATTAAATAAACAGCCTGTTACTGATTCCCTGTGAAGAGTCTTTACTGCAGCAATGATTAAAAGCAAGGTTTGGTCCAAAAAACATGAAAGAGGAAAAAAGCAAGAGAAAACAGTATGTGCAATGTATACTTCAAGTGCAACAGATCAAGAGTTACCTTAAATACTTTAAACAGAAGGGCAAAAGCAATTTGGTTTGCCAGTTTGTGTCATATTGCCTGTAGGTCCCAGTTCCTGAGAACAGGAAACCCTAAAATCACAAGTCAGTTAAAAAGAGATTCAGTAGGATTGGAGGAAGTGTGAGGGACAGGAACAAAGAAAGATATACGGTCTACAGAAAGACATGACATGGAAAATGCTCACCAGAAGCAGAGATTACTTGAGGCTGAAGTTAAGATACAAGTGGCAGAGAAGATATAACAGGAAGCTGCTCTAGACCCTGGTGGTAGAGTGAAAAGGCAAAGGAAAGCCTGGCAAGTGCAGATAAAGGAGGCAGTTGTGGCCTGGGCAATGGGGAGAGGGACTGGGGGCGGGGGGAGGCTGCCAGGACGCAGGGAAGGAGGGAAGGGTGTTTCTGCAGATAGCAGGAGACTGTTTCTTCCACAGTTTGGGGTGAAAAGTGGGGAGTGGCAAGATCAGAGGGAACTTACTGAGCAGTGAAACAGAGAGGAGAAATTAACGGGGAGCTAGTTATCATTCCAGAGTGAAGGATAATGCCATATATTAGAAATAGTATGCAAGAATAAAGGCTTCTCAGATTTCAGGTAATGGCATTTCACACAGGCCCATCTCTATCAGAAACATCAGTATAGTGTATTACAGATGCTCACATGCCAGGCACAAACAAAACCCCTTCATTTAGAAAACACCAGAATCATATTCACCTTTTCACAAGCCTTCAAACTGCACAGTTGGCATCATCCTTGTCCCCGTTGCAGTGGCACAGTCTGTATGATGCCGCCAGCAGGTGACAGAGACAGATAGGCCTGTGCCTGTCCTACCTGTCCCTATGCAAAAGGTGGAAGGACTCTAGAGAGCCTTGGAGGATGCTTGGGAGAGGCAGTGGGAATGCATGGTGCCAGTGGGACCCTTTCTGCTTTGGACACCAGCACTAGAAGTTAGTGAGCTCTGTGGGAAGAGAAAGGGAAGTAAGAGGAATAAATGGACTACTTGCCCTGCCTGATCCCCAGCATCCCTGATGCCAGTGTTTGCTAATGATGTGGAGTTGTTTGCTTGGAGCAGTGGGATAAGCAAAGAAGAGGTTTGCAGAGCCTGTAGTGGAAACCCAAAACAGCAAAGCAGGAAATCTGGGTTTCTTTCCTGATCATCACCACTGGTTGGGAAGTCACTTAATCTCTGTGCTTCAGTTCCCTTGCGCTGGGTGTTGTAAATTGCTAGAAGGGAGTCCAAGAGTATGCACTGCCTCTGGTGGGGTAAAAGGAGGCTGAGCACAGCTGTGTGTGAGGAAGGGCCTCTCTGCTGCCCTTTCCCATCCCAAGTCACAGCAGCACTGAATAAGCAGATATTTTACTACCCTGATGTCAACCTAATCTGATTCTTTCCACTCTATTTCTGCCCTTATCTGGCCTTAACCTGCAGAAGGACTGTGAGGAGGAGGAAGTTCTTCTTTTCCCTTCATGTGCATCCCCCTCCATCTGCTAGTAGCAGAAGATTAAATCTGTTTATCTGCCCTTCTTACTGTGCCTCTCCAGCAGTGTCATAGATGGATTTCAGATCACTGCCCTCATCTGAAGCACCATTTACCAAAGACTGTGAGGTAGTAAAGTGGTAAGGATAGTTGTGTGCTTAAATACTAAGTGAGATCCTAAGAAACAGCCTTGTATCACATAATTCAGAATGTAGCTTTGGACTAAAACCTGGAGATGTGCCTTCTGTGGATGACAACTCCAGGGGTATAAAAACCTACAGGGGCACAGCTTTGGCCATACCTAAATGTTCGCCCAAGTTAATTTCAGCTTTAAGGTTTTGCTTGTATTTTTGCTGCTGTTCATATTTATTGAAAGAGATTATTTCATTTTCCACCGAGCCAGATGAAAGTTTTCACTGAGGGCTGTATCTGACATCTACATAATTGTTTCTTGTATATCAGAAAGAGAACTGGCTTTCTCCAGCCCCACATACTGCCAGTCCATCTACAAAGGCATTCTTAAACTGATCAAGGAAGCAGAAATGGGGCATATGGTGCAGATATTTACCCTCACCTTGGTTTTCCTCATAAATATTGACGATCTTTTACCTAATAACTAAAGATTTACCCTACATTAATAACACTCTGTTCCACTTCTATTCCTCTGGCCTTATCTTTTCTATATCACAATTATCTGATTTCCTTTACTTTGTCACTTTGACTCCCTTCTTTTATTGCTAAGACAGTTTCCCTCTTCTACCTCATTTCCACTGTAAAGTCTCCTTGCCTTTGTGCTCTTTTCCAGGAGCCCCATCTTGTATCACAAATTGCAGACCGTATCTTTTAGCCTTCTCCTGCACTGGTTCATTTTAATCCTTAGTCCTAGTCACCTGTGACTAATTGGATTGCTTTCATAAAATCATAGGCATTTACTCTGGGATTTTACCCTGTGGTAATCTGAAAATAAGTAGTTCCACAGTTAGTTGTTTGTACTTTCAATCAGTTACTTTTCACTGTGAAAAATCAGATTCAGGGTTGGATTTTCTTCTGAGTTCTTTCCTTTGCAGACTATGAAGGTGTATTCTCTATAAAAGGGGTGGGGGTGGGGTGGGTATTTCTTAACCCTTTCTTGTGTTTTGTTTTTTTCTTGGTTTGGTTTGGTTTGGTTTGTTGGTTTGATTGTCTTAACAGCCATGAAGAAGCCTAGAAGAGAAGATTTTTGAATTAATTTTCCTTTCTTCCTGCACCCAGTAGTTTCTCAAGCCCTTTCTCCTTTTTTCTATCTCTTGGGTCCCTGCCCCCAGGAGCTGCCTGTGATTTCTTTACCACACTGCACTACACCAAATAGTGCATTTCCTTCCCTAAGGACTCACTATACAATCTCTGATTACTGTAAGCACCATGTTTGTCCTCTGCTCACTAGCCTGTAATTTCACTCTTCAGTGCCTCTTCTATTTCTTGTTCATTATTGCTTTTACTTACAGACATTTTAGAATATTGTTGGACTTCTCAGCTGCTCTGTATTGGTTCCATCCTCCATTTTGTTCTGGTGGTTTTTAATTTCATTTGGGTTTNACTGGTGGAAATAGCCATGTTGTAAAACTTTGGTGCACCCTTGGATGTTATGCAGCTGAGTATGTGTTCTCTGCACTTGAAGGAGGATATAGTATAATAAAAAAGCTATAGAGAATAGCAATTAAAATGACAAGGAAAATGGAGCAAGTTGATTATGAAGAGAACGTGAAAAGGTTGGATTGCCTCAGTTTGGAGAAGAGAAGGCTGGGAAAGGATATGACAGAAGCTTACAAAAAAGGAAGGCAATAGTAAGGGGAATTAGAAGCTATTGTTCCCCTGATCCATTGATAGCAGAAGTGTGGGCACTCAATGAAATATGAATGAATTTATGACAGAGAGTAACAAGTAAAAATTTTACATGGGAAATAGAGGAATGTGGGAACTTCTTGCCACCAGAGATTGTGAAGACAGACAACACTATCAGGTGCAAAAGGACTGGAGAAAAACATCATAAACAACAAGTCAGTAAGCAGATCCTAAAGAAAATAAGCCAGGACATACCCTCTAATCTCTCTAATTCTACAAGTGTTGTGTGGGGCACTACAAGGACAGTGGACCCTGGGTAGCACCAAGATTTGTGTGTTCTCGCCAAACCAGGGCGTACAGACACTGATCTGATCTGGGAAGGCATTTCCTGCACTCTCCTATCTTTTCCTGTTTATTGCTAGAGATCATTACACAACAGGACTCATGCCACTCAGAGAAAAGAAAGAAGGGAAGGAGCGTGGCCTTTTGGGGTGGATAAAGGCAGAGTTAACGGCAGTCAGAAAAATTTCAGAGGGCTCAGGTGGGACTGAGACACTGGGATGCTCAGCAGCAGAAGGAAGAGGGAAAATGTGCTGAAGACTGGAGCCTCACTCCAGAGAGTGCTCAGAGCAAATGTGACTCCTTACACACCAAGTTTTTGTTTCATAAAATTGTGAGAGGAAAAACTGATTTATAGTTCTGCCCTGCTACAACTCATTGTGGGTTACAGTGATAATGAAAATAATCCAGAAAGGAAATATATGGTGTTCTTAAGAACTGTTAAGAAATAGACTTGCTGTGTGTTAGGAGAAAATTTGTTGCACACAAAAGGATAATTTGTGATCAAAGCTGGTTTCTGGTTTTACCCAGCCTTCTTGTATGGGCTGAGGAGGGCGGCTTACCTCCTTTATGTCAGTTCTCTGCCCCATGAATGCAGACAGTACAAAACAGGGAGAAATGGCTGATACACCCGAGGATTATGGTGCTCTCCAGAGGACTGTAGAAATGGGCTGACAGAAACATCAAGGTCAAAAAGGAAACACAAAGTCCTACACCAGTACTAGATTGGGGCTGACCAACTGGAAAGCAAGTTGAAAGAAGGGGCCTGAGGGTGCTGGTGGACTCCAAATTTAATGTGAGCTAGCAGTGTGTCCTTGGGGTAAAGAAGGGCAATGTTACCCCACACTGTATTAGAACAAAATATTCCCAGCAGGATGAGGCAGGTGGTCTTTCTTCTCTCCTCAGCACTGGTGACCAGATCTGAATTGATAGGTTTAGGTGCGGGCGTTCTGGTACAAGAGACACACAAACATACTGGATTGAGTTCCGGGAAGGACCAGAGAGAGGATAAAGGGACTGGAACAGCTGATGTGCATAGAGAGACTGAATCTGTAATTCTGTTAAATAATATCTATTTTCCCTGGTCTTTAGTCTTGCCTGCTCAAACTGTGAGCAGTTACAGTCAGGTACTGGATACAAACCATCTCTCTGTATCTAGTACCTGAGAAATACCATCATAATTGAGCATATAATGCTATTATAAAAGCAGTTTTTCCTTTGAATGAAAGGATGTGCCATGGTAGCAGAGTACAGAAATCCAGTAAATACATCCATTGATATTAAAGGGTGGCAAAATCATAAATGAGCAAGAGAAATGTATTTATGTTGTGTGTAATTAAGCTGTGGAAATCAGAAGCTCAAAGGTGGGCTGACCCATTATCTCAACAAGTTTTAAAGCACCATTGGACATATACAAGGTGAATAAGAATACAGGAAATTTGTCATGGTGAACAAATAGTGTGTAAGACATGTTTAGAAAATCTCCATCCCACAATGGAGCTGGGGACTTTGTGTGAAGGTGGACTCCTTACCACTCCCCTTTGTGAAATCCTGACCCCCCAGATTTGTGGCTCCAGTTTATTTGTTACACAAAGAAAGTTGAAACATGCAAGCATATAATCAGTAACCAAAGGACAGTCTTTTAAAAAACAGTGTGTGTGTGTGTGTGTGTGTGTGTGTGTGTATAAACCTTTTCCATTGTCATCATTTCTGCATGACTCCTGTTTACCTTTTGCTAGGGAGTAATTTCATGGTCAGTTTCAGCTAATTCATTTTCCAGAAACCCAAACTGAAACTTAAAATAAAATGTGCTTCTACGAAGAACTCCAAAATATGCACAAAATAGGAAAAAAAAAAGGAGGGAAAGGTTTGCCTTGAACCCTGATAAAGAGGCAAAGTGTAATACTGCCCTGTTCCCTATTTACACGGTTCAGCAGGCAGCAGCGTTTGGTCCTGCCAAGTGAAAACAGCAGCAAAATGTTCCTGTTTATGTTGGGGCTTCTTTAAATCTGTTTTGGCGGCTGTTTGCTTATCTCTGATTTATCCAGAAAGAGACACGGGAAAGAGTGGTTCCAGTTGAAAACCTTGAGGCAGGGATTTTTTTCCTGGCGTCAGCGGTGCTGAACAAAGTCGTCCAAAAAGCTGTCCAAGGCTCAGCCAGAACCAGGCACTGCTGATCTCTGCACACCAAATCTGTGGGACTGGGGAGGGTAAAGGCTGGGCACACGGCAGGGGTTGTAAAAACAGGACACTTGACTCCTGCTTTATTGCAGATGCTTGTGTTAGCATCTTTCCCTCCTACAAAAATCTTCCATCTGCCTGTGTTACTCACGACCCACTAAGAGCTGGACCGGTCCTAGCACCAAGTTCCTTCACCACTGATCCCTTCTGCAGCATTTCTATCATCTAAAGCTGATGGTGTCTTTTTAAATGCACTTCAGCCTTCAAGCAGACAGGAAAAAAAAATCCAACAAAGAAATAAGCAACTCAGATCCTTTTTGCTTACCAGTTGAGCCATCAAAACATCAGCCCTGGAGAAACTGGAGGGACTTTTATCACCTTTTCACATCATGACTGAGGATAAATTAAAAAAAAAAAAAAGGAAAGGAAAGGAAAAAGCAGTTACCTATTTAAGCACTACAGAATAGAAAAACTTANAGAGAAAAAGAAATGCTTCAAATTAGATGAATCCTCTGGAGGTGCTGCAGTTTGTCAGATTAGATCAAGGTTTTCGGAAACTTTTGAAGCATTTTCAGATTAAAGACTTTCTTGACAACTGGTATCATTCTCTGCTGCTGATCCACAGAGGACATAAAATATAGCCTGAAATTCTCTGTAGCTGGACAACAGAGAAAGAGCTCTCCACCCCACAATGTCATTATCGAGTGCCCCCTTAGCAAATTTGCAGATGACACCAAACTGAGTAGTGCAGTTGACACATCTAGAGGACGGGATGCCATCCAGAGGAACCTTGACAAGCTAGTGAAGTGGGCCTATGGGAATCTCATGAAGTTTAACAAGCTCGAGTCAAAGGCCCTGCACTTGGGTTGGAGTAACCCCTGGTATCAATACAAGCTGGAGTATGAACAAATGGAGAGCAGCCTTGACAAAAAGGACTTGGGCATGCTGGTGGATGAGAGGCTGAACCTGAGCTGGCAATGTAAACTTGAAGCCCAGAAAGCCAATCATGTCCTCGGCTGTATCAAAAGCAGCCTGGTCAGCAGAGTGAGGGACAAGATTCTGACCCCCTACTCTGCTCTGGTGAGACCCCATTCAACTCTAGGGTCCCCAGCACAGGTAGGACATCAGTATGTTGGAGCAAGTTCAGAGAAGGGCTACCAAGTTGACTAGAGGGATGAAGTACCTCTCCTATGAGGAAGGCTGACAGAGTTGGGGTTGATTAACCTGGAAAACAGAAGGCTTTGGGGTGACCTTATTGTGACCTTCCAGTACCTGAGGGAACCTACAAGAGAGGAGAGGGACTTTTTACAAGAGCAGGTTGAGACAGGACCAGAGGTAATGGTTTCAGAACTGAAAGAGAGTAGGTTCAGATGAGATATTAGGAAAAAATTCTTTTCTGTGATGGTAGTGAGGAAATGAAACAGGTTGCTCAGTGAAATTCTGGGTGCCCCATCCCTGGAAGTGTTCACGGCCAGGTTGGAGAGAGTTCTGAGCAACCTGGTCCAATGAAAGATCTACCTGCCCATGGCAGTTGGATTGGAACTAGATGATCTTTAGGGTCTCTTCCAATCCACTCCATCATATAATTCTATGGTTCTATGATTGTCCTTTAACCTGCAGTTTATAGGAGCCAGGACTGCATGTATTTGTTGGGGTAAAGTTGCTAGCTAACCTTTGTGCTTTCAGTTATTCTGCTTTGTTTCTGTGCTATTGATTCTTGCTTGGCATAGTCAGTGATAGTTGTGCATAGTATGGCAATTGCTACCTGCATAGCCTCTGTAATTTCAGATTATCTCAGGAACACCATGCTATTGAGATACTGCTGTAAAATGCAAATATGCACTGTGGGAATGCCCAGAAAAGACAGTTTCCCATCTGACTTCTATTTTTGCAAAGGAAGATAAACATTTAATAGTGGGAAGAACAAAAACATGATGGGGGTTGAGAGCACGAGGCAATAGGAGAAGATAGAAAAGTTCTACAGATGAAGGTTTTTGCAAAACAACAAATACGCTTGCCTTGAAAGTCACAGACATTGTTTTCATGTGAGAATAGCTCTCACACAGGGACCTCAGGCTTAGTGTAATCTTACAAGGTATTTTTAGATGACAGTGGCTATTGCTAGTATCAGAATGTCTAACCTCAAATATCCCTTAGCGTGTCAGTTCCTTGCTTATCTTTTGAATTGCTCACTCCGGCCTTTAATAACAGCTCAGATTTCTGAGTCTTTTGTGTATGAACAGATTTCCCCCAACAAGAGGAGGGGAGGAATAATGCAGTTTTTAATGAAAGTCTTTGGGTTCAAAGACAGGTTTAGGCAACACCAATACATACAAACCCAGAGGTGAAAGACAGAGAATTTGAAGACCATTTAGAAGGCATAACTATGAAAAGGTGAACAATTCCAGTCCTCTTTTAGTATGATTTGGACAATGTGGACTTTTGCAAGCAGATGTTTTAGCATAAATTTGTGAACTTACATCCATCACTTCAAAAGACTGAGAGCTTTGGGCATGTTGTAGTCTCTCACCTAAAAGCTACTTTGCAAAACACTCTTGATGCAAAAAACCTCATGGTATGAAAAAGAAAAAAATAATTCAGACCTGAGACAACTTCAATGTGACAATTCTGCCCTTGGAAATAATTTTCAGACAATATAATGATGTTCACTTACAGGGATAGCACAAGGGTCCAGAAGAGATCTAGCAGGCAAAACAGCTTGCTCAGTGCAGTTAAGCCCTTACCAAAAGTGGAAAGAGCAGAGGAGGCACTGTACCAACATGAGCTCCTACCAGACCCTTGGCAAGCCAGGCTGGACACCAGTTTCAACAGAAGTGCTGAAGCCATTTCAGCTATAAAAGATGCCACGAAACTGGCATATGATTGGTAGATGATAACACCTTTTATCTTACACTGCCTGAGTAATCCTAGTTACAATTAATACCCTAGGAGCTGCTAGTAAATTAAGAGTATAATTGCCTTAAGATGTACCCTACATTCAAGAAAGAAAAGAATGAAACTCCAAAATTCCCCCCAATCTCCTGGAGGTGTGTTTCCCTTTCATGGGTTGTGTACCCACAGTTGTGAGTCAGTTACACCCTTTGGTGTCCAAACTCGAGTAGGAAAAGTTGGTTTGGAGGCCATTTTCCAAGAGGTCAGGAGGCAGCAGTGACGGAGCAGGAGACAGCTCCACAGAGGAATGATTCAAAACAAGAAAAAGATACAACGGCATTCAAATGAGGAGCTGTGCCTGCAGCAAGGGCATGTCTTCTCCTGATAACATGTTTCCCAGTAGATCTTCTCTTCAGTGTTTTTTCTGAAGTTTTATACAGTCCTCCCCAGCAATATATCTAAGTATCTTCCAGAGGACACTGGTGACAACAAATCCATCTATCACAACAGGTTCTTTCTGTTTCATCCATAACACCAAAGGCAGTTTTTCAACTGCCCAGGATATACATTGCCAGTGCCTTGGCCCTTTAGTGGAGATGGAGCCAGTGCCTAGGTTTAGCACTATGAATCAGAGAGTGTCTCCAGAGTGCAACCCAGTGTTCTCAGACACTGTACAGCTAATGAAACACAGAGTGTGCATTGGTCCTGCTGTGGAATGCATCTTCCTTCCTCTTTGTTCACTTCCTACTGTTAGGAATATTGATGCGTTTTGTGTACAACTGCCCAGCTCTTTCAGACCAGAAACGTGACTGGTCTTCCCTCTGAGGCTCTGGAGAACTGCTTCCAAGAAAAAGTAAAAGAGAGATATATGTGGTGCTGGAGTGATCTATGAAGACAAGGATAGTTTACCTTTTCTTTCTGAGAAAATTGGAGCATCGCATACCTTCTTTAATCTCAGAACTTTGTGGTATCCTTTTAAATTTCCATAATGTTTCAAAATGTTTGAGGAGTGTTGGAAGTAGCTTAAAATGGATACATTTTTATACTCTTCCTTACATAAGCACCACTAGTTCAGACACAGGGTCTCTGGGCTGCATAGATCTGTCACTTGTCTTCTTAACATGCTCATATTTATTTCCATGCCAATATTTCCTTCTAGGTGAAAGAGCTTTTGGAATTTTACTCTAATATATTCACAGACAATCAACATATCCACTTTCTGTATTTGATGTGAAAGACTAAAGCTGAATGCTTTCTCTGACCATTCATAGAACAGGTCTCCATTCCCTCAAGCATCCCACACTGTGAGAAGTCTGCTTGGACAAGCAAATAAATTCCTGTAATGTACATAAAAATTTACCAGGCATAACAGAATTCTGAAAAGTATTGTGTTTTAAGGCATCCTATAATCAACATTTTAAATTTTTCCTTCTTAACACATTGAAGTTACCTAACAAAATGGATAGATATTCTAATAATATTATCCAAAATCTTAAAATGAAATTTCAAGAAATAGAAAATCCATGAAATAATTGTAACATTTTTTAAAATATAAATGTTTTCAGTAAAAACGTTTTTATAAAACATACTGCTTTATGTCACAAATCAAAATAGCATTGGTAGTTTTGAAGATGCTGTAAATTAGGCTGATTTATAGATTTGTTTTTTAATATCTCTAAGCAATATTTATCACATTTCTTGTAGATTTCACGTTGCTTTTGGCAGCTTATATATGGTAGGTTATATATGGTAGCTAACCAGATGACTCCTTAACACATTTGTGAATGTGATTAATTTATTTCTAGTTATTTATGGCAAGTTAATATGTTTCTATAAGTAGCAGTGATGGTAAAAGTCTCCCAAAGCATGGCAGTTACAGATGTAAGCATTATAAAGACAAAATAGTGTGTATCATCTTATAAATTTGTCCTTTGAGATAATACAAAATGAGGCACAGTCAGTTAAGATATTAATCCTGTATGTTTAAAGTCACTGACAATGAAACTATTTTACGAAATAGCTTTTAATGCAGTTATAAAAGCAGTTCTGTCTCCATTAACACCCACACACACATTTCATAAGCCTCCCTTTCACTTTGATAATTTTAGAACTGGATAGCTTTGTTATGAAGCTGAGAAAGCAACAAACTGTGTTCTTGTGCTGCCTGCAAAATGGGGGAGATGATCTTCAAAAGTAGGTGTCCCTTATATAAAAGAGCCATGGACAACAGGGCTTGCACCCACGACATGCTGGAGATCTATCATCATTTTAGAAGGGACCATCACTGCTGCGACCTTGTGTGAACATATTGAAAATGTTTCATGTCACAAAAATGGCACACCTCATGACAGAAGTGTGACTGGGTGCAAAACAGCACATTAAAAGCTGCATCACAACTACCCATTCAATTTTATCCTGGAGGGTGTCTGTATGTGTACACATATAGCTATATATATGTACAGTCACATCTGCTTTAGGCATGGAGCTTTGGTGAGACACTGAAAACCACAGTGATGATCTAAAGAGGTCTGGAAAGGCTATGGGGAAAGGCAGACCTGAGGCAGCCCTCGGGAGGTTGTGGTACTGCAAACCCTTTCCTTCCTTTCTCAGCCTGGCATACCCTTGCAAAGCTGCTGTGCTGCCACCACAGCTCCCCATATTTATGGCTCTGGAGCTCTTGTGCTGTAGGTACAGCTAACTCCCAGCAGAGCTCAAGCATAAGCCTGACCTTCAAACTTATTTCTCCCTCTCTTCCTCTCCCCCTCTCCCTCTGCTTTCCCCCTTCTTTGCTCTTACAGCTCATTAGCTCACTGATTTCAAGCTCAGTCCCAGCAGATTCTCATAGAGGCAGAGCAGTAGCTGAGCTGCACAGACACATTTTTCTGTTATTATCTGAAAGGTATTGCTGCTGATTGATTGTCAGGAGGGTAAACTAAGAGACAGCAAATACTCCTCTTCCTCTTCCCACCCGCCCCACCTCATGGACCTCTTTTGGACAGTAAGAGGGAAATAGCTTGTGCCACTCAGTGAGGATAAGGCACCAATATAGATAATGAAACTATGCACAAATCTAAGAGATAAGATGAAAACCTTTGGCACAGAAGCACTCAGGGTTAGGAGGAAAGCCCAGCTTGTAGCTCATGGGCATTTAGAAGACACACTCAGCTGGCTGCAGAGTTTCCTGCTGTCTTATTTGATTCACTTGCACATGAAGCAAATGCTGCTGTGGCAGGAGACAAGCTGGTGGTGTCAGAGCAGCATGCCTGTGAGGAGGTGGCCCACAAGGGCCTGTGCCCTGTTTGCTCCTATTAGACCCCACCCCAGGCACTCCTCTGTTCCCTTCATGGCCATGGTGAGGAGGGCCATCTGGAGAAACTATCATGCATCTA
Organism: Sakesphorus luctuosus; assembly: GCA_013396695.1. Classification (NCBI taxonomy): domain Eukaryota; kingdom Metazoa; phylum Chordata; class Aves; order Passeriformes; family Thamnophilidae; genus Sakesphorus; species Sakesphorus luctuosus. The sequence continues at coordinate 211,792 of VWZD01009210.1, forward strand.
TGCCTGCATCCATCTCAGAATTTCCAGTGAGAAAAGCAGCAGGATAACCTCTTCAAAGAAATGCCAGCCAGCAACTTTGGGATTTTTTCAGTTAATGGGTCAGATGCTCCTGAAGCCCCATGTTGACCCCAGTCTGATATTTTTCTCCACAGCAAAATGTTATGAGACACTCCAGCATAACCATTGCACTGAAGAGCAGTGACCTCTCTAGGGCTGGCACCAAAGCTGTCCCCATGCAAAGCAGAAATGTGACTGGTTACCACTGGTTCTGCTGACTTTCATGCTGGTGTCAGCCAAATCTGTTGAGGATGGCACAAGAGGGATGGTGCAGAGGGGAGCAGCTCTGCCCGACCAGAGGCTGGAAGGACAGCAGAGTGAGATTCAGGTGTGGAAATTCAGCAAAGCAAACAAATTAGCATTCCATTCCCACTGCAAAAAAGTCTCACCATGCTACTGTCAAAGCCAGTGGAGAAAATGGGCATTTCTGGGCCTCCGTCCGGTCCAGGGAGTAATGGAGTGTGGCCAGCTCTGAAGGAAGCTCCGCAGCGCCAGCAGCTGCCTCTGAGCAGAGGAAATGTGTATCATGGTGACCCATGCTCTGCCCTCTTGTGCATAATTATTTAGATTAGTAATTTCCTAATGTTTGCTTTAGAGTAACAGATAGATGCACCACATGATATTTACTTGCATTTTGCCTTGGTGCCAAGTACTATTACTGCATATTCTCTGTGTTGAAATATAATAGGGGACACCACCTACTTGCTGAAGTTTTTTCTCTCAGTGCACAAGACAGAAAAAAAAAAACAGATTTTTTTTCTGCAGTCTTACACTCAGGAGGATAAACAAAATGTAGCGTTGCAATTCGGCAACTCCTAAGCACACCTGCTTTACAACAGCATGTGTTTGAGTGATTTGCTAAATCAGGACCTTCATATGGAGTCAAATCCATTTTAGGAAGAAGGTCCCAGTGCCAGCAATTATATGGGGACTAGCCAGGTCCAAATTTTTTGCCTTAATTGTAGAAAGGTATTTTATCTCTTAGTCATACATATAACTCTTCCAAAAGTAATCCAAGAGATTAAAAAAAAAAACAAACAAAAAACAAAAAACAAAAAAAAACCCCAAACAAACAAACAAACAAAAAACAAAAGCAAAACCGGTACTTTTTCAAAGCTTCCAAAATGCAAGGGCACAATAAGAGGAAACATTTTTTTTCATTTAAAGTAAAAAAGAAAAGAAAAAAAAAGGTACCACTTCTCTGGAAGTCACATTGACTCTCCTGCTTTTCTGAAGCTCTTCTAGGAAAGAGGATTGGGTTCCTTCAGTTCTCTTTGAAGAGGACAATGTCACTGAATTTCAAGCCATTCATTTGCTGAGACGAAAAACAAATATTTTCCTGAACTTTGACTACCTGAATCAGGGAAAAAAAATGTTTATAAACAGACACTAATGTTATTGATTACATGCTTGGCTGAAATCACAAAGGCTTATCAGTAGTCAGGAGCTTCTGAAGTAGGATTTGTAAATGTCTAATGTATGTGTAAGTGAGCTATTTCCTGTAAATCAATGTACCTTACTTTAGACTTCAGCTTAATTGCAAACCTACCTTCCAAAACAAATGACACAATCATGGCTTTATCTCTAGATGAAGGCTGCCCTATACCATTTTTCTCTTTTTTTCTTTTAGCAGAAAATTTGTACTTGTCATAAGCTTCAATTAAGGTAAATGAGCACTATAAATCTGGAATACCTGAATGTATAATCAGCAAACAAAGGCTGGTTTCTTGGATGTTTTTATTAAAAGGATGTACCTTAATGAATAGATAGCAACAAACCCTAGATATGACAACAGCATGGCAAAATGAAGACTTGCTTTTTATGGTTTTAAGAGAGCCTATTCTGATCATTTAAGAGACCAGAAAAGTAACAGAGCTAACACAGTGATTCAGAGATCAAGGAAAGAAAACAACTGCATTTCTTCTTGGCTTTCAGACCACAGAAGGCAGATGGGTAGACTTTCTGTGTTCTGGGTTTCTGGTATTAGCAATATTTTCATGGCTGGTCCCCCCTGCCAAGTGATGCAAACAGGTAATATCCTGAACTTCCTGGAGCCCAGCCAGTTTGTTGGACCCCAGGGTGCCCTTGTCTACTTTTCAGAGCTGTCATTTGGAAAGTACACTGTTAGGCAAGCAGCAGAAGCTGTGCAACATAATGAAGCAATGCTCACACTGCTGATGAGCCTCGTCCACAGCTCCATCTTGCACTTTATTTCCAAACTAGTAATGGGGTCTAAAGCACATAATTTGTCTTTTGGAGCTTCTGGAGTAAACCTGTTTTGTCATTTCCCAGGCATGAAGTTGGTCAAAGGTAGTTTGTCTGTCTCTTGCATGGCTCAGAGGGTGCCCAGCTAAATTGCTATGAACTAGGAGCCTCCAAAGCCATGACCTTTCCATTTATATAAACCCAAGGTAAGCAAGCAGCCTAGCCTTGCTTCACCATGGGCATTGGCATGTCATAGGGTCCCTTCAGAGGCTGACCCTTGGACCCTGCTCACTGTCACGTGCACCAGGCAATGCAGGTAAATATGTGATGTGGTACTCTTTGGACAAGTGCTGTTTGTCAGCCTTTGGAAGATACTGAGGCTCTTGTTTCAGAACTGAAAGGGGAAAGCTAAAGCATTTGGGAGTTGGCCCCATCTAAGTACACACATTTCTCTTGCTGAGTGGGAAATCTAAATTGCTGTCTTCAGCAGTGTTTCCATCAGTAGTGTAGGGTTACACGGAAACCTCTTACACAGAGCAGCAGACAAAAGCACCTCAACAAAGAGTTAGGACTTAAGATCACTTTGAGATCTATGAATTTTAAATTTTATCCTCTCAAATTCAAAAGGATTGTCCAGAGAGAGGGAGGAAATCTCATGCATCTATGGCACTAACCAGGGAGACCAGAAGCTAAAATAAACCTCTGAGCAGTGATGTGTATGGAACATTTTTGCCAGCACTACGTGCTTGTGTGGATTCTCTGATGTCCAGAAAATAATGACTTTATCAGCCATCACCTCCCTTCATGATAATTCTCAGCAAAAGTGAAGAATTAAAACATTGGATTCACACATTATTGAGGTAGGAGAGACACACATATGCTTCCTAAGATTATGTATTAACCTTAGGGGATAGGAGTTATTTATCTGCTAGAGCAGAAGGTGGTACAGTAGCTATTCCTAGCTCTGCAGATGTGTAAAATCAGAAATGCTTACTGAAAAAAATGAGCAACGTGTATGCCATTAGCTAAAAGGAATCTTTGTTATATGTCTTCACCCATACAAATGGCAAAGGATTTGCCTTTTCATCTCTGTGATTAGTGCAAACACATAGCACAGCTATCTGCTTTGTGATGTCATTGACATCAAAGACAAAATCTCCCTGCACTTCAGTGGAGAAGTCAAGTGCATAGTGAGCTCCTGCCCAGCCACACAATGTAAGAGAATGAGGTCATGAGCATGGTGAACAAATGTAGGAAAAATCCTCACATGCTCCCCTTTTCTAAACTCCTTTCCCTCTGCATTTCATGCAGCATGGATGCAGGATAGCCAGTTCCTGGAGAACATCTGTGTGTTTGCCTATAGCATGGTCACTATCACTGCAAAGCATCACATTGTCCTGCTCTGCTGACGCTGCACTGGGGGAGCTGGACAGGCACCACCATGCTTCAGATCTTCCATTCTTTTCACCAGAGATCTGTTTTTGCACCATTAATCCATTGAAAATTTGTCTCAGTGAACACCAAGAGACTTTCCCCAGCAACCATAGCTGGTTCAAGAAGTCCACTGTGCCATAAGTTGCCCATAGTCTGTAAAAGCTGCTTTCATCATTGTTGCTCAGCAACCTTGACCATGATTTTGCATGGGTCTGCTGCAATACTATCTCCAAGTGATGCTGTAGTGTGCTGTGCAGGGACAGGGATGCAGGTGGACTAAAGCATCTGGGGCACTGCTGCTCCTGCCAGCCGGGCACTACTGTCTGAGCACTCGTTGGGCCTGAGAAAGTCCAATGCCCTGGCAGGAAATTGTGCTTGAAGCTGAGAAGCACTGCTGATGGTCTGCACCTCTCCTTCATGAAGGCTCAGTGAATGGCTGAGGTCAGCTGGAGGTACTCTGAAAGACTTAGTAATTCATTCCCTCACTGCAAGCTTGGTGAAGGGGATTTTCTCAGTAATATCTGAATTCTGCTTTATGATAAGACACTAATTACATTAAATGAAGTAAGTCTCAGTGCAACTAGTAAAATAAGTGTGATGTATAATCATCCCTTATATCAACAGGATCAAAGTAATTGGCTACTTTCCTGCAATTTTCACCTCAGCTCACCTTGGTATATTGTCACTTCACTGCTCTGCCTCAAATCTCCCTTCTGTGCCAAGTAAATAAGGGTGCAATCTTTCCTATTAATTTTATGAGGTTTTGGAACAAGCTCTGCACATGTGGGAATTACAGCTGCAGTGTGATGGTGTTGCTTGACATCTCTGAAATTCTCATTCACAGAGCTCATCACACACCAGTGCATATGCCAGCAAACAGAAATGCACTTATTAGCTCCTTGTAAATATACCTGTAATGCGATTGATGTAGAACAAATTGATTTTTTTTGAGCTGTTATTCACTGAAAAAACCAATGCAGGCCACTGAGTCTGACCCAGTAAAGCCAAAGATCAAATCAAACGATTCAACACAATTAGTTTACGAGAGTGTTTCAGCAATGCTGTCTTTGGTACCATTTGGCAAAACTAAGGAATTAGTGCATTTCTAATAGCTAGTGTTTCCTCTTCTGTTCATACTTGGGATGTCTTGGACTTTTCCAGGTTTACTACCTCTATCTTCCTGGAAAAACTTGAACCTATCTTGGTTGTTTCCTTGAGCAATGTGGCAACCACCAGCTGGGGACTACTTTCTATTGCTGATCCCAGTGTCTATTTCTTGAGTACTTTGCTGAATATATAATATTTCAGTAATCACTGAAGCAGAGCCTGGTGCCCAGCTGTCAGTTTACTATTCCTATGGATTTTCTGTCCTCATTTCTCAGTTATTGAATAATTATTCTTTATTGATAATTTTTTACGTAGGAGAGGTATGCTTCTGAGAGCTTTTGCAAGAGAGATGGCTGAGGTGAATTAAAAAGAGAGGGAGATTTGCTTTGAATGCAAATGTCAATCAGAATGAAGATATGGCTTCTGTCTCTCATCCCTTGGATGAACAACCCAGCTACAGGACTCTAGAATTGAAGAACAAGACTACAGCACTATAGACAGCCAACATCATGGAGGAATTTGTTTGTTAATTTCTTAGGCTATATCTCCGGTATCCCTAAAAGGCAGTCAAAGGCCAAATTCCTAGAAGTAGAGATACCCTCCCACTCTGTGAACGAGAGCATCCTGTCGTGCCTGACTGCAGCTGCCATGGACTCCAGGTTCACAGAAATGTTCCTTGACTAGGAAATGGTCTCAAGTTGCTCTAGGGGAATTTTAAATTGGATATAAGGAAAAATTTCTTCACCCAAAGGGTGAAGTATTGCCACAGGCTGCCAAGGTGGGGTCATCATTCCTGGACATATTTAAAAGATGTGTAGACGTGGCAGTTGGGGATATGGCTTAGTGGTGGACTTGACAGTGTGGAATTAATGGTTGGATTCAATGATCTTGAGGATCTTTTCCAATATAAATTATTCTATGATGTCATGACAACACTGTTTTGTGTTGTTGTGGCTTTTCTGTAGTCTTCCTAGGCATAAAATTAAGAGGAACTCCTTTTCCACTGTCCTCCAGCTAGTTATGGAGCTTTCTTGGTCTCTCCTTGCCACTGTAACCATTAGATTCTCCACTGCCCTAGGATCTGTGTTTACTTGGGTCTCTAATTCAAAACTCAGTAGCCCTGGCTAGGAACATCTTACAGCATCTGTATTTGTAAATATGCTGAAAGATGCACAGAATCACAGCTCTGGAGCCAGATGAGTATCTCATGACCCTGTGCAACACAACAAAAAAAGGAAAGAGCAAGACCTCTCATATATGGGTTAGTAATTCAGATAGGAGAAGATAGAGAAAAGATGTTTCTTATGAGGAGGGTTGGTCAGAACCAGTAAGACTGCAGATAAATTGTCCCCCTGAGGGACATTTTGTGTGGTGCTTGAACACTCACTGAGATGAGGACTGAAATCCAAGTGTACTCTTTCCTGGAACTGTGCCTTAGCCACATGCTTGGGGCCACCTTCTCCAGTCCTCTGACCCTCTAAAAAACGTCTGCCCATCCTTTGGTCTGTGAAATCAGTAAGGTCCATTGCCAGTTTCTCATCACCGTCTTCTCACCAAGATGTGGTAGGAGTGGTGTTTATAGATCCCAGCTTGGTTTTGTTTGACTTGTTCCTTAACTCTGTCAAAACGTGGCCAGCTCTAGAGCTACCCAGAGTCAGAGAGATGGCTGCTAAGTGGGATTTTGCATCTTAACTTTGTTCATGGGAGCGGATTAGTGGATTAGTCATATTTTTTTCATGTGCTGGCCCATAGTATCTCAGAGTCCCCACTGTAAAAAACAGGATAGTTCCCAGCTTTTGGATCTAGTTGGAAAAGAATGACACTTCTTGTGAGGAGTTTGGAGTTGGCTGTAAGAACTATACTTTGGTGTACATATATGTCTCAGTGAGTTCTTGGGATACAGATATTAATAGGTGCCATGGATACAATAAAGCAGAAGACTTGTTTCCTGGTGCAGTGATACTTCTTTCTGTTTATTCATATTTCACTTATTATAATGCTATCAGCATGAAGAGGGTTATAATAATGAGGGCAGTGGAGATAAGATCATGTGCCTGCACAGGCTGCTGGTACTTTGCACACAGCTTGATCCTATTCGAAGACTTAAACCTACTTAAACCCTATCCTAATACTTTATCACTTTAAGCTTCTTATGGCTTTAATGCTTCAAAAATACACCCTGGATCAATCAGCCTGACAAACTGGAAAGAGAGGGACCGCTGAGACTTTTGATGGCACTTGGGGCTTGTGCTTTGCACACCCAGCTGAGGGAAGACAGGGTCCTCAGAAAAGCCTCAGTGGCCAGGCAGGGTCCTCCTGGGCCCAGGAGACAGGAGGGGGCTCCCTGACCTGTGTCTCTAGGGAGTGTGATAGTGCTGGGGGGAGCATGACCATAAGAACACATCCCCTGCTGGGTGAGATGAGATGGAGGTGAGTTTATGGTGCTAACCTCTTCTTGGCAGTGGGCTGTTTGAAAGGGTGAATTTCCCCCTGGTTCTGTCACCAGTACCAGAGGTCCATGGCTCCAGCACTTTAGGGTAGCAATTTTGGGAGGGTGGGGTTTATTTTCTAGTCTGTGTGCTCATCCTTCTTGGTATGAGAGAGGTCACACTGTCTGGAGTCTGTAACTTTGACTGGGATATGAAGAAATTAAAATGACAGCAACAAAGTCACTCTTTGAGACTGAAGTTTGTTGTGTAAGGAGGTCTTTTTTACCTCTAAAGTTTAGGCATTGTGAGCAGAGGGAAAGGTGTTATTACTTCCCATAATTCCTTTTCCTGAGACAGAATAATATATTAGTATGCTTGGCATTAAAGGATAATTTTAAAGTGTTCTTTTGCAGCATATTTTGTTGCATATATCCACCAAGTGTGGGAATTAAATATCATACTTAGAGGTTTACTCATCAGGCAGCATCTCTTGTTTCAATGAAAATAATTGATCCCAGACATGCACATGCAATAGTGCTTTGCAATGAACCACATACTGTACCAATTGCTACATACTGTACTCACAGACTAGAACTTTGTGTCATCCCATGTGAACTGTTTGCAAGGCAAAATACAGAGGAATTCTCTCCAGGGTAACACTGAGGTTACAGCAGTTCATTTAGCAAAGGCGAATTAGCTTCTGGGATGGAAAAAAGAGTTTTATGATCTGCTCGTGGGGTTGTTCTGGATCAAATATGAATGTGCCAGCAGCAAATGCCAAAAGGAAGAGCAAAATACATCTCGCAGAAGAGCAGTAGGAATGACCATATTCCAGCACACACTGCAGGCAGTACACTGGGGATGAGCTTCTGCTGTGGCTGTACAGGGACATAGCATACTGTAATGCTGGACTTTGACTGCACTGGGGCACTGGTGATGCAGGCTGGGCTCCCTCCCTTCTCTTTCCATCACTGTTCTTTCCCAGACTCCTTGCAATTGTGGCTCAAAGTAATTGAGAGTGGCACAGTTGCCTTCCTGCTGCTGCTGACAAACACATGAGGATGGAAAGCTGTTTTGGGTTAGAGGGTACCCTCTGCCCCTACCCCCTCCTGTGACAGCACAGCCTCTTAAGCCTTTAATTCAGATACCCTGAATCACCACTAAATTTATATTATTCTGCAAGACTCTCTTATGTTATCAAGTCAGACCTCACTGAGATTGCTCTGTGGACTAATGCTTGTAGCTGCCATGTGCATCAGTGAAAGTATGCATATGTCAGCCCAAACTATCTGGATTGAAACTGCCATCAACTAACTTTATTTTTTTTTAACACTAAGGCACCTCAGGTCAAATATGATTCCCATACAGCACAGTCTCACCTGGGAAGCCTCTCTAGTGCCCTGAAATAGCTCCACACAGCAGCACAGTGTGTGTAGATGTTTCTTATTAGCTACTTGAATTCCCACTGATTTAGGAAAAGTGATGACCTACAGAGAATTGGTATGATCCTCTAAAACTCTATCATCTGCATCAAGAATGTTGACACCTAATCATCTGATCTTTTAGTACTCTGCGACAATTTGGGAAATTTGTCTGTGTCCATCTTTTGAACTTGGTTCTGGGGATCAAGTCTGTCTCTGTGTATCTTTGTAAGACTTTAAAACTGGTAATTATTTTGTCTCTGTTTGTGTCTTTTTTTTTTCATTTTTTTTTATTCTCATTGACATAATGTATGCTCTCCTGGAGCCATAGGAATGGAAAATTGTTGCATGATGTGAAAATGTGAAAATCACCTTCATGAATGTCCTGTACAAACAAACAAGCAAAATGATGGAACCCTCTGTCACACTAGATTTTTCCATTCCATCCAAGTGCTGAAGGAGGGTCTGGATGGGAGGAATGGATGTGCAACTCCCTATCTCTGACATAAACCCCTGCTATGAAGTGGGAAAGAAGCAAAGTAAGGAAAAAGCATCCAGGTGTTTTATTATGTTTTGACATCCTATGTCTTTCTCAGACTGGCTGAAGCATCTGCACATAGAGCCACCACTGCTTGAGCAATTTGGGGCTGGGACAGCCCCAGGGGCATTCATGACCTGTGCATGTGGGAACTGCATGACCGGGTTACACAACTGGGCCAGACAGTTTCCCCTGTGCAGAGCAGGGTGAAGAAGATGTTGTGAAAGACAATTGGGTGGCAGTAGGCTGAAGGCAAGTGAGGCCCTCATTTCTCATCCCCTAACTTTCCCGGACAAAACCTGGCTCCCATTCTGGCACTGTGGCTCTTCTTACATTGGGGTTTACCCCTGAAAAAGAACTGCTACACCAAACCCAGGAAGCAATGGAGCAAACAAGGCAAAATCAGAGCTCCTGCAGCCCCTTGCCCCCATCTTCTTTTGCCCATCAAGTGCTGGAAAGGTTTTATTGCAAATGTCTGTTCTCTAAAAACTACTTGATCATTCATTCTTTCCATTTCTAGACATGACTGAGAAATGGAGGGCTTGGAAGGAAGCTGTAGCCACTTGATGCTACTGCCAGCAGCTGTGGTACACCACTTGGACCTGAAGAAATCTTCAGCCTCCTTATGCCAGAAGTAACCAAAGTTCCTGCAGGATGCTAAAACAACCTTAGACTTCAGTTTCAAAGACTCAGATCCTTAGAGACTTCACTTGAACCACACCCAGAAACTAGGAGGGCTCATCTACAGTCCTTACAGTTCAAGTAGGTCATGTCCTTACAGTTCAAGTAGGTCATGGCCAAGGTTGCTGAGAAATAAAACCAATTCATTCCACTCTGCAACAGCCAAAGACAATATAATAGTAATAGAGATGCATCTCAAAGATTTGGAGACAAGGACTTTCTCCTAAATTGTAGTGACAATTTTCTTGCAAGAATTCAACTCGACTTGTTCTGTCCTTTGGCAACCACATCTTAGGAAGTTCCCTTGTGTCTTAGTTTCCATTAGCTGGTCAGCACACTTCCAGGTCTGGGTAGAGAGGTGAATTTTAAAGTGCATTAAGAAAGGCAAGATATCTGGGGTCAAGAAGATTAGAAGCGAAGTTTTGTTTAGCTAGATAGATCATTAACTTCACTGTACTCCAAGATTTCCAGTTTAGTTGGCCTGGCCCTGCTGTTGAGGTAATAGGGAAGTTTTGCACCTTTCAACAATGCTGTGGGCTTATTTCTCAGCAGAAATACTTGAACTCAGTCCAAGTGAGTGACTGAATGCTGCCTCTTGCTTTTGCCCCTCAGCACAGGAGGACAAGCAGGCCCTCTTGGAAGAGAGCTTGCATTTCTTCCTGCCTTGCTCTCTGAAGTCATGTCAGCTCAGCTGTGTCTTATCACTCCAATCTCTGCAAGTCTGAGCCTCTGGTGTTAAGAGAGTTCAGGACCACACAGAATCTGATGATACTTTAGAGGGATAACATTAGACCAAAGCTGATGCTAACCTTGAGAACTGTGCAGTGGGAAAGCAGATACTGCATTAACTGAGTGCCATGATGCTTTCAGAATTATTTCTTTGATACCATGATGCTATTTTTTATATTTTATAAGAGCAATTTGAAATCTTTAGTGAGATATTTTGCAAAATTCGACTAATCAGTTTCAGAGTCACTTATATGTTTCTTTTTTTAATCAGATTGTTACCCTGTCACTTATGTCACTGTAATGATCCTATATAAAGGTTAAATCCACTCCTCCAGTATCAAGGAGCTTGGGAATGAAAACATAATTTTACAAGTTGCTGCCAGAAGTGAGTTACAAAAGATTCACCATGTCAGCAAGGAGACTGGATATGGCCTTCTCCAAAAGTCTTTGGAGTATAAATATTTTTATCAGCTGTGTGAAATACCAATGCAATGAGTGTGCTCAAGAATGCCTACCAGGCTGCAGCACGTCTGACTGACCACAAAGGCAGTCTGGGACTGAGAAGAGTATATGGATACAGGCTGGAAGACTTCTGCGTTGGGACAGGCAGTGACAAAGACTTTCTAGGATTTTTCCAAACAATAACTTTGCTGACTCCTGAATGTAGAAGGACTCTCATAATACTCGTGTCCCCTAAAGCATGAGTTCAAAATTACTGTTGTTCTGTTTACTTAAGCACCTCCCCAGTCCTAAATAAGTAGTAGCATATGCCAGGCAGTACTAAGGCTAAAAAATGGATCATTGGTAGCTCAGAGAGACTGTCCCAGTGTTGGTCACCTTTAGTGGAGGTCCAGTACTTGTTCCAGTTGCCACCAGAGAAAAGCTGGATCTGCTGCAATTTTATTTTACATCCCCTTCCTGTGTTCCCCACAATGTACACCACAGAAAAAGTTAGTACAGACAGTATCTTACATTCCCTAAAACACAGCAGTGAGGTAACCTCATCAGGGGCAATTTCCAGAATTTCAAGGTATAGTTTAACATTTCATTTTGGCATTTCTCTGTCTTGATTTATCAGGGGAAAAAGGGACCAGCCATCTGTGATACTCCAGAAGGTTTTACTCAGTTGTGATGATAGTAAGAAGTTGAAGAAGTTGTGCTAAACCAGCAGAGGGTTCAGTGATGTTTTCATTCAGTAAATCATCTGGTAGTTATAAGATGTACAGCAGGTTTGAACCACAGGAGCACCCATACATGCCCTGACCAACACTCCCTGTACCTCAGCACCACTCTTCTGCTAGTGCAATCCACACATCCTCAGTGAAAGCAGAAAAGTATGAAGGTGCTTTCTCAAATGCTCCCTCCCAAATTCCAGCTGTCCATGGCTTAGGGAACAGAAGCCATCCTTATTCACTTCTTCAAGAACTCTTACTCTACAATGTGGTGAAAATTGGTTTTTTGATGCTCCGCTCCCTTATCTCTCACATCTCAAACTGAAATACAAAATGGAAAGTTGAAGACTGAAAACAAAGGGCTGGTGATTGTGGCCTCAAATGGCAGCTGGAAAGCTGGGAGAAGGGTGAAAAAGATCAGAACAAAAAGTAGTTTGCTGTGGAACATCAAGATATTATGGCATAGCAATGTCAGAGTCAGCTCCTGCTTGCAAATTTCAAGAGTTTAAAATATTATGTTTTCAAATATTTTTATTTCAGAGAAATATTATTTCTGTCAAACATATATCAATGTATTTTACAGTTGAGTGCCATCTCGCTAAAGATGGGATAGGACAAATACTGCACAACTTGAATGACTGATTACACTTCATTAAGAGCAACTATTTTATATCCAAACATCTAGGGCAGAAGCAGCCTACAGGAAGCATATTCTTGTAATCCTTAAAAATAATCAACAAATTCCCAGAAATTAGGGAATGATTGGAAGGCTATGCTGGTTGAATGATTAAGCCAGAACAGATAATTCGCTTACTCTAATCAGCAGAAATACATGGAGAGAATCTTGAAAACCACTTAGCTGCTGAATTGCTTAGCCCAGCAGTAGTTGTCGCTTGTTTTCATTGGCCATTAATTAATGGATACATGCAAAAAAGCTAAATATAAAAAGGCTCCTTACAAAAAATGACAGTGGCAGACTGAGTGCTGTGTTTCACCATGACAGCTGGAGTAAAGGTCTCTGAGTAGTTATCACTGTCACCCGAAATCACTCATCTGGAGCCTCTGCTGCAGTTCTACTTCTGCCTGCTCTGGGCATAAGTGCTATTTGTTTCAAGTCTGTGTGTTCTTCCGAGCCATGGTGAGCACTGGGAGCAGCACAGGGCCATGGCTGGGGTATAATCCACCTGTGCTCTGCATGTGGCTTTTTCCTTCACAAACTGTAGAGATAATTTAATTTGTTCATGAAGCTTTGGTCACACTTGTCTGCACTCCTGAGCACTGGCAACTCATGCTGCCTGGAACACCGGCAGAGCCAGTGCTAGATGGGTGGTCGGGGTGGGCTGCAGGCATTTCTGTATGTATTTATAACTGCACAGTGCTTTGAGACCAGAGGCAGCTGACAGTGGTAGTCAAAAGGAGTGTGCCCAGGACCCTTGTGCTTGCTTTCCTATCAGCCACTGTCAATCAGGATGCTGAGATTTAAATTTCATGAGTTAGTCTTGTTCTACAGTGAAATGTCTCTCAGTTGAAAAATGCTGATTCCATGAAGGCAAAATTATTTTTTAGAAAACTTTGGGGTTTTGTCTTAGTTTTGAGGGGAAAAACCAAAATGTTTACCCACAAACGGAGGAGGGGATTTCTCCACAATAATCACGTCACTCTTTATCAAATTTAAGAAAAGGAACTTTAATCAGAAAATGGATATAAGAAGGATAACTGTTCTTAACTTATATATATATATGTAGGTATAGATATAACTGTAAACAGACCAGAGCAAACTGCTTCCCCAACACCACAAGAAAAAACCAAAAGGGAACAACCCCCAGACCAGCATGTTTCCACCTGGAGAAAAGTTATACTTATGGGTAATGTCTGTGTCACAGCCCGGCTGGCTGCAGGGTGAGCTCCCAGTCCCTTTCCAGCGAGACAGAGACGAGCGGTGAGCACTCAGAGGAATTCTGTCTCTCCCTCTGTGTCCCTTGTCCCAAACTAAGAAGGAAAACTAGAAGCGGAGAGCTGCAGTGTGTCCCAGGAAGCAGCTGTGCCTTCTCTCTCCCGGGTTGCTGCTGTGGCTGGGGCAGGCAGGCCACGACACTGCAGGCGGCAGTGAAACCAGAGCGGTGACCAGGGCCCCAGTCCGAACCAGGAGAACAGCTGAGGCAAGGAAAAAAAAAAGCAACCAGCTCACCAAAGAGCAGCAGCAGCAGCAGTCAGGAGCAGGAGAAAAACAGCTTCCCTTCTCCAGCAGCACACACACACACCGCTCCTGCGTTCAGCTGAGCTGAAAAATGGAATGTCCCCAAAACCAAAAGAGACAGTCTGCCCCCCACCCAAATGATCAGGTAGCAGTTTACTTTTTTTGTTAACTAATGGCATGGGCAGTCAGTGGCAGGGAGAGAATTTACATTATAATTCCAAACTACAACAGTTTTGCCATAGGAGTTATTTTCTAAAAACTGATCAGAAGGCATCACTCAAAAGCATTCCTATTCAGCCTCGTTGAGATAAAATTTGATTTTCTATTTTGAAGCAACTTCTCTATTTTGTGTAAAGAACTTTTCAGATGTTCTAAAATACAGAAAAACATAGTATTTTCATTTTTTCCCCAAAAAAATTATCTAACCAGAAGAATTGTTTTTCTATTTTCAACATTATCTTCTAAGTAGTTCATTCTTCTTTTCATCTTTTCATGTTCCATTCCTAAAAAGAAAAATTTTTGTATCACCAGCTGTCCTTTGAAATGCAAATAGTTGGTTCCCACAAAACCCTTTTTAACAGAGGGAATGTATTTTAGCAAATGTCCCTACCATAAGGAGCTTCCAGACAAAACTGATTTAAAACTCATTTAAATTTGCTTTCCTTTTCTGCACAAGCTTCTGCTGGTGCTCATTATTGTTTCTAGAGCTCTGTTCTTCATTCACAGCAGACTCATACTGACCTCAAATCCCACTTACAACTAAGCCTGGGAACAGGGATTCATAATTTCACTGGATTTTGAATACTACGGATTTGGTGGAGATACTGCTTGTACAGTATTTCATAATCTTCCTCTCCTCACTGAAGTTTCCCTGTCCCATAGGCTTAAATGAGGAGACACACTCTCTCTTTTTTCCTACTAAAATTATGTCTACTTCACAGGTTCCAGCAACCTTTTCTCCTGTTCTCTGATAAATATCTGATTGCACTCAGGGCATTGGTTCACAATCCCTATTGAGCATTGAAACTCATTGCTTCTATTTCAACCCCGCAAAATGGCTTGCCTTTCTGAAGGCTTGTCTACTTTTTTGAAGTACATTGTTTGACCAATAAGAGATAGTATCTCTACCTAACAGACTTTACTCTGCCTTTTATTATAGCTATATTGTACAACAAATATTACTCAGAGGGACATACATCATGAAGAAGAGCATGAGACAGCAGAAGAAGAGCAAAACACCATCATTATGCGAATAGCCCTTGTGTTTTAGTCACTGGAAAAAGATTCAGTGGACCGAATATGGACATATTTGTTTGCATCCTCTGTTTGCTGATATGATTCTGCTCCCGGTGTCAGGATAAAGCCAGGTTACTTCACAGAAAGCCTGCTCTTCCACAGGAGCATACCAGAAACAGAGGGAACAGCCCCACACCCTGCATTCTCCAGCTTAAAAAAGATGTTAAAACAGGGTAAGAGTGCCTTCTAATTTGGAGAAAATAGTGTTACTAGAGCTGAAAGCCCTTTGAATATTCCATGAAGAACAAAGCCAAAATCCAGTGGCCTTTCCAACATTGTAACATACAATCCTGTTTCCAGTCCTTCAGCAGATAAGAACGTTTTTGTGTACACTGGGCCAAGTTTTTACAGCAGAAAGCCTGTGACTGCACAAAGCCCACCCCACTGTTTCCTGTGGGAGTCACTGAAAAATCATCTGTCCTTCCATTCCCCTGACCAAAATATTTCTAAACATTCTGGGAGGATCATGCAGGCAACAATGTGACTCCATTTAGGAAGCAAGCAGACAACTGCAGGCAGTCACCAGGGGATGCACATTCATTCTTTGTATATCTTGCTAAAGTTTTTGTGGAAGAGAGCTTAACCTTTCTTTGGCTTACAAAGCCCTGAACAATTAACTGCTATTTATATAATTCTTTATAAATGTAATAGGAAGAAATTCCCCCTATCCAAATCCCTAGAGGACATAAGGAATATAAGAACAAAAAAAGAGTATCTAGCCCTGAATATTTGACCTCTTTTACTAAATTTTATAATCAGAGTGGAGTATTTCTTTCAGCATAAATTTTCTTCTATTTCAGAAGACAATGTGTACCTAGGGAACTATCATGGAATCATGCAATCATGCAATCATTTCCCCATGTAGATTAGACCTAAATCTTATTTTCTTAAAGTTCCTCAACTACTGCCTTGCTTCAGAAATAGTTTAAAGAAAGGCAAATTCATCCTATGTGCATGAGCTTTTCTGCCAAATCAAATTCAACAGGAAAATCTCTTTGTAAATCTTAGAAACTATTAAGTGGAGTTGATTATACTGCAGGTCTCGGAGACAATGAACTAACTTAAGAGATCTAAAGAAGAGAATTCTTCAAATAAGACAAATTACCAAGCAAAAATTTTGTAATGAAAGAGATTAATCCGAAATTAAGCCCATGGGGAAATCTTTTTTCATAGTTTGAAATTTGCTCCTCTTCCTAAGGCTGTTTCATCGTTATAATGAGATTACAGATAAATGTCTCAAGTAAAAGACTTGGGGTCCATAAGCTTCATTTTAGGGTGCTGGAAAGAAGCTGGGTCCCAAGAGAGCAATGCTTAAACTGCTACCAGCTCTGCAGAAAGTTTCTGTAGGCACCAGGTGCTGTTGCCTCTGGAGCACACATCTATTGTTTCTTTCACAGGTATTTTAGAAGTGCTAACTGTAACAGATGTCTGCAAAGCCTGTCCAGACTGTACTGTCTGGAGAAAGTTGTAACAATGGGATAGAGTCACATTCACTGCAACTTTTCATGAGGAGTTGGAGGTGCAGGTGGCGACCCTTACTATTCTGAGCCATAGCTCACTTCCTCACACCAGTAATGCCAGGTGGGTCATTCAAAGGAGGTTCCTCCAGCACCCAGACTGTTCTGAGGTACAGGACTATGGTGGCTGCAAGGTATACACTCTGAACCATCCCAAAATTTCTGTGTGGAAGTGATGAAGCACTGCAAGGCAAGTGCCAGGAAACAAAACATGGACTGAGTGCCTTGCCAAGCCCAAGAGAGGGCTGCAGTGAAGATCATGCCCAGATGGGCAGAGGTCCCATGAAACAACATTTCTGCAGTGTTGACAGGAGGGACCATCTGCCCTGTAATCTTGCAAATTTGGGTTTAATAGTGGATGAGAACCTGGGAATGGAAGGGCACATCCAAACTTCGTCAAGAGCTTTTAGAAACAACAGCTCTGAGCTCCAGCTCTTGGGCATTGACTAAAACAGGTAGGCACAGGTGAGACTCCCTCTTCTCCTGGCTAAGATGTAGAAGGATTTCCAAATCTCATGGAAGCAAAATCCAGGAATCTGCAGTATGCATCCTCTTGCCTTCACACTGCAAGAAATTACAGGAGCACTACCAGAAATACTGTCCCAGAGCTGTCCTTGACCTCATCAGAGCCAGCTCCTCCCTTACCCAAGATACCTGCCACACTTCAGAGAGACCAGCCACCTCCTCTACCTCTTTTTACTATAGAAGATCCATGAACTAAAAACACTCCATGGTTTAATTTCCAATTCATCAAACAGGGATTTCCTTTCTCTTAGTGCTTTGTCCTTTCCTGGGCAAGGACACTCAACAGATACTGAAAAATAATTTCACATTTTCTTTCCAATTTTTTTAGAGGAATTTCATGTTTTCACTACTTCTAGCCCACGGGAATCCTCTTCCTATCACCTATACAGACTGCTTTTTCACTAAATACAAAACAGAACACATACAGCTGGAATAGCCACCAAGTTCGTTTCACACAAGCAAACCTGTTTCAGCCTCAGAGGCCTGGTTTGTGCCTTCTCCTTCTATACTGTGGAGGGTTCTAATTCAAGTTGAAATAGCCAAATGATCCTGTTTTACAGTTGTGCCCTTGGCCAGAAGGAACAATTGAGTTTATTTTTTGGCCCCATACAAAGAGAGAGGAAGCCTGCTGCAAGTCCATAGAGAGCTCTAGTCCCTTGGATACCTCTAGAGGTCACACAGGGGTTTGCATCACCTCTAGAACCAGCCTGCATCCATTGAGTCTCAGTCTGTTGCAGGAACCTCTCTGACCAATGTCAGAAAGCCTAAGTGTGCTGCTACTTCCCCCTCCTCCAGTAGCCCTGCCTTCCCCTCAGGCTAGAAACCTGGAACTGCAAAAGCAAAATGTTTTCAGACTGCACCAGCTCTCTTGCTTTGTGCATCAGGGAAGAGACTGAAACCAAACTCCTCCCATCCTGTATCTTCTCACTTCTCTCCCTTGTTTCCTATCTCCAGAGATGAACACTTCTGCCACCCTTGTATGCTCCCTCTTTGCTTTGGTTTGGGGTAACGGCCTTTGCCATGCCATGGGAGCACGCTGGCTGGAAGCAAAAGCCAAATGTTAACATGGTTTGTAAAGCCTTTGAACTTTTCCTGACTGTGACTGGCACAGCTCCTAGGTCACCAACACACAGATGAGTAGAGGCATGAGATCTGCCCTCACACAGAGAACTGGCACCTATCCTTGGCCTCACAGACACTGGTAAAAGGGAACAACTCATCTGCTCACAGTCAAAGCTTTAGGCAAAGTCTCTGAGTACTTGTCTCTATTCAGCCCAGCACATCATTGACAAACAGCTTTATATTTTATAGGGAGATGGAGGGGAACTCTTCTTTAGCCAATTATTCTTGCTGCAATGGAGCTTCCTGGATGGCAAAAGTGGGAAGATACACAACTCTAGGAGATAAAGGGAAAGGGTTTACTCAGCAGGATACCCATTCCAATTGGTAAGGCTTAAGATAATGATATATATTAGAATGTGCCTGAAGGTTTAATGCTTCCTATCTCCTTTGTCTCTGTTAGTATATTTTATCCACAGCTGGTGATTTCATTATTGCCATACCAGCAAATACCAAACGGTTTCTAGCTCTGAAACTGTATCACACTTATCTGAAACACTAGCTAGGTCCCTGCTTTCATGCCTGACAGGTGGTACACACCCAAGCAATATAAAACAAAAACATCAGACTGGGATTACATTTGTCTCTCTGACTTTTCAAAGCAGCATTTTGTTTGTTAAAGTTGGGAAGAAAAGTTATCCTGAGATTCAGACCATCTTTCAACAAAACTTCTCATTGATTATTGGGGCTACTTCCTGACAGGAAGAGTCCTTCAGGCCCCACTCAGTTTGCTGATCACAAGGCAAGGATGCACAGGGAGGTTGAGGCTTCAGAGGTTGTCTCCAGAATATAGATGCACACAAGATTTGGTATCAGATCCCTCTGGTCTCTGTGGAAAAGGTAGTCACCCAGCCAGGCAGATCAGTTCACTCTAGCTCAAAATTAGGACAGAGCCAATCTCCATTGCAAGTCTCCAGAGGTACCTGCTTCTCTTCACTGACTCTTCAGGTGATTAAAACAGATAAGTTCATTCCACTGCAACCTAGACATGCTGGACAACAGCCTGGACAACCTAGACATGCTGGACAACATACCACTGGCAGTAGTGTCCAAGTTTTGTAACCTTGACAGGCAGACTAATTCCCCATTTGGGTTTTTCCACAGAGGGCCCTCAACCCAACCACAAAAGATTATTTTGTTTTCTTTAGCATATGGCTTTTCTTGTTGGGAACATTCAGAGGACTTGTGACAAGACTCTGGTCAACCTCAACCTTTGCTATACTCCCATCACAGCCATCACTGACTTTTTACCTTCCCATCCATTACCCTTTGTGTGTCTGAAGCAATGGGTCTGCAGCCACACCAAGAAAGCTGCCATGGCAGTTTAGTACTGCTGCAGTGACAGTTTTGAATACCACAAGTTGGACAAACTTACAAAAAACTTACAGTAAGCTTGGAGCCAAGTTGTAGGAGCTGGTGGACGATTAAATGATGTGCTGTAATCTTGTAATGAGGACAATCATGAGATCGGTTTCTTAGTGCTCTCAACTGCAGCCAAATAAGTTATCCTGAACTTCAGTATGTAAAAAAATATCAGAATCATCATCCTAGTTTCACATTATTTTGTGATCTTCCCAACAACTCCATCCTTAGGCAGGCACTAGTTTATTCACAAGTTAGTTGACAGAATCAGATGTAAGACTGGATATGTAGTAAAATAATGCATATTTCAGAGAAGTAGTACTATGAAGTACAAGTGCCTAGGGTACCCCAGAGCATCCTACAAGAGGTCTTCTGGGAAAGTCAGAGGGTTTTGCTGTAGGCTTAAAGGAAATCAGCATGTAACCCTAAAAAGTGCAGAATATTCAAGAAGAAAACCAAAGGTGACCAAGTTTTTGTCATGTTTTTAAGGTTCTTCTGCTTTAAAATAAAATCCTCTTTGCTGCTATTAAAACACCATCCAAAATATGATAGCCTTGATATTGTTGAGTCTGCAACAGAATATAAACACATTCTATTGGCAATGTTGCATGAAATAACTGCCTTCAAGTGACCTTCAGAGTGGTAACACAACAGATCACATTCTTCATTATTATTATTTCCAGGCAGTTCAACATAATAAGTCAAGTATGAGAGAGACAAGCAAAATTGCATCTCAGTGAGCTGATTTTTAATGTCTTGATTTGTCAAGTAATAGGGTGACTGTAGGAATACATGATTCTCATTCACATACATTGGTGATAATTGCAGGAGAGTATCCCAAGCAACTGTTTTTCAAGTACTAATATTGACGATCATTATGAAGAATTTCCCAGCCTGTCCTGGATATAATTAACAGCTAGAGTGAAACATTGTATTTACTGCTATTTCTAAGCTCTTCTGAATACACTTTCAGGGTGGTGAATTGACTAGTGGATGCAGTCTTTAAAGGATCAGATTGATAGTGCGTGATGAGAAGACAAAAGCCTCTGACAAATAACAAGAAGAAATCTAGTTTATGGATTTCAATAAAGAAGGGCTTCAGGTATGAAGAGGAATAAAAGCCGCAATGTGGTGGGCTGTATTTTAACTCTCTGCATGGACTTGATCAGCAGTACTGGAAACACTTAAACAGTAATTTACACAGTTCGTGAGGGGGAAAAAAGCTTCTGTTCATTGTTTGCACATTAGAGTAAATAACATTTGATGACAGGAAAGGGAACATTTGGCTCTCTCCACCCCAGGACTCTGAATTTGTCTTTTAAATTGCTCACTTATGGTTATGCAGTGGATTCTTTAATGCCTCTTTTTGTAGCATCCTGATTTTGGAGGTTGCTGTATTTTCTTTTAATTAGCACATCCCTGACACACTTAGGGATGCCTGGCAGGGACTGGGGCAAGGTATAGTGGCTGAACGGATGCCTGCCTTTGCCCCACTGGAGCTGTCGGCTTTTAAAATAATCATGCCTGATTACAGGATGGCCATGGAGTTATTGACTGCAAAGGCCTAGATCATTAAAATCAGGCTTGAAAAATATAGCTTGACCCACTTGTGCAACCCAAATGATCATTCACTATTTTTACAGAGAAAACTTAAAAAACACTTAAGGAGGCTGCATGAGGTCTCCAGACACTGGTGGGTTATTCTCCTCACTAGGTTCTCCTCTGCCTCTCATAAGCACTGGGAGTGCCAAGTTTGATGCACTGGTATTTTCTGATGAAAGAAACATTTTGTCCTCACAAACCCTGGCCAGTTGTCACCCTGGGTTTCCTCAGCAGATCATACTGCTTTTTGGGGACTTTCATGGAGGTTACAAATTATGGGTAGTGCTGCCTGTACAGTGGACTCAACCATGGGGCAACTGACATTTTATTGTCATTAACAGAATATCTTATTTCGTTTATTTCACAGCTTAAATTTCACTACAAAAGCTCCCTCTCCCTTCTCCCTTCTTTCTCCCAGAGGATAAGATGGCTCTTAGCTAAGCAGCTTTTTTAAGCCATGTTTTTTAGATAGGTGCCTATAGACCTATTTGGGGGGGCAGGAGAGTTTATGCCAGAGGAAGCCATTTCTTCTGGATCCGTGATTAGTCATGTAGACTTTGCAGCAATCTGCGGTCCAGGAGGAACTCGTCCCATGGCTGGGGAACCTCTGCACCAACATCGAGTTGCAATTTGGGTCCTGATCATCTCACCAGGAGTGCTTGCATTGTCATTTCCCTTAACCATTTTTGTTAAAAGTTGGAAAACCAGTCATGAATCTTTTCATTAATGGGTTGTGGTGCTTGTTTTCCTGGCCTTTCCTCCCAAACCCCAAATATGAGCTGAATTGAACCTGACAGTGTTTTCTTTCTGTTCATCTTAATCTTACTACAAATTCACATCATGCTATGAAGGAAATAAGCCTGACAAGTGTTTTTAATTTGAAGGGAAAGTACCAGAATAAGTTCTATCACTTGCAAATTGATGACTTCTTTTTTGTTTGAAAAATGATCTGTTCTCATTTCCAACACCCTGCTCTTGTCAGTATGAGAAAATCAAGGTAATGCTGGAGTAGGCTGCTCACAGTTCAGCTAAGAAGAACTCCATCCCTTTGCATGTTTGTTTACCTGAGTTTTTAAAGTGCATGTTTGCTTGTATAGGTTTTTTTAAGTGCATGAATGGCTTAAAAATTCAGCAGTATCTCAGAATATGACTTTAGATATGATTCTGCCACTTTGTCTCCCATTACACACTGTGGTAGTGCACATTGCAGCTCCACACACCATACCCTGTCTAGACAAAGTTGTTAAAATTATTTAGCCTCCTCACTCCTGTTAGTGATCTGGACCCTTGTTCTTCCTGAATTCCAAAGTGCCCTAAACAAGCATCCTTTGTTATACCTGTTTTCTTTAAAACTGTGGATTTTGACAGTTGAGACCAGTTCTACATAGATCTAGTAAGTCAAGTGGAAAGCCAAAAAATTTTTAATTGTCACAGTAAAATAATTACAATAATTTGCGTTCACACCACAAAAGGAATTAAAAAAGAGAGAAAACAGGAAGGGGGTGGAGGGAAAAGGACTTTGAACACATTGAGTAGCAAAATAAAAATTCACTTATGAAGCCAGAATGAACACTTCAGTGAAGATTGTTTCAGAAAATAACTGGGAAACATAAACATATGCTCATCTCATCTCCTCAAGGGGCCTATTGGAGAGGAAATGCAACCATGGAGGAACTTTCAAAGCAAAGCACAGGATTTCTGGTCCTCCTCCTGTTTTTCTCTTGGACACAGGCCAGAGCAGCACAGTGGTATTCACAATAAATATTCCTTGTTGGCCAGTGCCAGCAAGAGGAAGAATTTAGGTCTGAGCCAAATGTCTTGACTGACCTCCTGGCCTGCCCCTGACACCCAGCACCCTCTGCATGGGAAGAGGTGGCAACTGAGTCCCATCTAACTGTACACTCCTGCAGCACCATGCAAAGCAAAGGCATCACAGAGCACTTCTTACATGGGTATATTCCCCTTATCTCTGATGTGTTTGGGCAGAAATTATCCTTTTGATCAGATTTTTTGAGACAGCTTCTGTCACAAAGGTTGGTGAGTTATATTTTTAACAGAAAACCTGTCATATTTTGGCTCAAAGACTCTAATCATATACAATGATATAAACCACTGCCAATAAACATTCAATTCAGTAGTTACTGAAGAAGCTGATTTCAACCAGCAAACAAAAGAACCTCTTACCAAAGCTTGCTACTACTGCACTGTAATGAGTTAACACAGACTGTAGCTTGTTAAAAGGACAAAGATGAACCAGCAGATATATGTAGGGAGGTTTATGCTAGCACCTACTCCTACAGGGTATGAGTCAGGCCAATGTTGTTGCTCTTTCACTTTTACAAGCGTATTAAACTTCTTTGCAAGCTTTTGAGCTACACCAAAATTTGATGTACAGATTTTTTAACTGACTGACCAGTCTGCACACTAAAATGTCTGCACAGTAATAGAGATGCAAAACAAGCTTTAAAACAAACAAACAAACAAACAAACAAAACTGACACAGATAAGACAGTAGGAAAAAAAGAAAACAAAAGAAAGAAAAACAAGAAAAAGAAAAAAGGTGAGGTCCACATAGGAATCACAGTATACAAGAGTAAAACTGAAGGTCTAAAATGCTTGAGACATTATACAGATATATAAAGTTTTAAAGATGACTTGATAACTTGCCTCATTCAGTGATTTGTTTATTAGCCGTAATTAAGTCCAGCCTCTTTCCTAATTTGAGCTCTAATCTGTAGTGTTTAGAGTATATAAATTCAGAGGATACCACTCTCCTTTAAAGCAAACAATAAAAAAAATTCGAACAAACAAAAAAACCCTCTTTAAAACATTGACTGAAGCATGGTAACATACAGAGAGATGGGAGATACCACTTCACCCATTGCTCTGAGGAGACTAGTGACTATTTGAGGGAAGCCAGAAGGTAAGAGCAAAGGCTTGAGTTCAAGTCACGTTCTTACTATGGTTAAAGTAACTATTTTGACACCTTTGACTTGTGAAGAAGCTGGGAGAACACGGAAAGTCAGTCTCTCTTTTCAGGTTTGTGTATCTTTTTTCCTCAAGTCATTGCAACACAGCCTATGCTTTCAGAACTTAGGTTCCACCACGTTTCCTTTCCTTCAGACAGTTATGAGTAGTTTCTATTTAGCTGTTTTTCCTTACTATATACAGTTAGAAGCAATTTTGCATTCCTCTTCAAACACTCCTAGAACGTGCATTTATGTGGAAAAGGCCAGATTAACTTCAGAGGTGTATCTTAAGGGAAAGGGATGATAGTGGTACCCACCACCTTAAGCATTACATGTGTGAAAGTTGGTGATGTTTGGGATAAATTTGAGGTTTAGAAATTGCTCTCAACCTATTAGCAAGAAATAAGAGGGCACATAAATACAGGTCTGCTACAGATCCTCGTCACAATATGACACAGACCTCTTGTGAGTGGACCAACACCCTGTCTATCTTCAAGTATACTGATGGAGGTACTGAACCTGGGGGTTATGGCACTCCTGAAAGGAAGTGAAAATGTGTGCCTTCACAGACTCTTTTAAACTAGTTCCCAGAAGTTATACATCTGACTGAGAGGTTTTTGAATAAGACAATGTCATCCACATTGACAAAACTGAACTCTTGCACAGCCAGGAAAGCGAATGCTGAGCAATCTGTAGCCACTATCAGTGAAAGCATGGGAAAACAAGGATAATAACCAGATGAGCCACAGTTGAGAAACATTCCCTGGGAGGCTTCTGCCAAGAGAAGGAGGGCCAGAGCTGTCATCCCTGGAAGTTTTAAAGGAGGTACAAGGGTGCAGAAAAAAACAAAGATGTTTGAAATAAGAAGGGCCAGGATTTTCTGAAGAATTTTTTCTGACACACAGCTTGTTTCTCTGAGCTCAGGCATTTCTAGTTTTGGAGTCTTTGTGCTTTTCTTACTTCACATATAAACCTTAAGTGGTAATACTTTAAAAAGTCTACATGTCTGACAAAATTCAACACCTCTCTGGGTAAATACATCCCACTGCACCCTGTAGCTTTCATTGTGAATCAGAAGAGATGACTAATGCCATAACTGCTTATTAAAAAGAAAATTATTAATTTCTTTGTGAGATAAAGTCTTAGAATTCTTTTTAACACTTTAAAACCAAGGAAAACTAGCTTTGATAATATAAAGCAGAGGCATTTTGTTTTTTGTAGATGTAAACCAGCATTTTTTTCTCAACAGCTATGGCTGATTTTTCTTTTTGCTTGACAGATGAGCTTATCAAGTGTCACTGACATTTTGCGGTACTGTGCTAAAATATGCTTCATTTGCTACTCTTCTGAGCACTTCAGATATGTGTCATTCAGAAGGCACTAAAGAATTGATCCAACAAATCATGTGGGCTGGAAATGCTTTAGTTTCCTGGAGACCTCTTGGTTTCACTCCCAGTACCTACAGCAAGAGTAGCAGATAACCTGGTGAATAGAGCTCTTTCCCAGGCAGCAGAGAGAGACGATTTGAACCTCCTCAAGCTAGTCCAGGATGTTTTTCACTATCTGCCATGGAAAGCAGTATGCACTTTGCTCAGCCTCTAAGGCGGCTCAAGGACATACTTAGGCATTCAGTGCTTTTCTAGGCAGGAATAAACTTACACAGTGAAGAGAAGGCTGTATCCATTGCTTACCCTCTGCATCCATGAACACTTCACCCTCAAAATCCACCAGCTGTTCAAAACAATACTGTAACTGGGGCCTCAAACAATAATACCTGACTGAAAAACTAAGTAGAAATTAACAGGAAAAAATAGGATGATAGAGACCACTGAAGTCATCTCATCCAGCCCTGTACTGAAAGGAGACCCAAATTCAAATCTAGGTCTGAGGGTGGAGGGTCCTGTACAGTCAAGATCTGATTATATCCAAGGACTCAGTTTTCCCCAGCCTCTTTGAACAACCTGATCTGGTTCTATAGGAGTAGAACTTCTCACAAGTGCCAAATGTAGAGGAAAATCACTTCCCTGAACCTGCTGGCATTTGCTGATGCAGCTCAGGATCCTCCTGACCCTTATCACACAAACTTTTTGTCACTCTGGATGCCCAGGTTGCTGTCCACAGAGGTGTTTTCCAGGCAGTTTGTCCATAGCCTGTAGTGCTGCTTGGGGTTATTCCACCTTTGTGCTAACCTTCATTAAACCTCATGACATTTCTGCTGGTTCGTTTCTTCAACTTGCTGACGTGTCACTGAAGAGAAGTCCTACTTTCTATTTCCTCCCCACAGTTTGGTGTCACTGGTATATTTGCTGTGGGTTCATTCTGTTCCATTGCACATGCTATTAATAAATAAATCAAACAGTAACAGCCCCTTTATCAAACCCTAAAGAATGCTACTCATAACTGGTCATCAGTTCAAGCCATTGGCCTTTATTCTTTCAGTAGGGTAGCCCACATGGACTTTTTCACCAGTCTTGTAGTACACCCATGTAGTCCGGACCTCCCTGATTTGACCACAAGGATGCCATGGGACAGTCTATTTAAAGCCTTACTAAAGCCTTGCTGACAGTCCTTTGTTTTCTGAGCCAGACATCCCATCAAAGAACACAATCAGATGGGTAACACATGATTTGCCCTTGGTACTGGTATTCTCCTGGAAGCCATGTCCAGGCACATAAATTTTGGTTCTCCTGTGTAGAGCCAGGAGTTGGACTTTGATGAACCTTGTGGGTCCCTTCCAAACCAGGATATTCTGTAATTCTATGATTAAGTAATGATAATTCTATGATCAAGATAACAGCCCAGTCATCTTTCTCTCCTTCATGCATCTGGATATGGCTTCCAGGAGAATTAGCTCCATAATCTTCCCAGGGATTAGGGTTGGTATTATCCTGACCAATAATCAACTGACTGGTTTGATACTCATTTCAAGCTACTCTTTCATTCAGACTTAAAGTCCCCTCTCCTCTCTCCACTTAGAGACTGTCCATGGCACCAGCAGTCAGTCAAGCTCTCTCATGGCATCTCTCTGATCCCAAAGGCACCAAAACTCTGTGACTAACCATACGCTTCCAGTTTCCTTCCCACTTTCCCATGCTTTCTATTTTGCCCTTTAAGAACACAAGATGAAAAGGAAAAAAAAAGGGAAAAAAAAGAAAGGCTCTGAAATTACTTACAGAAATGCAGAACTGGTAAAAAATGTCAAAAGATAGGATTAATTTTTTTATTAAAATGCCCATAAGATTGTTCATATTTTTCCTCAACATGTTCTAAAACCCTTTCTCGCTTTAGGAAAGACCCTTGCTTTTCCAGGGCAACTATTTGTGCTATGACAAAGAGATAATAAACAATTTAAATACAGGTAAGTAAAAAGCACTAAAAGATTGTGGCAGGGATAACACTTGCTAGCAAGAATTTATATTTCTTTCTGTCTTTGCAGCAGATGCAGGCTCAAGAAGAAAACATTCAAAGGATGATGTTTAGTTCCAGAGGTTATACTTGTAGTTTCTGTTATGAGATTACAGCACATGAGCTCCTTTGCCTTCCAGTATTGGCTTTCATGGGCTTTGCAAAATTTATGGACTCTTAACTGCTGGAAACCAGTCTTAATGTATTTCCTCTCTGACAGAAAATGTATCCTTTCATTGAAAAGATTCGGTTGTTAAGTTTCTTTACTTTATGGAGATTGATGAAATTTACCTTACACTTAGGGCTATGCCAATAATTGATTTTGGAGTTCAGTGGCAGAACACAGCTAAAGCCAAACCCAATATTTTGGAGGTTTTCTTGCCAAAGTAGAAAACTGAAATATTTCATTTTCTTTTTGAAAAGAACACGGAGCTCAACCAGAAACCAAATGTTTCACTTTGTTTTCTTTTTAATAAAACAAAACAACCCAAAACCTAAACAACCAAAAAAAACCCCAAACAAAAAAACAAAAAAGGCAAAAATGCAACAATTAAGAGGGAAAGTCACAAAAACAACATGGGGGGAAACTTCCATTTTATATGGTTTCTCAGTGTTTGGCAGACTTTCACAGTTCACAGTATAACTGGGACCTCTGGAGGTCCTCTAAACTAATCCCTCTGCTCAAAGTAAGGCAGCTGAGAGTAGCTTAATCTGCAAAACAGGTTCTACATGAATCCATGCTTTCCACAGGACCTGGACACGGAAAATCCCTTCGTCTTTTTTGCCATGTGTTATCACTGTGTGGGGGTGGTCAAAGCTATGTATTCCACATCCTCTATTCATTTCCCAAGAACTGTTAATGGTCCCTTAGCAGCAGCTGCCCAGGGCACACCCAACTCCTCAGGATGTAAGCTGGGTGTGAAAGACACCTGTGAGATAAGATCTGTGATAACTCCCCTCCAGGAAGTCATTAGCACTTTTACACCCAGCCTGAGGGTGCTAATGGGCCAGCAACAATTCCAAAATACTCTCTGACTCACAGAGTCACATCACCCATTGTGTAAGTCTCCGCCCTGGGGGAGGTACTGGGTGGTCCCACCTGGACCTGAGGGTACACAATCTTGGGGTTTGAAGACCTCGGAACCACTCACTGGACCCAGAGGAGAACCAGAAGCTTGACAGGAGGCGACCACCACCACCATGTTCACTAGCAGGTTTTTTTTACCTCCTTTTGCTTTGGATTCAGGGGAACCATGTAGGTCTCAGCGCAGGGGCTAACAAACCCCTCTGTGTTTGTGCCCCAGGGCACTGGGTTATACCACTGGGTTTTGTGGGTTAAAAGCAATTTCTCTTTGTGTCATTGTATTTATTGCAATATTTTTATTAAATCGTAACTCTGACTTATCTCTCTTGTAGTGGGTTCATTTCTTCTGCCAGTTTACCTTTAAACTGGCACAGCTATTCTGCTGATTAATATTTCTTTGCTGCAAAGAGAATATATACAGCAGAGACAGTGTGAGACAGAGAAGTTCCCACATTACTGAAGACGCTTACATAAAGCACCTTGTAAATCACTGATGCTGGGGGTCAGCGGGTAGAGAGAAAGACATGGCTCCTCCAACAACACTTTTCAGTGAGTTATTAGGAAGGATGGATACAGAAGTCAAGAACCCATAACGTGGAAGCCTGCATAAAAATCGCTTGCTGCCACTAGGTTGTAAATTTTTTTGGCCTCTATTTATTAGTCCTGACTACAGTATAGGTCACAAGCAATGTTGCAGACATGAACAGTAAGACCTTAAAGCAGTTTTACAGAAAGAGAAAGAAAGTGCTAAAGCTGGTTGCAAGCTCTTCTGATAAGTGACTCAGAAACTGTTGGACTCTATCAAATTCATCATTTATTAAAAGGCGTAAAAACCTCTTCTTAATCTATTAATGAATGTACTCTACTGTAAAGTGTGACTAACTTCCCAGAAAAAGAGAGCAAAATTGTGGGTGCACATGGTCACTTTGTTATCTTTTTGCCACAACTCAGTCTGTTTCTGCACTGTGCATAGACACATCCAGGAACTGAGTCCACAGGTGCTTGAAGGCACCTGGGGAGGGCTGACAGACTCATTCCTTGAAGGGAAACCTTTTCTTGGAAATTCTGACTCTGTACTTATTTGGAAGGCAGGGAAATCAACAGCAGCCTATCTCATTTGCTTCACCAAGCCTAGACCTGTTTCCAGTCATGCTATTAGTCCCAGCCTCTTTTTAACTGTTGTGGTTTTACTGACTCAGCCTTTATTTTATATTTAGGTCATTTTCTTGTAATAAGACACAGCTGTGACTGTCATTTTGCTACAGTGAAATGTGTTGACAGGCCTAAGAATAGCAGCTCTCTGTCAGACCTACACCTAGTGTGTTAATGGAGATACCAAACATTGGAAACATTGAGGCACAAACACAACAGAGGTAGCTGAAAGCACTTGCTTCAGCATTCAGACTGATGCTCAGGTGGTTCACACTGAAAGACTTTAGAACAGGGTTCCTGAAATTTTTTTTCTGAGAATGTTTAATGAGCTGAACATGAGACTCGGGCTGGATAAAATACTTCATGTGAAATGAATTTTCCTTCTGTTTAAGAGTGTAATGTAACAAGCTTTACAAATTGAAGATGAATTAGAGAAAATACAACAGTAATTTTCCATGTTTGAAAGAGATGTATGTAGGCAAGTTCATTTCCAATAATTTCAGGCAACCTGTATTCAAAACGTACCTCAGCCTGAAGGACTGAGCAAAGGTAGACCCCAGAACAGCTCAGCTCATGCCACTCTTAAAGGAGATTCATCCTGATCCCAGAAGAATGGTGTGTCTGGAACAGACCTTGAAAGAGTTTAACTCAGCAGAAAGAAACAGGAGGGCTCAGAGGAATGCTTAGGACCAGAAAAGTAGTAGAAATTAGGTTCATTATTGGCCCTTCCAGCAGCCAGTCTGAGCTCATCAGTTTTGTACAACATTGGAGTGTTTTATGGTAGGAAATGGCAGGGAGAGGGAAAGTGTGGTACAGTAATTCATTCTGAGCCTTTTAGAGAAAGAAAAATACCATTGATAATTACTATCATGTTGCTCTAAATCATACGAATAAAGAGTGTACCAGCTGCAAGGATACATTCCCTCTAATACTGATGGAAGTGGAGTTTGTTCAGTCCTAGACAATAGCATATGAGCATGATGTACCTATTTAATATATATATAGAGAGAGAGAGTTTAAAATCAGGGGAATGTGGTTTTTGGTTTTTGTTTGTTTGTTTGTTTTTGTGGGGTTTTTTTAAGTAGCCTATAGTGATGGACCTCATTACCCTTACCTGGGTGAAATACTGGGGTCTGGCTGAAAGCCTATTTTTCAGAATGATATTCAAAGACACCAAAACCATTGCTTCTTTCCATAGCTTGTTCCACTGGTTAACCATATTTCTCTTTTGACACCTTGGCCTTTCTGATCTGAAGATCCCTGATTTCTGCTTCTGTACATTGGCCTGAGTTCTCAACCAAACTGAAAGCCCTTTTCATATGATTTTTTTGCCTTCCCAAGAGACAATAGTACCCCTTATGGTCATTGTCCAATAACGAGGTCACAACTAAGCCTTAGTTTGGATAAGCAGACTAGGTCTTCAAGGTTTCCCTATAAGACATTTTCCTTAGACACAAAAACACTTTCATGACTCATGTTATGACCTTTGACAGAAATACTGTGCTTCCATAGAGTGAGGGCTGAACCCATGAGAGTGTGGTTCTGCCTCAGATACTCCTGTAAGAGATGAAAAATCTGGGATGAAAAAGATGTGTTCCCCAGGAATGGTGAGTGGTTCCTTGGGGATAGAGCTACAAAGCAATGGATTTGAAATACCAAAAGTATCTTAAATACTGATATTTCAGCAAAGCAAAAAATAATCAGATCTAATTCACTAAGCAGAGAGTCAAATCAGGCAACACAGACAGATAATGAACTAAAAAATGAACTTATATTTATGAGTTTGTGTTCATAACCACCACTGTCAACTGATTGTACCATGTATCAGTAAATAACAGGTAAGATTGAGATCACACCTATTATTAGAAATGTCATAGTCATATTTTGTTTAAAAACCTGTTTTTAAATCTGTTGCTACCTGGAAAACTAGATTAAACAGGTCAAGAGTTAAGGTTATCCACAAATATTGTGGGCAGAAACATAATTAGAGCTGTTATTAGGATTATCATTCAGTAGGCATTGTAGATGAGAGAGAAAAGATAAGCTACTGTTAGTTGCTGTTGAGGGCTAAAGTGATTATTATGCTTACAAGTTTGGGCCATGTGTTTTCCTGGCAATGTGGGTATAATACTGAATAGCTTCCAAAAACCCAAGACAGGTGGTTTCTCTTAAAAAGCTTTCCCAGTGTGGCACCATCAGCAGACAGGTAAGGTGCCAGTGTGTGACAGAGCCTGCTTGCAGTTCTCCAACATCTAGGCAACAGAGTGTGTAGGATGAGGCTGCAAACTGGGGCATAAAGCCGCGTGCTGATCATCCCACTGCTAGTCCCTCCTGGTGTGATCCCTTTGGGGACCATGTTTTCCATCCCTGACAGTTCATTCTGGACACAAAGCACTCAGCACCTGCAAGGGCAGGCTGAAGACTTCTCTGTGATAAGAAGACATTCCATGCAAAGATGGAAAATCAAAATAATTTTTTTATCAAGTTGTGGTGAACAGGTTGAGCCTTAAAAGACATTTCAGGATGTATAATAGTCTGAGAGTTTTACATGTGCTTGCAATATATGACTGGTGGACATAGAATGATAGGATGATTTGGGTTGGAAGGGACATTAAATAAAGATCATCTAGTTCCAATGCCTCTACCATGAGCAGGGACATCTTCCATTAGACCAGGCTGCTCAAAACCCCATCCACACAGATGGAAACATTAATCTGATCTAGTTGAAGGTGTCTCTGCTCATTGCAGGAGAGTTGGACAAAATGACCTTTAAAGGTCCCTTCCAACTCAAACCACTCTTCTGTGTGGGATTCCTGCCTGCTGGAAGGTGACAGTAAAGGGCAGTCAGCTCTGCAGCACCAGGTGTCCTTCCCCTCTGCTCCCTCTCACGTCTCTCAGTGAGACAGGGCAACTTCCCAGCACCCTCAGCCTCCCTTGGAGCTGAATTTCTCAACTTCCGCAGACCTTTACCACACCTGCCACCAGGGTTCTCTTGCTGCAACCTCTTGCCACATGGAAATCTGCATGGGATTAGGTATTGGGACCCGTGTGCTTGCACTTCTCTCCCTGGCACCTGCAGGGGAATCAGTGGCACCTTGCCTGAAATTTGATGTCGGCACTGCACTAGGGACATGGGGGAGTCTCCAGCAAGGACCTTCCAACACACAGCAAAGAGCATAAGAGCTGACAAAGAGCAGCTTGGTGCCACAGAGAACTGGCAGAGGTCAGCATAACTCTCTGGAGACTGTCAATGTGTCTGTCACTTGCTCAAACAGGCTGACTAATACAGAAGATGCAGGCACTGCCCAGCAGCCCTGTTTTTCTCTTGCTGTGGCTACAAAGAGCACAGAAGATATAAGAAGGGAACGAGAAATTACATAGGTTTGATGGGTTGGTCGGCTCTTCCCCAAACAGTCTTGTTCCTTGGAGCAGACCAAGCACTCCTAGTGAACACAGTAAACCAGTGGCAGTCCCTGATTCTTTGAAGTAGCTGATGTTTTGCATCTTGCTGAGCTGCTTGGTGAGAAACCCTTGTTTTGTTTTCAGAAACAGAAATAAATTGCTTTCCTTCAGATAACTGATATTTTTCTTCCTCTGGAAATACTCAATAGACCTGTTTTTATCTGTGCAGTGTTTACTCTCCAGGAGGCCTTGCTACATTTGCAGCTCCAGGGGATTTTTTGCCTCAAGCTTCTCCACAAAATATATAGAGAGCCAAGAGCTGGTCTCTGCTGTTGGGAGGGTAAATCTGCTCCCACAGCAGAAAGGACAGCCCTTTTCATGACTTTTTATTTTCTTCATTCTGTTTTGACATTTTGTCTTCATGCTACATGAACAGGAAGCTGTAGGGACAGCCGCAAATCTTGCTGCCTTATATTCTTCAGCTCCACTATTTTTACACTGTCAGTTGTTTTTGTGCATGTGCCTCTACATTTATGGGATAAAATGATGATGGTGGAATGTCTCTGATTACAAATTCCATCGCGTCTAAGAAGACGAAGTGCCATTCCTCTTTTTCAAATCTACCCAGTGATCTTTCTTACTCTGAATTTATAGTAACCGTAATTCCAGAAGATCCTCAGATACCTCATAGTGGGTTTTTTCAGCATGAATAGATTTTACAGCTGGGCGAGGTCTTACATTACAGAGAAATTTATGCCTAAACATCTGCTCTTAAATGTCCTTCAGCTAGTTGAGGTGGTTACAAATGCATCCACAGCACCCACTGGAAGATATAAAAAACCTACAACTCTAATTTAATGTAGAAAATTATTTGTTATTCCACCAACAGTTTGGATAGCAGGAAGGAAGATGTCAGGAAACTTTAGATTTATGTCAGACCTCTTAATTTCTGGTTATTTCTCAGTGGCAGGGAAAAGCTCTCTTCTTTTTTTATTTTTTTTTTCACTTTACAGTCAGTGAAATGTGATCTGTTGAACCAAATCAGTCTTGCTTGAATATACAGTCTTAGAGGTCCTCATAAGTACAAAAGCATGCTCATTTATTACTACTCGCCCTACAATTTTTGATAAGATTTTGATCAAGTTCATTGTGGCAGATTGACTCTACACAGATAATAAAAACTAGTCCTTGTTACAGGTTTCCTTTGCTGTCATGAGTAGTGGCTTGTTTGAGATAACAGGGTGAGCATATCTGTAAGTATTGCTGATTTACTGAAAGCTGATTTGCTGAATTAATAAATATTTTCCCTTGCATGTATTTCAAACAAACAAACAAACAAAACCTTGGAGAGTCATCTTCAAGTAGGCCAGCCAAATTTCATTTGGTTCACCACAGGAACAAGGTCCTTTGGGGTCATTCTTCGTGGATGGAGGTCTTCCCAGTGGTTTTCCTAGTCTCATGGCCAGATTCAATACTTAATTTACCAGTGCATTGGTCTAGACCCAATGACTGTTGTATCTCAACATCTTTGGTGTTGGTCTTTCCAGTAAGATAGTCCATTCATCCTTCTTCAAATCCAGTGGCATAAAAAATCCTTATTACATAAAATTTCATCCCAGTAGATTTCAAGCACTAGTATACAATAGCAATTTCATTACATCAAAGAAGTTGTGTTAGTCATTAAAGAATTATATACATATTGTTATAGTAATTATGTGAGTTGAAAAAATAGAAGTATTTACAGCTGAAAATGTAAACTCCTCTAAGTTGGCCTCATTGGGCTTCTGTAAATGCTCAAAATATTTTTTATTTTCTATGCCACAAACTCTTTTTCTGCCAGCACATTTAAAAATTAATAACTCTCTCTACAATGCTGTTATGAGTTTCTATATCTCCAACAGAGCCAGACGTAACTTCATGTTCTCTTTGAGCATTTTATATAGTGAATTTCTTCTTTAATCAGTTCATCCAATGTTGAAATAAAGCTAGCATCTCATATAAGCTACACATTAAGAAAAAGGAGACAGATGGAATTATGCCAACTGAC
The DNA here is from genome assembly GCA_013396695.1 of Sakesphorus luctuosus. NCBI lineage: Eukaryota > Metazoa > Chordata > Aves > Passeriformes > Thamnophilidae > Sakesphorus > Sakesphorus luctuosus. The sequence continues at coordinate 247,242 of VWZD01009210.1, forward strand.
ACAAATCAAGGATAGCATCATAGAATCATTTAGGCTGGAAAAGAATTCTAAGATCATCCAGTCCAATCATTAACCTAACACCATCAAATCTATCACTAAACCATTTCTCCAAGTGCCCCATCCACGTATCTTTTAAATACCTGCAAGAATGGTGATGCTGCAGCTTCCCTGGGCAGTCTGTTTCAATGTTTTACAAACCTTTAGGTAATCAAAAATTACCTAGCATCCAATTAAACATCAGCTCTGTTTCCCTTCTCTGCACATGCTCCAGAACCTCAGTTCCTTTCTTTTAAGTGAGGAGCCCAGAACTGAACACAGGATTCAAGGTGCAGCCTCAGCAGTGTACAGTGAGACAATCACTTCCCTGGTCCTGCTGGTCAAACTATTTTTGGTACAGGACAGGATGTCTTTGGCCTTCTTGGCCACCTGGGCATACTACTTGCCAGCATCCCCATGTCCTTTTCCACTGGGCAGCCTTCCAACCACTCTTCACCAAGCCTGTAGGATTGCATGGGGTTGTTATCACCCAAGTGCAGGACCTGACACTTGCCTCATACAACTGACCTTCGCCCATGGCTCCAGCTTGTCCAGATCCCTTTGTAGACCCTTCTTTACAGAGATCAAGGCAGATCAAGGTTGATCTGCCAATCAACAATTCTGTCCAACTTGCTGACTTCTGCAAACTGACTGCGTGTACACTTTATCCCCTTGTCCAGATCATTGATAAAGATATTAAACATAACTGAGCCTGGTCCCATACTGAGCCTGGGGGACACCACTCATGATTGACTACTGGCTGGATGTGACTCTGCACACTGTGGCTCTCCTGTATGTGATGAAGAGCTGTGTAAGACATTCTCCACTACTCTTTGTTTGGTTCTTTAATAGGCTTTTGCTATGCTGGCTTACATGACTGGTACAAGTGCAGAACTGGCAGGAGATGCTACACTGGATGAGAAGGGAAAAAAAAGCATGTGTTGTGTGTCAAGAGGAAGAATTTCCATATTAAACACTCATCGCTTTGTCAAGCTGCAAAAATGTCACTGTCTGGAAATAATAGAAGTCCATCTCTTTATTTAAAAACTTATAAAAATGGAATATGTATAATATAAACAAACTCAAATGCCCAGCACTGAGAGAGTCTAGATGGAGGTTACAAAGCTTAAAATGAGTCCCTGACTTCCTAAATAAGCCTTAAATCAATGGTTAAAGCTGATTTCAGGGATGTAAAATCATACTGTGGAAGAGCAAAATTAGAGCCTAAATGCTACACTAGGCTGAACTCAGTCTAATCAAATTCATTTAACCCCATTATTTTCTTCCTTGTGTACCACAGATGAAAACAATGGAGTTCTCTTGGCAAAAAGCCAGCCTGAAGCCATCTATTACTCTCCATGCTGAAGTTCTGACAAGGAGAACAAGGCAGCTGCCCTTATAGTAATTGATATTAATGAGTGAGGTTAGAGACCATTGTGCCAGCTTGGGGCTGACAACAAATTAAAAACTCAGCAGCAATAGGGTCAGGAGTAGTCTGAAGAGAGATGGATAAAATGGGAGCAGACCAGTGTAGTCCTTTTTAAAAAAAAAAAAAAGTTTTGTTTATTTTGTCTTGGAAATTATTTAGGTAAGACATCAATATACATTAAGTGAGAATAGGAATTACAATTGAAATTTGCAGTAACTTGCTTTGTCATTTTTCTGATGTGTCCTACACTGTTTTTGAATGGGCTGGAAGAGACGGAGGTGGGGATGGCCACCTCCCCAAAGTGGGGGCACAGTGGCCAGGATGACTGCATCCCTAATCATGGTGCAGTGCAGGGGTGAACTGTCTACAGCTTCAGCCCTAGTTGTTCCTCAGCAAGTCCTCGCAAGAGCCTGGTCCTGCCCCACACTGCATTGCCAGTCTTCTTATGACATTCTTGGTAAGGTTATTTTCAGTGTTTTGTGGAAGTCTGTGCTTGTTTTATCAGATACCTGAAGATTTCACACATTTTTGCCAAAAACCAGCCGTTGCTCTTAAATTATATGGAACTATTCTAGCCAGCACAAAAAGTGATCTGCATTGGTGAAAACTGAAGTGATTGTACCTCTGTTTTACTTTTAACAGGCTCTATTCTAATAAAACATTGCTCCAGGTTGAAATGGAAGGACAGAGAGGGAGCCCCCACAGTACGAGAGCATTAATTTCAGAGTCTTTTTGCAGTGCTGCTTGGTTTAATTTGTGACAGGCCTTGGTTTTCAGTTCATGAAGGGAAAAGAGGTCACAGGGACTAAGATATGAGGACCTCTGTTGTATCAGTGTGTGGACAAGGGCTGTATTGTGACCCTGGGAGCAATACAACACTGAGTGCTCTCTTATGCCTAGCTTAGGTTTCCCTGGTCTTCTTCATGTGTTATTTTCTCTTTCCGCCTTGCCATACTCCTAGCTTTCATATCCCTCAACACCAAAACTGTCTGGATCACTACACAGATCATGTGAATTGTGATTAGCATATACTGCTGTTCTGCCTCTTGGAATGTCAAGTCTTTTGCCCGCTTTATCATCAAGGTGTTGAGAAACTCAGCATTGCACCATACACTGTCTGTTAAAATAAATGTACTGTCTATGTTGTCGCTGTTGAGTAAAAAGCTTTCCTAAGTAGGTCCTTGAGAAATACATTGTCTTCTTGATCCAATTCTCTTAAAAAGACTGAAAGACAGAGTCAAATGTATCATATTTTTGAAATGAAAGTAGCACTCAAGTTTGCTCTATAATTTCTGGTCTCTCATGTAAACATCTGCTGATGTTCCCTTCAAAGCTTCCCTGGTTTTACACCTTTGGAGTATTTTAGCACAAAGTGAAAAGAATTAAGTCTTTCAAAGAGGAAAATTACTTTGTATGCCCTTCTATTCAGAAAGAAAGCAAACCCCCGGGTTACTGCACAAATACCAATGTTTGAAATGGTCTTGCTTTCCCAACCTCTTCTCCACTGTCACTCCTCTGAAGTCCAATTAATACAAAGCAATTACTCACTATTTGTCTGGGCTGATAATTATTCAATGACAGAGTAATCTAAAGTGCCAAGACACAATTACAATGTAATTTCAGCTGTTATCATTAAGCCACAAGAGATTCGAAAGTGTGATATAGCCTCTTACTACAGGGAGTAGGGTAAAATATCAGGATGCAAATACTCATCTGGTAGAGGATACACCATGATCAGGCAGGTGGTTTTTCCAGTGTGAGGCTCATCCCCTGTACTAATTTTTTGCTTAAAGACCATGGAGCAGTTCCTCCTGGAAGATACTTTGAAACATACGGAAGACAGGGAAGTGATTACAGAAAGCCAATCAGGCTTCACCAAGGTGAAATTGTGCCTGACTAATCTAGTAACCTCCTAAGATGAAGTAACTGCATCAGTGGACAAGGCAAGAGCTACAAATGTAATTTATACAACCTTCTGTAACTACCTTGATAAGGTCCCCACAACATTCTTACCTCTAAACTAGAAAGATATGGGTTTACTGGATAGATTGTTAGATGGGTAAGGAATTAGTTGGATATCCACTCAATGACTTGATGACAAAGGGTACGTACTGAGTCTAATACCATTTAACATCTTCATAAATATAGTGGTGCAGTTCACACACTTGAGGGAAGGGATGCCATCCAGAGGGATCTTGACAGGCTTGAGGGAGTGATCATGAAGATCATGAAGTTCAACTAGGACAAGTGCAAGGTCTTGCACCTGGAAGAGGACAATCCCCAGTATCAGTACAGACTGGGCGAGGAATGAATTGGGAATCAGTGAATCATACAATGATCTGCCCTGCAGAAAAGGAGTTGGACATACTGGTGAATGTAAAACTGGACATGAGCCAGCAATGTGCATGTGCAGTGCAGAAAGCCAATTTTATCAAGAAGTATGTCCAGCAAGTGGAGGAATTTAATTCTCCTCTCTACTCCACTCTTGTGATGCCCAACCTGGAGTACTGCATTTAGCTCTGGAGTCCTTAGCACAGAAAAGACTTGGACCTGTTTGAGCAGGTTCAGAGGAGGACCACAAAAATTTTCAAAAGGGCTGGAACACCTCTCCTATGAAGAAAGACTGACAAACTTGAGTTTTTTCAGTCTCGAAAAGGCTCTAGGGAGACCCTGTTGTGGCCTTCCAATATACAATGGGAACTTCAAGAAAGACTGAGACTTTAAGACAAATTTCTTTACAGATAGTGTTTTCAGGCATTGGAACAGGTTATTTAGGAAAGTGGTGGAACCAAAGTCCCTGAAAGCATTCAAAAAACCTGTAGGTGTGGCACCTGGGGACATGGCTTAATGGTGAACACAGTGCTGGCTAGATTAACAGATGTACTGGATGACTGGATAACGCCAGAGACCTTTTCCAACCTAAATGATTCCACGAATTTAAGTGCAGCATTAGAAAGCTCATAAATAGCTATCAAGAGCCTTTATCTTCATATCTGAGAAGATTTAGATACCATTACAGTTAGCAGTGAAGCAAAGTTTTTACCACCTTCTACTAGCAGTCCATTGAAAAAGCCCTTGGTGTTAAAGGTCCAGGTTTTACTGGACTATCATTCCTATCAAAATAATTTAATTCTAGCTGGCACTTGTTTTTAAATCTGTTGTTCACAGGAGTTTAGAGAGATCACCTGTTATCTGGAGAAGGGAATAATAACTCCATTAATTACTTGCCTGCCAATAAATCGACAAAGAAGATACAAGCACGTATATGGATATTTTGCACTGTTTCAAGCCCACTGCCACTTATCAGGGGTGAATTGAATTAACAGGTAATTTGGAAGAAACAGTTTCTCTCTTGAAAAAATACAAGGACACTTTCCCATGGCATTGATTCACAGTTGAGTTTATTGACAGTTACATGCTTGATAGAATTGAGAGGATAATTTCTACAGCTGGATTTCAGTGTCCATATGATAATTATTTATTTTCTGAGTGGTTTAAACTGTTTTCTATTACTGTAGCTTACTAGCAGCTCAGATAAAGCATATTGGTGTATTACTTGCTAAGGTTGGATCTGAACAAACAGCGTAATGAATTTTGCTGATGTTGATTTGGAAAGCTTAGATGCAGGATTTTGGTTTCTATTCCCTGTGCCAAAATTACTAAAGCCCTACCAGTATAAGACAGGAGACCACGTTTTCCCCTGCTGTTTTTTTATTTGATAGACATATGAACTAGCAGGAACTCGAAGTCCCTTTTCTTGTAAAGACGTCATGTGCAAAATGTTAGGCTATAGTGTTACCTGGTATTATAAAGCCCTCTGAAGCAGGCAGAGTCCAGTGAGTTCTCAGCGAGATGGGAACAGTGGCTCATTCACGTCACAACTACATGCTATTTTTGGCATGCAATTGACTTTTCTTTATTAGGAAAATGAAAACTATTCAAACATAAAGTTCTTCCGGTCTGGTGTATTTATCAATTTGTCTGCTTTCATACATATTGATTTCCTTTCACCTGCAAAAACTTACGTTTTAAAAAATCTCCAGAATTTTGTTTGAGGCTGGTTCTTTTCAAGCTCCCTCTGTCTATATGCTTCTTCTCTGAATGTAGAAAAGGAATATCCTTTGGGAATTATGATGGATCTGGTTATGTGCCCAGAGGAGAGGAAGTTAAGGCAGACAAACAAAGGGTGGTGAAAACACAGATTTCATTTGGCTTTCTGTGAGCAAAGCACATACCCATATACAGAGGTGGTCATGCATGAGAACGACTGTAGGGATGCCACATGTGGGCAGTGTGTCTATACAACTTCAGTATTCCCCTTGTACATAACTTTTCCTATACTTGAACTTCTTAAAACAAGGTCTGGAGCTGTCTGGGACAAGAATTTTCAAAGAAGAATGAAGAAAATGTTGATTTTGTGCCTTTCACAGAGATTAAGCAGAAATGTTTAATGAATAATGTCTTAAAACATTCTTCTGGTTCTCTTTTATTCTTTTAATTGAAATACTGCATCTGAGCACTAAAACAAGGCCTGACTGAGGACAAATCAAGATGGTTTCTGCTTTATCCATACCAATCCATTTTTGCACAAAAGTTATAACTCACTAAATTAATACTTACTGATGCACATTAGTTTAATATATAAGCAGAAAGAAAAGACATGTCAGTCTATTCTTTAAAGGCTTTACTGAGGGGATGAGATTATACAGTTGTACAACATGACTTTTCCTTATTAGGAGAATAAAATCTCTACTCTTGGAAAGCATCTCTTGGTCATCTCTTGAAGTACCTCAGATTTTCTCCAGTGTCTTCTTGTTATTTAAAAGGAATGTGATTCACATCCATAATGGTCATGGGTTATTTTCTGGACTAGATCTCTGTCAGGATGGCAGGCATACATTATGCAACAAAATTGTGCCAGGCCAAGGGTAATTTCCATTTTGTTCTGAATGAATGGAATAATAAATGAAAGATGTAAAGCTCTTTATTTCAGTATGTGTTTATGGTCCCAGCTGGAGATCAGCTCTCTCCCAAATTAACACTGAAAATGGAATTGAATTTAGTCCAAATTATTCCTTTTGTTTTTTCTTATATTGAACTTAAACTGCTTTCTGAAAGCTTTGTTGGATTTAACCAGAACTAGACAGGACCCACTCATCTGCAGCTGAGCCTGAACTGGAACTTACCCAAAACAGATCCTGCTTTGACTTACTAGCTTATAGACGAGGTTAGCATGTCCTGACACCCCCTGGCACTGTAGGAACCAGCCCTCTTGTAAGATTTGGACTGAACAAGGTCTTAGTTGTGGTTATTCAAGAGTATGAGTATTACTTTACTGTGACGTTTCACCTAAAGATGATGACTTCATTAATACAGGGATTCATCTCAGAATGGAACATTTGATTTAAGCAAGTTGTCTTCATTTACAGAGAGAGACAGGTCCATACCCAGGGGAAGATTCACAGGAAGGCCAAGTAATTACTTTAGGCTGATTTCATGATCTTCAGGAGAATGTTGAATGAAAATTTCATAGTCAAAAGGTCTACATGTGTACAGACACCTTTTTGATATTACAAACAACAGCTTCTTTGTTCCATATCTCTCCAGCTGACACCTTCACTCTTCCTGAGGCACCTTAAAGCAAGAGCTTTTTGAAGTGACTGGCTTCTATGTCATGTGAAAAGTTCACATTTTTCAAAAGATGGGGTTTTCCCCCTCTGTTTACTCACAAACTGACAGCACCAGTCTGAAAAAAAAAAAACAATGGAAAAATATCCACTAGAAAGTCATCATGAAGTAGGAAAAGGGACAGAAGGAGATTTTTGCATTTTTATTTTTATTTGAATTTCCATTATTTTATGAAAACAGGATGGTGAGAATCTGCCTTGCCTCTTTCCTTGTTCTTGTTCCATCTGTAACTAGTCAAGAGGAGATTACAAAGAAAGAATGGGTTGTTCAAACTTGTTTTGTCTATTAAAGTATCTGTTGCAAGAAATAATTTTTTCTCTCAAAGATCTAAAACGCTTCATTTTACCAGCCAGACTGGATGAATGCTGTGAAGTAGTAATACCTAAATATTTTTTTAAATGAATCCACTTTAGTCATGTTTGCATCTGCTCTAGTTTTGCTTTCCACAAATATTCATGCAATTAATTTTTTATAACAAAGTCTTTCTCATTAAGTATGAGCAATCAAATTATATGGAAAGAAAATTTTACACTGCCTTTCTGCAAGGCTTCAGGAAAAAAAGAAATAAACAAACCACTTGGGAGTATTAGGTTTATTCCTGATGTCAAGAAGCAGTACGAGCACAGAGTAACTGAAGAGAAACGTCCAAACTGAAAAAGCCAGGTCTTATTTCAAGGGGAAATCCTAGTTTCCCTGGATTCATTAGGGGAGTGCCCATACAATTCAGACTGACAAGAATTTATCATACTTCTAAGGTACTGAGTGCACTGCTTTTTGCCTAAGGGTTAGACAATGCTGACTTAACAAATTCAAGAAAATCCCTTTATATTTTGGAGACTTTTAAATAGTACAAAGTAGGCAAGTAAGCTTTTTCTATTACTGCTGCAGATTAATTTTAGACAATGTTGGGCTGTGTTGATGCCAGAAAGGATATTTTGCCAGCCCTGGCTATGCCCTCTCATTCCTTCCCTCACACCTGAAGCCCTGGTTGATTCATGTAGCTTGACTGATCAGCTGAATCAGTGGAAAAAAAAGGTTGTGAGTTCATTTGGAGACAGATTAGCTTCATTGTAATAAGCCCCCTGATCTGACTGGGAGCTTGGCTGTACAAAAGTGGTGTCTGTAGAGGGGAGGTATCCAGAACAGGGGTCTGAGTGGTTAGCATGGTATGGGACTGCCTCTGAATGGCTTTTAAGCCAGCTACATCCTTGCTCCCTGAGATACTTCCTTAGCAATAATGAACAGGAGGAAAGAGACTCCTCCAGCTGCTCCTCTGACTCTTCTGAACATTTTGCCTCAAAAAGGTTGAAAAGCACAGATGCCATTTCAGTTTTCAGTAGTAGACAATAGTTGTTCAGGTAGCAGACAGCAAAGCAGCACCTAAAAACATGCTGTTTAGGAAAATGAGGGGTTTCAGCCGTTTCTTAGAGTCAGGGAGGCAGATCCTTCTCCCTGGTATTGGCAACCTTTTTTAAAACAAAGAGGTGTGTGCCAGTGGCTCACCTCCACACCTTGTGCTTGCCCTTGGGGTATGCCTGCAAGCTCTAAACCTGTCCAGTGTTGCAGAGGCTCCAGGGCTCTCCACACAATGCCTCTGAGGTGCCATGTTGCAGCCTCATGGGGAGGAGCTCTGTTCTGCTTTCCCATTCCCACAGCTCAGCCGATCCCCCCCGCCCCGTTCTCAAGACAACAAACGACACACTGCCTCTGAACTCACGTGGGCATTCCTGGATTCACAGCTCTCTTACCCATCTTGGCATTAGGAAGCAGTCCTGAACTGCCTCTCCCAGATGTCAGTTTTGAATTCAGTGCATCCATAGAAGCAGGACAACTTCTTAATGCTACCACTGGAAATGCCTCCAGCATCAGGATGTTAAACCTTTGGCCTTTACCTAATCTTGTCTACCCACCCCTTCCCACCATTCACTACTGATGTCTCCACAGCTGTAGATGTGTTTTGTTGTAGCCAAACTCAGTCATTTCAGGTTCCCACAGGGGTACTGTTTCTAGACCCTTATAATTTTCCACTGTGTCTCTGCTGAAATGGAGAATACTGAAAGTCTTTTATGGAAAAGGCTTATAAAATATGAACATCTGTTTGTTATGAAACTTAATGCTGACAGCTTGTAGGAGCCATCTAAAAAACTCTTTAACTCAAAGTGCTCTTTATGTGTATCGGAACAAAAGGCTTATATAGATATATTGGAGGAGACACCTGCCTCAGGTAAGATTTATTTCAAGATAGTGTCATTAGGGACTTAGCATTCAATTCAGAGAATATGAATTCTCTTGAGACTCCATTAAAAGGTACACTTAAAATGCCAGATTTTCTTGGCTCGAGACTGCTGTCAGACATGGGGGGGTTACCTGGTTTCTGTTTTACCGGCATTTCCTCTGTTTTGGCTTTCTACTGTCTGAGATGGTCACATTATGAAGTGAAAATCACTGGTATTTGATGGTCACATTATGAAGTGAAAATCACTGGTATTTGCCAGCTGCAAGTGACAGTTGACAAGGTTACGTGTATATTCTGTGACTACAAAGAGCTGCCTCAGATGGGTTAATTCTAATGGAAAGTTAACAATGTACTTATCTTTGAAGTGATACTATTGAATTACATTTGGTGTAGCAGTCAGTTTTGTACCTGGGTTTTACATCAAACCTGTTTAATAAGCTGCATGAGAAGGGGAAAAGAGTAAATAGTAAGCTTTGTTCAAGGCATTCTTCAACTCATCTATATATCAAAGGAGATGAGAGAGTTACTCTTTTCTAAAGAATGCATCTGTCATATTAATAGATCATTTGGTACATTGCCAAATATGAGTGGCAGATATTGCCAATATTGATAATAGTGGTATCCTAGATATTAGAAATGGAAAATGCTTATTAGATTTGCAATCTGCCCTTCAGTCAGTATGCTGCTAACTGACCTTGTCTGGTTTGTTCTGCAACTGCATTTTAAATGAGTTCAAAGTACGCTCTGTTAGTCAGTCACTAGGGCTGAGGAACTCAGAGCTGCAGGATGTGTGCAGTTTAAGTCTCGAGTCTGAAGAATGTGTTCCAAATGGAAATAATTTTATTTTTTTTTCAGAGACTACTTATTTTTTCACATTTATTGAAATGGAGCCAAGAAGATAAATTGACAAAGCTGTGCCTCAAAAATAAAGTGCAAAACAAAACATGCTGATTTTAAAGCAACACTGAAATAGAGTTGGACCATATTGTGGCTCTGTGTTGTCCAAGCATTATTATATTCCTATCATAATTTGTGTACTTCTTCCCCTTTTTGCTTTATAAGTGAAGAAAAAAAGGGGGAAGTACGGGACCTGTAAAATAACTGCATCACACACGGAGAGTGAAAGAAGGAAAGGTTTCTTCTAAGCTGCTTAGTTGGATTATCTCAGGTGTAACTTGAAGCACTAGAAGACCCAAAGGAAAACTTAACAAAGTGTAAATTTAAAAGTTCCTAATGTCCACTTTACGGGATTGTGCAAAATATTTCAGCTAAAACTTTGATGAAGCTTTATTTATGTGCACATTGCCAGTTTAAACACCAATGTATACAAAGTCATTCAAAACTGTAAAAGCAGCATAGCCCATAACACATTATTTTTCATATCATCATATGAAATGTCAGCTTAGCAAATACCACTCTTCTGTAAAACTTACTATTTTTCTTACAAACCAAGACAAACCGCTGGTGCCATGGGCAATCTCAGTTCACAGTTGCTGGACCACACACTGGCAGACTTATTTGTGAGATATGAGTGCATATGCATGCAGGACATACAGCATCTCCTCTTGTTAATAATGATCTGATATGATTATTCCTGGGTCTGTTTGGGCTGGCTTTTATTAAGCTTCCAACATGTTATCTTTTATCTATCATTTGTAGCTTTGACAGCCTTAAATCCCTGAACACACTGAAGAGATTACCAGGGATAGTTTGATCCTGGATGGTACCACAGCTAAGAGACCTCTGGAAATGCATTATACCCTCCATCCTCTCAGACACCAAAAGATGCAAGGATGTGTGGATGTATGTTCAGATCTCAGCCTCACAAACAGCAGAGCTGATTTGGACAGATCATAAACGGCTCAGGGCATGCAGCCGTTCATCTGCCTGATGAATTGTCCAGAATGGCACAAAGAAAACAAAAGGTTACTCCTTTGGTTTTGCAGCAGGCAGACCTCTGCAGCCCAACTTGTTGTCTGTTTCACCAGCACCCAAAGCCTATCGGAGATGCACCCCCCAGTTTGCAGCCCCATATAGTGAGTTCCATAGTTTGGCACAGTGTAGACTGTACTCTATCATGGGACCACATTAAAGGTGATTACTTTGCTCATACAAACTCCCTCTCTAAGTAAGCCAGGCTTCACAAAATGAGAAACCACAAAAAATACCTGAAGCAATTAATTTTTTATTGATATGATGCTACCAACTCCAAGTGCCAGATTAAATTAAAACTCACTCCCAGTGATCAAAAGATGCCCAGCCAGTCTACTGCTCGCAAAGCTCCACTCACTCATGATGTTTTGAAAACAGGCATAGCCAACATCCAAGAGATTTCTTACAGTCCTCTGGCTGTATTTAAGGCAAAGGGGAATGGGCCTTCATCACAGTTTCAAACCATAGTAAAACCACATAAAAATAAAATTACAGAGACATTTAAAAGGTCAAGTGAAGGGATTAAATATAAAACTCACTACTTCCTGCAATTATTCAATATACTATAGTTTACATTTAGTCAGAAAAGCTTTCATAATGAACAACCTTACAATAAAGACAATTTCTGAACTGAAGAGACAACAAAACAGATAACTGATTTCTTTGCTTTCTGAAGGATCAATCTTGGATATTTACAAAACATTCCCCAGGGACATCACTTAAAATACTACTGGAGTCTAATATTGAAAGTGATTATATTTTAGGACTGTTCACAAAATTGAATCAGAATGGCTAATTCTGTACAGTTTGGAAGGAATTCAAGCTGTAGTCATAATGTCATAATACACTGGTTTTCTTATGGTTTTCTTCATTTCCTACTGGCATTATACAGGTAATAATTGTTGTCTTCCATTCCTGGACTGATGAATTCATTTTGGAGAAATAGGGTGTCCTGAACTAAATGCAACTCAGACCAATGCGAAAGGTGATCAGGGCCAGTTGGATTTCAGAGGTTTCAGGAATATTTCACAGAATCATATAGAATCACAGAATATGCTGCATTGGAAGGGACCCACAAGGACCATTGACTTCAACCCTTGGCCCTGTATAGTACTATCACCAAGCTATTGTCCAAACACTTCTTGAAGTCTGTCAGGCTTGGTGCTGTGACCAGTTCTCTGGGGACCCTGTTCCAGTGTCCAATCATCCCCTCTGAGTGAAGAACCTCCTTCTAATATCCATCCTAAACCTCCTCTGACACATCTTCAGTCCATTCCCTCAGATCCTGTCACTGGTCACCACAGAGAAGATATCAGTACCTGCCCTTTGTCTTCCCCTCACAAGGAAGTTGTAACTGCAGTGAGTTCTCCCCTCAGTCTTCTCTTCTCCAGGCTGAACAGACCAAGTGACCTCAGGTGTTCCTCATACGGCTTCCTCTCCAGGCCCTTCACCGTCTTTGTTGCCCTCCTTTGGATAGTCCCTAACCGCGGAATATCTTTCTTATATTGTGGCACCCAAAACTGCACACAATATTCAAGGTGAGGCTGCCCCAGTGCAGAGTAGAACAGGACAATCCCCTCCCTCAACCAGCTGGTGATGCTGTGCCTGATGCCCCCCAGAACATGGTTGGCCATCCTGGCTGCCAGGGCACTGCTGACTCATATTCAACCTACCACTGACCAGGACCCCCAGGTCCTTTTCCATGGCACTGCTCTCCACCATCTCATTCCCCAGTCTGTCAATACATCCAGGGTTGCCCTATCCCAACTGCAGAATCTGGCACTTTCCCTTGTTGCACTTCATATTGTTGGTGATTTCCCAGGCCTCTAATTTGTCAAGGTCTCTCTGCAGGGCCTCCCTGCCTTCAGGGGAGCCAACAGCTCCTCCCAGTTCCATATCATCTGCAAACTTTCTAACATCTCTTCCAGTCCTGCGTCCAAGTCGTTTATGAAGATGTTAAAGAGCACAGGGCCCAATATGGAGCCCTGAGGAACCCCATGAGTGACAGGTCACCAGTCTGATGTTGCCCCATTCACTATTACCCTCTGTGCTTGAGCCAATTGCTCACCCACCACATAATGTGTTTATCCAGCTGTGTGCTAGACAGTTTGCAACATGCTCTCTTTTGCTGCCGTTGTTTTTGCACGCATCCTAAGGAAGAGCTTGGGCACAGCTCTAGAATAGTCTCTGTTTATTGGAAAGCCTCTTCCCTTTTCCAGCTTCACACAGCTCAGCAGGACTCTGCAGGGTGGCTCAGAAGCCACCTGGCCATACCAAGAAACTTAACTGGAAGTTAACTGTGTTAAGTCAGCCTTGCTTCTAATTTCAGGGTGCAAACTGGGACTAATCCAAACAAAATGAACACTAGGTATACTTACAATGCGTTGTTTTCAGAGGATGATCTCTACAGGTTCAGCCTTACTGCTTTGACCACTTCAAGATAGTCTGGCCCCAGTCCTGCAGCACTTAGCATATCACTCATCTGGGCCCTCTGTGATGCTTCTGCAGCTCCAGGACATCAAAATTATTTTGTGTGTAAACCTGAAGAGAGTTGATTTGGTTCAAAATAATACTACGGCTGTGCTGTAGCATAGTGCCTTTCAGGATGAAACTGCAAGTTTGAATTATTTACCCCAGTTCGTATCCTCAGAGTATGTGGAACTGTCTGAGCTGTAAATCCTCCCAGGACATGGTTGGAGTGCTACAGAGGACAAACAGAAACCACTGCAGGGGTGTCTCATCCACTCTAGCTTCTGGGAGCAAAAACTGCTGTAACCTCAGAAGTGCACAGGGCTTCACTTGAGCCAGAACTAGTTGATACCCTTCAAAAAAGAGACTAGGAATGAACAAATGCTCTGGTACCATGTTTGCTTTGGATGACCATGCATCCAAGGACCTGGAACTGTTCTTGAGAGCTAAGCTGCTTTAACAGTGCATGGTTGTGACTCATGCCTCAGACATTGTAAAGCAGACTTTATTAAAAACCTTCTGCCTCTGACTGAAGGATTGGGACAGGCTGTTCAGTGGCAGAATTGCCATCCCTGGAAGGGTTAAAAAACCATGTAGATGTAAGGCTTAAAGACATGGGGTTTAGTGGTGGACCTAGTGGTGGACCTGGCAGTGCTGGGTTAATGGTTAGACTTGATGATCTCAGAAGTCTTTTCCAGCTTTAATTATTCTAAGATTCTGTGCATCTTGCCTATTTGCAGTGGTCTAGAACTGGTAGTTGTTTTAGCAGAACCCAAAGAAATAGTTAAAATTCTGCTCATTTAAATGCTGCCTAGGCAAGGCTCTCCTCCAAGATCAGGACATGTCACACTCAGCATTGATGTTTTGCCTTTTCTGCATATGAAGGTCTCTCATGGTTGACGGTATCAAAGAGCAGATATCGAAGCTCAGGGGTGCCTTGTGGATCCAATAATAGCACTTTTCCTCCTCACAGCAGTTTACGTAGGGTGCAATGTATTCTACACATGGCATGAAAATGAAGCTGTCATTTTTGTAAGACTCCTTGTGATTTTTCAAACCTCAAGAATGGAAAACTGGGCAACAGGTTTTTGTGACTGGAACCCTTTTGTGCACACAGTCTCCTGCTTTTACACATTTTTATGGGTGTATTGGGTATTCCTCTTTCCACTGATTCAGGTACTTGGACTTTAATGTTACAGAAATGGAAGCATATAGAATTTTCTTTTTTTTTTTTTAATTCAGGTTTAAGTGCTCTTTTTTCCCCTAATATTAATTTTTTTTTCCCCAGACCTGTTTGTTCCTCAGTGTTTTTCAAAATGCAGTTTTGAAAACAAACACTACCTAGATAAGATTCTCTCTGTCTACCAAAAATTAAGTCTAACCTAACTGGAAGGAAGGAGAAGGAAAAAAAAGTAGCATAAATATGCTTGCAGCCATACTTTAGGGCAAGCTTCAAAGTAACTCCATGTGGGGTTCCTGGAGGTTGTTTGCTACACACATAGAGGCAGCAGCTCTGTGCAGAGCTGCATACATGAGCATAAAAAAAGAAAAAAGTTAGACTACTTCAGTAATTTGTCTGCAACTTTGATGTAGCTCTCATATTGCTAATGATATGTGTGCCGTGCCAGTTGGGAACTGTATTTTACACTACTAGGCCAATATTCATTGATATGTCTTCTGGCCCTTGGAAGAGGCACTTCTATGAGAAGTAAGAAAAGCATAAAAGGAAATGCTATGTATTTTTGTTATTTGAGTTCTTAGACAAACCAACATCTCCAAATACATCTTCTGAATACCTGTACTCACCTGAGAACCTGCTCCTTAAATAATCTCTCTTACTCTGTAAAAATTCTTTCATAATCCAGTTTGAGAGAGAAATGGTGTTCATTTCTCACCCCACTTTTTCCATAATATGCCTCAGGAGAAAAAGGAAAAAAATTCCCTCCCAGACAACTCTCTTTCTCCAGGCACTCATATCACTGTAAACATATTGAACTGAAGAGAAGAAAAATTAGCCCCACTGGCTCTGCTCTTAATGCCTTACAATCAAAGGACCAGTCACTCTACAGATACTGCTTCTATTGTATCCCCAACAGACAGTAAAACACATCCCCAAAGGAGAAGTGAAAGAGAAGACATAAAGTTTAAAGAAGTGAGAAAAAGCATGCAAGAAATGCAGATGCAAGAATGGAGACAGCTATTTCAATAAGCATAGCATGAACAGGCACAAACTGATGCCGAGGGCAATGACAGGTGTTGGGAAGGGCTAATTTTAGGACTTGAACTTGTTTTGGAGTAGTTTTGCCAGAATAGTAAGCACAAGCTCAGTTACCATCAGCATGATGCCTTTCTCTGGTAGTTTGACTATGCAGAAACAGTTGCTGTGGTCTAGGTTTTAGGTCTAGCTGACATCCTGCACTGGCCTCTAATTAACTTCACATTCATTAGACTGGGGAGGGATATTCTCTGCAATGCATTTTGATATAGATGAATAGAAGCACAATATAAATTCCTTTTCTGGTGATGTTTCTGAAATGTTAGGACTTACTGATAAAACATTAAGTGCTGTACCCATTCCTGTTCTCTCTCTTCCTCTGCCTGACTCCTGTGGCAGAGTATACGAAATACTAAGTTTTCCTCATAGGATCCGAGACTCATGAGTTTCCAAGTTCCATGAGGAGAAAAGCATGCAGGCATATCTTAAGGGAGGACTCCTTGGCAGATAGATGCATTTGTGTCACACCAATAGAGGCAGAAATTGCTTCATTTCATGTGGTCGAACTGCCACAGCAGAGACATGATCTTACAGAAATCTGGACACCTTTTTTTCTTTTTTGTTGGAGCAAAAATAAGCAGATAAACAATTGAGAAAAAGCATTATAATAAATTTGAATTCTTGATGCTGTGAGAGAATATTGCTGAATGTAGTAAAATGCAAATTAGGCAAACTGAGGTTTTTTGATGGTTGTAATTAATTATGTGATTCCTTACAAGACTGAGCAATAAAGGAATCAAAAGTTTTTCAAATGTATCCTGACTAACAGAAGCTAGGGAAGGACTAACGTTTTTATTTGTTGAGCAGAGATTTACTGTCTAAAACTGCTAAATCTCTTCTGTCTTGAAGTGAAAGTAATCAAACTTCAAAGAACAGATCAGGCAAGCAATGAAAAGGGATGGGAATTTCCTGGAGACTCACAGTTAGATTCTTTGGTTTTCATAGTTTTGATTCCTTTCCTTCTTAAGTTGTTATAGAGCAAAGTTGTCTTCTTCTGTGGCCTACAGTAAACAGTCCTGTCTGGACTTTCTTGTTTCTATTAGGTTGACTATGTATTAAATATACAGGAGTAATTTGTTATTCCTGAGTTTTAGCATTTAATACCTCTTCCTTCCAAAAAACACTTATACATTAAACTGCTGGGATTGGCAGTGAATTTCAGACAGCAACATCCGTCCTTTTCTTAGGCAGCTTCATATTTAACCCTTGTCCTCTTGCCTCCTTCTAAAATGGTGACAAGAAAGTGCAATTCTACCTGATGTGCAGTATGATGTAAACAGTGTAAATAGCTAACTGTGAGTAATGCAACTTAAGTGCCACTGTTGCCTTCTGCAAAGATTTATCAATGCTGGCAATCAATCCAGTTAGGCTGATACCCATTAAACTAGTTCTGTTCAGTAGGATTTGTACAACAAAATATCACTTTACCATTCATCCTCCTGACTGGGTCCCTGATGCATTACCAGAATCATAGAATCATGGAATGTTCCATGTTAGAAGGGACCTTAAAGGTCATCTAGTTCATCTAGTTCCAATGCCCCTACCATGGAATCTTCGACTAGACCAGGTTACTCAAAGCCTCAGTCAGCCTAATCTTGAACATGTCTAGGGATGGGGCGTCCACAATCTCCCTTGGCAACTTGTTTGAGTGCCTCACTACCCTTACACTAGAGAATTTCTTCCTAATGCCTAATCTAAACCTTCCATCCTTCAGCATAAGTCCATTCCTCCTTGTCCTATCACTGTGTGCCCTTGTGAAAAAACCCTCTCCACCTCTCTTGGGGGCCCTCTTTAAGTACTGGAAGGTGCTATAAGATCTCCCCAAAGCCTTCCCTTCTCTAGACTGAACAACCCCAACTCTCTCAGCCTCTTTTCATAGAAGAGGTGTTCCAGCCCTATGATCAACTTAGCGGCCCTTCTCTGGACTCACTCCAACAGGTCCATATCCTTCCTGTGTTAGAGGCCCCAGAGCTGGACACAGTTCTCCAGGTAGGGTTTCACAACAGCAGAGCAGAGGGGGAGAATTACTTCCCTTGACCTGCTGGTCACGCTGCTTCTGATGCAGCCCAGGATACAGCTGATTTTCTAGGCTCCAAGTTGTCATTGTTGGGTCAAGTTGAGCTTCTCATCCACAAACACCTCCAAGATTTTCTCCCCAGGGCTGCTCTCAATCCATTCTGTGCTCAGCCTGTATTTGTGCTTGGGATTGTTCTGACCCAGGTGTAGGACCTTGAACTTGGCCTTTCTGAACTTCATGATTTTCACAAGCCTGTCAGAGTCTCTCTGAGTGGCATCCCTTTCCTCCAGCAGGTTGACTGCACCACACAGCTTGACAAACCTCCGGAGGATGCGCTCAATCCCACCCTCCATGTTACTCATAAAGATGTTAAAAAGTGACAGTCTCGACACTGACCCCTGAGGAACACCACTTGTCACTCCTCTTCACTTGGACATTGAGCCATTGACCACAAGTCTTTAAGTGAGACCATATAGCCAATTCTTTTTCCACCGAGTGGTCCGCCTGCCAAATCTATGTCTTTCAAGTTTACAGAAAAAATGCTGTGGTCTAGAAAAGAGAAGGAAGAGAAAGGAATAGCATTTAAAAATCCCATATTATATTGGGAATTACTCCAGACCTTTACAAGTGTAGTAGAAAGGTGGGGGAGGCTGAACTATCAGAGGTACACAAAAGGGAAGTACACAACTGAAGGTACAAAAAACAAAACCAGAAAGGAAAAGCATAGTGATGGTCAATGGTCACAACATGTCAGAAAGAACTGTCACTTTTCTTCTGCTGAGAATTATGTGTTTTGCAGTGCCAGAAACATAATTAAGAGGATCTGGATGACATCTTCAGCACTCAGACATATCATCCACCCTGCCACGCCAAGCAGAATGACTCAGACCTGTGACACCATTTAGTCTCCATATCCCATTAAATACAATTTTGAGAACTATGCCCTCCCTACAAAATTTCCTTTCCTTTTCCAGCAGCAGATTCTCACCTATAACTTACTGTTGCTTTCCCTTTTTTCCCCCTACTAGAGTTTAATTTCCCAAGCCTTCTACTTTCTCTTCATTATGTGTTTGCTTTCCAGTTGGTATCACTTGAAGGAACAATGCTTGCACCATTCTTCTCAGGGAAGAAGTAATACAATATGCTTCTGCATATGGTATGAGACCCAGTTGCATTTTTGTTTCCTTAGATGTCCAAGCGAATTCATTAAAGAACAAGACAAAGATCTTACTCTCCAACCAATAAGCTAGGTAGGTCAATTTTAGCACAGCCTGGTAACTAAAATGCTGAATTTTGGCTCTACTGCATGTAGAGTATAAGGATATACCAAATAAAACAAACTTAAACCATTAACAAAGTTGTGAACTCTATTAGGCTTTGGCTTATTGCCTTTGCAGGAGCACACTGTACCAGTGAAGTACAGAAATTAGGTGTTCAGGCAAAAGATCTGGGGTATGGTGGCAGAGTCCAGTCTTTCAGACCTTTGGAGCTATTTAGCTGTTCTCAAAACACACACAAAACAACTCTGATAATTACGTTCAGTGCAAAACTTGGGCGTAGAGCACTGGAAGCCTTTTAGGGGCTCTTCATCATTTCCTGCCTTTGCCAGAATAAGGCCAATTTATTTCTATTTCAGCAGGCTTGGGCAGAATGAGAGAAGAGATACTGGATTGTCAGTGTTATTGAAAAGATTCATGATTAGTCACATTCACTTGAAGACAAGTGACTTGCCAGACACTGCACCACTCATTAAAAGACCTGCAAACTGGCAGCCCTCCAGCACCTATGAAATAGCTCCAGAGCTGGAAGACCCAAAAGGACCCCTGAAACTCCATGTTGTCCCACACGCTGGAATGCAAAAGGCCAGGTCAAGCATGACTGGGTGCAATTGATTCCCAGGAGTTCAGCAAGTAAGTCTCATGTTCTACAATGAGGAAAAAAAAGAAAATATTTTATAACCCAGCTGTTGCTAATGCTAAGGTAATGCATTTTGACGCTAGTCTGAAATTGTTGCCTTTCCATGGCCCCCTTTTGTTGGGAAAGTTCATGCTTGGGTGGCCAGAAGACTCAGTGAGAACTTGTAGTGTTTCTTAACCTGATTCAGCTTCAAACTGGTTCCTGCAGGAGACACTGAGGTATGTTGGAATTACCCTGCTAGATAGGCCCACAAGAGGTGGTTCCCCATTTGCAGTGTCACTTCCATGCTTCAATGTGAGGACAGAATGTAAATAACACTTAATTCCTCACCCCTACATGATTCAGTGTGCATCCCTTTGGGTTTGCCCCTTCTTTTTCAGTGGCAGCTCAAGGCAAAGTATCCCAATTTTTCCAGCTCTCCCAGCACTTGATGGATGCTGACTTCCTACTCCCACTCCAGAAGCATCAGAAGAACCAGATGTCCACCAGATGCGCACCTTACTACATGTGCAGGCTAATTTAAAACACAGGACGTAAGAAGCAGCATTAGCAATGCACATTTAGCTCACTTAACCTAGGCACTTCATGGGTTGCACAGGAGTGAGGGTTGGTGAGATGGCCAAGCCAGGTCAGCAGCTCCCTGGCTGTCAACTGCACAGACCTCCTCTCCCTCCCTCTCATGTCACCATCACCCAGTTCAGCTCTCCTATCCCCCTCCTAGCTCCCACTCTTGTGCTCATCTGATCCCTCGAACAGTCAAAAAGCTAACTAAGGCCTGCCAGCTCCCACAGCAGTCGACACAGTGACAGCCCAACTGCATGACTCTCTTGGCAGTGTGTTCTACCCCGTTCTTTGGCCTGTAATTGCACATTATGACTTTCCATGACAAACCTGACTAAGAGCTTCCTACACCTGCCCACTACCAGCTGCTTGCTGCTGTGTCCTTCCCAGCTGCCTCTCCAGTGTGCAGATTCAGCTGAGCATGTGGCTACTATCTAAAAATGGATGGGTGTTTTTTTCTTTTCTTTTTCTTTTTCGGAAGGAAAGGAAGTGATTTGGGTCATTATGAGCAAAACACACCAAGCTGAGAAGCAGTAAAATTGGAGCTGAGGGGAAGGGTTTGGAGAGGCAGGACAGAAACATATGATTAAAATGCAACATGGAAAGACACCTGGAGAGGCTTGGCCTTCTATATCTGTGCAGAAACACAAAAGAAATTGGGAAAATTCTGATGTAAAGTATAACACTTTTCCTTCCATTACCAGAGCATCTTTTGTCAGCTTTATTCTATTTCCTGACTGAAATTAAAGTTGTGGAGGTTTTGGATTGAGCAGATATTCCTTATAAAAGACTATTCAAAAGCCTCATAGGTGAAAGATGTACAGCAGCCTGGACTCCTTCAGCGGAGAATGGTCTGATTCACATCCTATGGTTACGGACAGCACAATCCCTAGTTTCCATCATTCCAAAAAGCAGTTTTAAAAACAAAATAACCTATATTTTGAGGAAAATTAAGGTTCAATATAGATGTTTTTACCAGCCAAAACCTACAGTTGAAAGATTTTTATCCTCTTCCTTCAAGCACACTGTGTTACAGAGATCTCCAGACGTGGGACTCAGGAGAGCAGTCATAGAAGCCAGGGTGGTGGGTAGGGCCCATTCACTTCTGAGAAGCCATATTAATGCACATGTCCAGGGTGTGCATATTCAGCACATATTTTAGACAGCTGTTAATGCTGGTGTGACTTGGACAGCATTTTAAAATGCAGTTTCTCCCTTTCCTCACCACAGACACATCCAAAGCATTTACAGTGATAAAATTTTTAACTATTCCCCTGAACAAGTGACCTTTATCACCCCGTAAAAATCCCTGCTTCTGTTCTATCCCCCTTTGCTCTCAGTATGGATGCCGGACACTTGGCTACTCCCACACTGCCATGCTGGATGCCCCCTGATAAGCAAGGGCTCTTGCTTTCTGTATAGAAGGTCTCATTGGCCAAAGCTGAACCTCTTGGTCACAGATTTATGCCTATGGTTTTCTGGAGGCTTCTGGAAACAGCATGAAGCCCTCCACAGACCTGCCACATCCCATGGAGTGGAGAGGGAGCATCTAGCTTGTGTTGGGCAAGCCCTGGTACATTTTCAGTAGGCGGAGGGCAGACAGCGAGAGCAAGAGCGTAGGATGTGTGAGCTGTGGCTGAAGGTTAGTGATGAATACCAAAGAATCCCAAAATTATGAGTTCTAACCCACAAGTGGTTCCAGGGGAGTTTCCATTCAGTACCGTGATTCAGAAAAGCTGCTGTCACAGGCAGTAGTGTATCAGCCTAAAGTCGCCACTAAAACCATCTGTGACAATCAGCCTCTTCTCAGATGGGTGATTATCTTGCCCCCATGGTTTTTCTTTAACTACCATTTTTCTCTCACATATAATGTTGACAAGGCAAGAAACCAGAAAACTCTAGCCTCTGGGAGAATTGGTCTCCAAGTTAAAGCACAAAACCCATGGCAAAAGGCATCGGCCACTTCTGGAGCTGTAGACATAATTTGTTGCTCCTCGGGAGCAACCTGGCCTGGAAACGGGCTTACAGGGAAGGGGAGCTGAGAGTGCTGGAGCCGTGCGAGGCTCACCATGAGATGGCAGCCTTCCCCACTGCCTTTGCATGCCCCAAATGCTGGGAAGATGTGCCAGCCCCAGCTTCAGCACAGAGCAGTTCTGTCTTCCCAGCAGAGACGTGCTGCCAAGATTTCAACAAAGGGCTCCCTCAAAAAAAAAAAAATTAAAATACATAGAGCAATTCCCTTGACAAAATCCTTTTTCTGCATTGAAATAAATCCAGTAAGGACATATTTTCAGTGCATATTCTCCCCACACAAATGTGCCCACTGCAGATTGGCCCCACAACTGAACTTGGCAGTCCTAGGCTGCTCCAAGCTGGGGCTCAGCAGAGCACATTGCTATCTCCCTGGTACTGCTTTGCACATGGCAAAGGCCTCTAAATGCTGCCAACCACATCTCAGAGCAAAGAGCTACATCATGGGGGTTAAGGGGCAGCAGGAGCTGGGATGGTATCCCATTCAAATATTCCCATGCCTCCAGTGCCTTCTGGAAGCACATTCAACATGATGTCAATGGAAAGTGCTGGCATAAAGGAGCAGGATTACAGGGCTATTGGTCTCATGGCAATCCACTTCTGAGAAATGGCTTGTGTTGCAGAGCCTGTCAGGACTTACACTGTGAAGCAACCTGTGCCACTCCTTCTTTATGGTCACAGGGAGATCAGGCAGAGCTCTAGTACATGCTGGTCTCACCTGCGTGTTATTTTCACAGAGAGGATCCAGAAAGATTTGGAAACTTCTGAATATCTTCCAACTCCTGGTACTTTTGCTAGTAGGAGGTAACCCAAGGGACACAGACACTGCAAACCTACAGGGAAATAAAGGAAAAAATTCACCCACATAGCTGACTTGTCTCTTTCCTTAAACAGACGGAGTCATTCCACATGTAAGATTGTGTCTATTTAAGCCCATTTCAATGAGTTTTGATTTGAAGTGCACTAATGTGAACCTGGAGAATCAGCATTGCCTTGGATGAGTCAGAGAAACTCTCATGTGTCAGATGCTGACTTCAGTCACATTGCTGTGACTCTGGGCTCTCACACCTCTGCAGGTAGTAGTGTGATTTCAGTGGGAAAATTGTGCAACTGTGATCAAAATCTGCCTCATTTGCACCAATGTTGTACTGGTCTTACTGACAGCAGCGTCTAACCTCTTGCAACTTCAGTCTTCACTAGGTTTGCCTGTGAACAGAGGTCAGCCACTCAGAACACCACTGACAGTAAGAGGTGACAGGATAAATGAGCACGGCTTGCCTCCAATATCAGCTTCACATATGCCAATCTTCAGCTGTGTCAGCAGGGATGTAAATGTGGCACAACCTGCGCCTCTCTCCAGGTTCTCCAACCTTCATTTTCAGAGCTAGATCCAGAGTAACTTCATAGCCTTCAACAAAGCTATTTCCAACTGACCCTTACATAAAAGGGGCTGAATCTGTCCCTTTGGTTTTATTAATGCCATAGCTAATGGCTTTCTAATTGTGCTAGAGAGTTCCTGTGCCTTTCACAGCTTTCTTCAGGCTATAAGTACAGTGGGCAACTTTAAAATCAGGGGCAGCAGTCAAGCTTGTATACAGAAAACATTCAAATATAGATGACTTTTCACCTTTACTTGCCAGAGGCCAAATTCTTTCAAACAATGATAAACCTTATTTAACCAGGAAGTCTTCAAATTTTGGAGTGGGCCTAAAGGTCATGAGGTCTGAGATGACCTTGAAAAGTGACTTTTATCTTGGTGAACATCCTGGGGGCTAAAGGCTTAAACAAATGTGTTCTGATATCTAATTCTCACAAAAGCAGATCTTCTGGTGCCAAAGGTTATACACTTAGTGAAATATTCTCTGCTGACATGCAAAGAAGGGAGACATTGTACGTATTTCCTCATAATTAACAGGGATTAATCCTAATTAATAAATACAGGTCTTTGAGAGGAGGATGATTTGGAACTTGGAGGGTGTGCAGGTTTCCTGGAAAATGCATGACATTTGGTACAATGATTACACAGGATCAGAGCATGCAAAGCCAGAGGCAGAAGGATGATCATTAATATTTGGGTCTGAGCGTACAGATTTTGTTATTTTGCAGGAAAACAAGCAAACAGGAAGAATGCAATTGCATTGAGAGCACTTATGCCCAGAGTAGAAGCAGGCTGTGCACAAAGCTGCAACTACTCCTGCCCATGCTCACAGAACTAACATGCAGGCCAAGCCAACAAGGCAGCAGAGGCAAAAGGCAAATGAGGGAGCAGGGTGAGAAGAGACCTGCACTAGAATTGGAGATGCAAGAAAATATGTGGAAAAAAGACAACCAGGAGCGGAGCTGGGAGGCTGCAAGCCTCCCGCATCCCAAGGCATGGCATGAGTAACAGGCTGAGCATGCAGGGCTGGGTGGAGTGCCACTGGGCAGTCACCCAGGCAGGGCAGCCCCACAGCAATTCTATTCATCTGAGGGCATTTACTGCAAGGATTAATTGAGGCAAGAACCTCATAGGTACTGAGGAGCTTTTGAGGCACCTGAGTATTGCTGGACATGTAGATATTCTGGCATTCAGAAATGTCTACCTCTCACGGACTTTTAAAAGTGGCTTCCCTTTGCTTGTAACTGGAGCATCTCGCTCCATTTGCTTTGGTGTTGCAATCTGAAACTCTATACCTAACTGTGAATCTTCTTCTCCTGTATTCTTTGTCTTGTATTAAGCCTGGCCAGATGTGAGATCCCTGCAGTGCACCAAGCAGCTACTGTGTTTCACATCCAGAATTTGTGAGTATATATAAACTCCCTGTGATTCCTTACCAGCATGGGTTATAAATATGTGCAGGTAACAAGCTGAGAAGTTAACCTGAGGATTCCTTCTCTGCAACAATCTTCCTTGTTTTCCTGCATACTTTTCCCCCTTCAGTTCAGGTCTCTTTGGCTCTAAGTCTGGTTTTGTCATGGTTATCTGTAGACATGTATGTGGATCACACATGTGAACATTGGCATTTTTACTCCATAATAAATGCCACTTTTATCACGACTGGAGTACACATTTAGAAGGTGCTTTACTTCATCTTTTCTTATCTGTGTTGGAAACAAAACAATGCATACCAGGAACCACAGACTAGTCTCAGGAGCCTGATCATTTCTACAGAAAATAATGGAAAGGCTTGCCTTAAGACAGCTGTTCTGTTTCTGTAGATTAGTCCTGCATTGTGAGTTTGATTCCGAGGGTGCCTGTGAAATGAATGAGGGTAAAAGAACAATTGCCAGCAAGTGGCATGGGGAGACACCTTATTTCAGTAATAGATTATGCCACATAGAAAATGGGGTTTAGATCCTGTTTCTGGCAAGGACTTATGTACTTTATTCTTGTCTGGGGATGTTTCCTTCACTTAGAAGCCATAGCTCTATTTTTTTTTCTGGAGTTGGTCACTTAAACCATTTAAAATCTCTCCCAAACAACATCTAATCTAGAAGGTGGCCTTCATACCCACATCATCCTCCTGCCCATTAGCTCAAGATTTAGAGCATAACTAAATACCTCCACTCCTCAGGCAGTGAAGGAAACCCAGCCCATGCCCCTCAGGCCCTGACTGAACTGACCTGCAGGATTGACTAGGAGGGGAGAGTCAGAGCTCACAAACCTGCCATCACCACTGTTATGCTGAGCTCGCACCACCTCAGTCAATCCTGCTGTTCTCACTGCCAAGCTGGCTAGAAGTCAGACAACACAGGACTAGAGAGGAAGATCAAAGATCCTGAGGTGACACCACTGTAGCCAAGATAGATTCCTTTTGGAGTATATGCAACCAGAGCTGTGCTGGAGATAAGTTGGTCCCATTTAATTAAATAATGGATGAAATCAGAGATAAGACCCAAAATGCTTCAGTGCCCCTTTTTTTGTCACTGGTCTTTTCACTTTGACCATATCATTAGCCTTCATCTCAGGAGTCAGCTCCTTTTGCTCTACTCAGTCCCAGATTCATACATGAATGGCTTTGCCCCATCTCATGCAGCTTCTCTTCATTTTTCTTTCCTTGTGGCCCTTCCCCAAGACCTATTTCTCCTCTTTCTGAACAAGGTGTTCTTGAAAGTTTAAAGTGCTCCTGTGTGCAGAAGCAGATCCTGATGCATCTGGAAAAATTTACTTGAGCACAAAGGTTGCCGGGAATGGTGGGTGCCACCAGAGCCCAGTGGCAGCACATCTGAGAATTTTACAGTCATATTTTTTCATACAGCATCTAAATCCTCTTTCAGGTCTAGCAACAAATCTTAAAACCTAGCCCCCCAGACAGCAGAAGTTTGCTTCAGAGGGATATAGGCTGCCTCTGTTATGTTTCCAGAGAAATTGCATTGCTGGTCACCTGAAACATGGGGACATCCATGGTAAAAAATTCTCAGCAAAGTACTGTCACTGAACTAAAAAACCAAAACATGAGAAATTTATTCTGTTTAACCAGACAATACCACCTTGATATAGATTGGGAGCCATATTTAAGGCATACAAAAAAATAAAGTGTTACCATCTACAAAAAACAGGTATCAGAGACTTGTTGTAAGGCTGGGATCATTAGGTTTTTTGCTATACATTAGCAGATCACACAGGAAAGGCTTCACTTCATTTAATGGCAAAGTTCATTAAAAATAGGTCAGTGTAAGACACTGTATTAATAGGGCAATGAGTGTGCCTCATAATTCTATATCATTCATTTGTCACCCCAAATTTATACCTGTAAATTTCTCCTCTAAATTCTTCTGGAATTTCTATGGACTTTTACCCTATCATTTCACCAGTGCATTTACATACTCTTTCCACACTTAGATTAGTTTTGAATGCCAAAAAATCCTTGAGTCAGAAAGTTCTCTGAATGATGACTAATCAAAGACTAAGCAGGCTTTGCACTTGGTAGAAAATGGCAATAATTCACTTCCAGCTGAGGTTTCTTTTCCTTTGGGCTCATACACACAGAGACATATCCTAGTACTAGCTGTGTCAGCAGGAGCTAGGCGAAGCAAGATCAATATGATGGTGTTGATATGTCAGCTTTCAGTGGTAAGGTCCAGAGCTAAAAAAATGCTTACAATATTCATTATATTCAGCCCTAAATCCCACTGCTGGCTTTAGTTGTGTGCATCAGGTTTTCAAGATTTCTGAGGTATGAGAAATAAATAGGAAACTTGGTTGTGTGTAATGGTAGGTGGAACCTCCAGGCCTCAATGGCTTTATCTAATGCTGTGTTTGGTGCTGTTGCAGAGTACCTGGGGCATCAGGGTTGATGGAGGGGAGAGGTACAGGTGTGCTTACCTGAGCCCTGCTCCAAGAGGATGGGAGAACATGGTCAGGGAGCATATTTGGAGGTAGAGGTTTGCAAGCTCTCCTGGGTTTGCTGCTACAAACCTAGTCTGTGAAAGGTGATCTTAGATGTATCTATGTTGTTTTTTAGAGCCTGGCTGGTACTCAGCTGAAACTGGAAAATCATGTTTTGAAAATTGATGCATATTTACACTCCTCTCCTCAAGGTAACACTAATAATAATAACAAATAATAATTAAATAAGATCATTCTTTTGGGAAAGAAAAGAAGCAACACACTAAAGAAATTTTTTGCCAGAATAAAAATGATTGCTTTGAAATAAATTCTGAAGTGGAACACTTCCTTCTAATTATGAAAACTTATTGATGTTCTTGGGAAGGATGCTTATACATAAAGATTCTCCTGTTCTAACAGTTCTCTACTAAAGGACAATTCTTCACTGATTAAGTTGGTTAGAGCATGTGCTAATAACCCTAAGTCCTAACCCTAAGTCCGATCCCCTTATGGCCCATTCACTGAAGAGTTGGACTTGATTATCCTTGTGGGTGCCTTCCAACTCAGTGTTTTGTGATTCTGTCACCGCACCAACTCTACAATATGTGTTTGCATTCTTGTATGTGTAAATGGCGATTGAAAGACTTGAGGGATGGGGGGAGGTGGAATAACTGCTAAAGGTGTCCAGTCTGTCTTATTAAGACATGTCCCCCTCTGCCTTAAAATAATTTCAGTTTCAGAGCTGGGCTTGCAAACATCCAGTATCTGTCTCAAACTGACTGAAACCTCATCTAGAGAGTGCATCAGCTTGTGATTCATATTGCAACTAGGAGAAGAAAGGCAGAGGCTGTTGATTGTAATACCCTCAGAAGCCCTTCTGGCATGATGTCTAGGCTTCATGAATAAAGCTTTGGGAAGGGCTGTATCCACGTGGGTGTCTTCTTCCAGCCTGCACAGTGGATTTTTTAGGTGAGGCACAGCGTGCACAGAACTGGCCCCAGCCTTTGCTCCTAAGGTTCATCTGCCACGGCCGAGCGAGCTTTGACGGTGACAGTGAAGTCCTCAGGACTAGAACCTACAGCCCCTGGTGTTCCCAGGAGGTCTCCCATCCAAGTAATAACTGGGGCTGACCCTGCTTAGCTTCTGAGAGCTGACAGCCTTGGGTGTCAGGGTGGCATTTAAATGCCCCCTTTTGGCTTATCCGTGTGGTTATTCCACACTTAGCTTCTTTGTTGGATGATCCTCAAATAAATTACTGTTTAATTCTGGCAATATTTGAGAAATGGGTGCTTATCACTAGGTTGAGTAAGAGCTCAGTTGTTAGACCCAGCCAAACTGACACACTGTGAGTTGGCCATAGTGTCTGTTTGTGAGTAGTTTGGTTGGGTTTCCTTCATACCTGCTATGGCCCTCAGAAGGCACATAATGGAACATTTCTGAAAAAGAAAAAGCTAAAATAAAACAGAGGTTGATTTTCCTGAGGAACACACACAGAAAAAGAAGAGAGTTATGGAAAATTAAAATTTTTTAGAAACTGCAATTTCAGTGGGAGTTTTCCACACAAGCAAGAACAAAACCAGTTATTTGTCATATTGACAGTAGACTGGAAAGCTAAGGAAATAGACCTGGACTGTCACGTGCCCTACCCCTCCCACCCACTGTGGCTCCCTCCTCATTCTTATCTGTGGCAGCATTTGCCAGCCCTAGAGGGAAATTTTCCACTTTTTGTGAGAGGAAAGCAGGCAGGTGCCTAAATTACAGGGTAAAAGCAGAAAGAGAGGAATGAACTTCCTGGAGACTTCAATTTCCATAGGCCTGCTTCTATGCAGTCTGAGACAGAAATGCAAATGCATGGAGCCAGGAGTAACTGAAGAAAATAAAGAAAAGACTGCTCTGAGTTCTTCCTTTAATCTATTCTCTTTGGCAAAGGTTAAATTACCATTTGAATGCCGCTGTAGAAGAGCTAATAATGTTTCCTTTATGTTCCAAGGATTCTCTCTCTTGATAATACATTCTTTTCAACTCTAATTAAGAAAAGCTGCAGTTCCATTCCTCTCTACACTGAAGATCCCTGTTTTGCCATCCACTAGCTGGTTGTCCTGTTATTCCCTCATTCATTTCCTACAGTACTTCAGGTACTGATTCAGAAGCAGCTGACTGCGAGGATATGTTCCTGTAGTTAGAGAGAATGGAGCTATACTTTGAGGTCTTTATGAAATTATGCCAAGTGTCTTGTGATTTCCAGCTTCTGGACCACAGGGAGAAATCTGAACCCTTGGTTGAGAATTGAACAAAAAACATGGTGCTGTATTATTATCCAAGAAAGCTTTTTTGGACTACCTTTGTACACTCTCCTTCCTGATTAGAAGATTTTGTTTTCATTGCCATTTTGAATGGATTTAGCTTATCTATGAGTGTATCCTGCAGACTTTCCAGGCTTTCCAATTGTAAGTTATGTGTACACTAAGAAAGAAATCAAAACAAATGCATGTTTGTCTTCAGCACTGACAATGGTGTCAAGTGAAAGACAAACACAGCCAGAGCAGCAAAAGGAATAACAAAAGTACTTATTAAGACCCAAGCCAGTATATACAATTTTTAAAAGGGCTACTAATTATTCAGCACAGAAATCCCCATCTCTACAGATTGAAGTGGGAAAGCATTTGCAGACTGGTTTATCAGAGTCCAAGCGAGGACGAGGCACTGTCCAACCTATAACTGGTGTTTGCTCCTGATTTTCCCAATCCTCATAGGACAATGCTGGCTTAGATGACCCACTGGAGCTGTTATCTTCTTGTGCAGTTGGCCCTACACTGCTTTGGACAAGCAGGGAAGAATGTATCCAACTGGCCAGGGACCCAGCAGGTGAAGAAATCTGCCCCCATTTCTCCTGAATTCCTTAGTCAGCTTCTGAGAGTTCTCTCTATTCATAAGTATCAAATAGTCTGAGCACATTTGGGATGATTTGTGGCAATTCTGAGTCAGTCCTCTGATTTCTCTGGTCCAGGAACCCACTCCTAAAGAGAACCTGCATCCAGAGACAGTTATCTCCTCAACAGACAAGGCAGAAGTTCATTTAGGTCCTTCCATACTTCCCTTCAATCAACATCTTCTTCAATGCTAGCTCAGGGTATTTACATATTCTGTATTCCCACTTATGAACCCTTTATGAAGATAAAGGCAAGCAAGAATGAGACTCTGTGGACAGATTTGCTGTAGAAAACAACAGATCCTCACCCATTACCCAGGTGCTGATGTCATGTCCTCTTTCCCAGTGCTCAGACTTTTCCAGATAAGTCACAGTGGAGCTGTGTTCTGATTTTAGTGCATTAATTAATGGCTGGAGTTGATGTGACTTGTGGAAAAGGAGGAGGGCTTGAATCTACTTACAGTCTCTGTTCAGCTCTGCGTGCACCCTCTGTAATTTGGGAAGCTCCTCCTATGAACACTGCCTCACTCATCTCAAAGTCCTGAACAACTCCACACCTACGCACTGCACAAACAGACCAAAAGAAGCAGACTGGAGGGCTCCAAATTACACAAGATCACTGTCTAGCCCTTCCATGAATCCCACAAAGGTCTTGTGGCAAAGGGTTTTGCAAGAGAGTTCTGAAAAAGGTCAAAGACCTCTGTCCTGTAACTGAGTATGTCAAAAAAATGCCTCCTCATAAATGCAGTCATTATTACATTGACAGTAGCATGGCAAACACTATGGCCTTGCACTCACTAGGAGGAACTTCAGTGTTCCATGTCATGGCTCAGTTCCACTTTTGGTAGCCCTCCGGGGAGCCATCAAATCAGCAGCAAGTAGCCCAGCTCCTGCATTGTTAGCATGTGGCTACATGAAGGCAAACTCCAGAGAGGTACAAGCAAAAGTAAAGCTGCTGCGGGAGCATCTCAACACCTCACTCAGCCTAAACCCAACCGGCAACCAAGAGACAGAGGTTCCTCTGATGTTTCCCCAGAGACACCCTTAAAAAGTGAGACATCTTTTGAAACCTTTTTGAGTAGTGCGTGGACTTACACTTGCACAGCATAGCTCTCCAATGTCTAGTAAGATGCTTCAGCCATTGGTGGAAAGATCTGCTGTCCTCTTCCTTTTCTGGTTTGTTTCAGTAATACGTGAAAGCACAGAAACCCAGGAGTTTATATCTTTATAAGGTGGCTCACATGGCTAACCTAGGTATCAAGGATTACACAATGTAGCATGGCAGCACCCCAGTTGATCTTTGCATTATTTTTGCCTCCATATGTACATCAACCTCTGTTATCTGACAGCTCAAAGGAAAGGAAAGAGGTGCCTTCCCACATGGATACCTTTTTTTTTTTTTTCTGAAGACAATACAGGATATTCTGAGCAGAAATTTTAAATATATTATCCCAAAAATGGTCAAAAAGTTTTCTTCAGGTTTGCATTGCAGTAAAGTACAATAATGGTTAGCCATATAGCAAAATGAGCAACAGAATTTAGCTCTAAGCTCTCAGACTGATACAAGTAGCTAAAGACCCTTTAATACTATTCAGACTCTTTAATTTATTCTTTGGTTTTCCTGGTAAATTAATCTACGCATCTGTCAATTCACAGTGCAAAAACTCACAGGGCTTCATGGCTAATTAAACTCTTCTGGCAGAGGAAGAGCTCCTAAAGTTGGAGTAAATTGTATTAAAAGCTATTATAAAGCCTTTCCACATTGTCACAATGGGGAAAAAAATATCAGCTTACATTTGGACCAACCTGCTTGCACAAATCTCATTGTATCCATTCAAAGATCTTATACATGTATTAATGGTGCTTTTGCTTTCTCTGATGGGTCAAGAAATGAAATGAAGTAGTTATGTCAGAATGAATATCAGTGATGCCTCATATTCCACAGATCTGTGTTTTGCAGTTTATGGTAATCTTCAGCTAAAATTGTTGCTGTGGCTGGGGCACCCATATGGTCTGTCTTCTTTTGCTGACAACATATGAATTCATTTGCCAGACTTCCTTTACTTGGGCCATTCATAGGAAATATTTGTGGACTTTTGCACCTCCACCTGGGTACTTATATTCTGAAACACTAACACTGCTCTCTCAAGTTTGTCTTCCTTTTTTATCTATGGTTCAGTCTGGCCAAGAATAGAAAAACAATTAACAAGGGATAATTGTACAGATTGATCACAACACATGATCACATAATTTTCATTTCACTAGGAAATCAAGCTATAAAATGAGCAGTTAATTAAAAACCAATACTGTTTCAGTGTGACTTCATAGACTGCATATTTCCTAAAAAGTTAAAAAATTTATCTGGAAATATGTTTGAAGAAATACATGGTATGAGATATATGACTCTTAAGAGTCACGCTTGCCTGGACTAAGGTAAGGTGATCAGCCCAAAATCAAAAAGAACATTTTCTTTTCACAATATGATAGCAACAACTGGGGTTTTTCCTTTTTTATTTATTTTTCCCTTAGAACAATGAACAGGAGTTATCTCTTACATTCAAGTGAACGTGGCCCCAAAACATTTCCTGTATGAATTCCCTACGGAGAAGGCAGGATGTTTAGGAATCGTGATGCTGAGGACAAAGGTTGGTCAAAATACTGCACTAGTCCACTGCAGAAATGGAATAATGGCTTCAGTGTTATTTTCCATCAGAGAAAACCAAAAATAA
This sequence comes from Sakesphorus luctuosus, assembly GCA_013396695.1. Classification (NCBI taxonomy): domain Eukaryota; kingdom Metazoa; phylum Chordata; class Aves; order Passeriformes; family Thamnophilidae; genus Sakesphorus; species Sakesphorus luctuosus. The sequence goes on from VWZD01009210.1 coordinate 280,799, forward strand.
ATGTAGTTCAACCTTGTTCAGTGGTGAGCCAACAAAAATCACTTTCGCCTGTGACAGAAGTCTGTTTCAAGTCCAGAACATGTCCAGAACATGTCCAGACAAGGGTGTATTTCTCACATCCCTGGTCTCCAATATGAGACTAATAAATTTTTGAAAAATCTGTGCCACAGTCAGTTAACACATATACTGCTCAGCGACAAAGCAGACTGTTTGATCTTTGCTCTAAGGGTAAAGCACCATTTCAGAGTTGCTTGGCAGCTCTGTTTTCCTTCCCTTAGAAAAAGAGATGGATTCATTTAGACTCATGGGCCACAAAGAGGGGAGCTCAGGTGTGGCAGAAATGGCAGGTGGCTAGAGTTGACTTGACAGCAATTAAATGTACAAATCTTTGATTAGGCTCACGGGAATGGAGTCATTAGCCACAGTGAACGGACCAGCTTGCTTTCCACTGCCTCATTAGCTATAATACTGACATTACTTTAAAAAGCCTGGGGAAAAAAAAAAAGCCCTCCCATACAGAATTAGGAAAACTGAGTTTCAGGGATAAAAAATAAGCTAATGTAAGCACTTTCTAGCTGAACAAACAGAGCCTGGCTTTTCTGGTCACTGACAAAAAAACCCTCATGTTTGCTGTGCTGTGAAATAGCCCCATATCCAGTGCTGCAAGCAACGCATTCACAGAGATCAACAAGTTGCTTTTGGCCACTGAAATTTACTAACGACCTCATCAAGCAGTGTCATGCTGGGCTCCAGTTCCGAATATCTGTGCCTTTAACAACATCCTACCCTGCAAGTGAAGACCTTTGGTCAGTCACACAATGGAATTATCAGGTTGGATATAAGTTGCACATAAATCTCCAAGCTAGCGGGCTTAGCCTAGGGGAAGATTTGGCTTGGGCTTTATTTATCTTCCTGTAACATGACTGGTTGAAGAAGTGCTGCAATAACAACATTCTGCCATAAATTAATATCCTCCCATCCCTGGCTCTACCCTTGCTATTTCATGGAAAGTTCATAATGAAATAATTTGTACCCACTTGCCCTTTTGATACCTTTGATACTCTCTATCCCACCACATTAGTTTCTCTGACCTGCTAAACCAGAGTCCTACGAACGAAGTAAACCAGAAGAAGCACTTTCCTCCAGGGCCTTCATGTAGGGGTTCATACCAGCAAGATGATGGGACAAAAGCAGTTTGGGACATAGTGAGGGCAGTGGCTTCTTGCCTCTCACATTGCTCAAGCAACAGGCAGCACAGATGAAGCAGGGACAGAGGGAAATCACTCTTGTGAGTCAGTGACCACACTGCTGGGCCAGAGCTTTGGCCTCTACAGAAAGAGCACGATGAGAAAAAAGGATGGCATGTTTCCTTGGAATTAATATTGTCCTCTCATGACATGGTTCACTGAACTGTTGTGCACTCACTGTGCCATCTCTTGATTGTTTGTGAAGTCTGTGTTCAGGTTCTCCTGTCCCAGTGGTAAGACATGGCTTGCTCCTTCCAAGGTTTCACAGGAATAAGATGTTACGAAAGAACTACATGACACAAATAGGCATTGGGTAGAAAATTTCAATTCTCACATAGGTGTAGTTTGAGAATGATAATACTGTCTCCTTGCTGTAATAACAACGTATTTCACCTTCTTTATGCGCATTTGTTCATCATATGTTTTTTGATATGCAGGAGCTAAATATAAAAGAGTGACTGAGCTGAAAGGGATGTTTCCTCTGAAAAAAAGTTCATGTTGCCAAAGAAGTCTAAAATATATTAACTGTCCAATGGAATTACCTGTAGAGATAGGTAACTCCAGCAAAACAAAACATCCAGCCTAGCCTCAGTGTCACACTGACTCCCAAGGTCAGATGAAACACATCCCATGTTAGTTGGCTAGCTCATACTTCAGCTGGCAGATTTCCATCAGGATAGTCTTTCCCAAGACCATGCCAACAGAGGGCTGACTGTATCTTTGTGGTCTGAGATGGTGTCTAACCAGCTCACAGAATCAACAAATACAGATCAATCTCATCTGCTATGCATCACTACTTTCCAAAATGGTGATGTTAAAAATGCAATGCAGGATTCAGTCAACAATGTCTTTGTTCTATTTCAATGAACAGTGAATTTCCACATTGAAACAAAGTGCTGTGAAAAAAATAAGACTGGTCTTTGGGGGAGAGGAAATCCCAGGAAAAATGGAATGAAAAAGAATAAAGATAAATTTAAGAGGAAGAAGAAAATTATAAAAAGGTGCTAAGCAGCTTCCAAAATGTTCTACTATAGAAAACACAAACTGTGTTGCTTTTACCTTTCGAGTTACCTCCTCTGCATTTTAATGACACTTGAGTGTCTAGCCTGGTGGGCATTTTTACATGTCTTCCTTGGTTTCTACCTGCTTATGTATGAAAAAAAATTTCCTTTGCAGACCTGACCTTGAGTGATTTCAGCTTAGAGTTAGACCTCTGATGGTCCTGCACCACACCACAGGTCACTTTTTACATGGACATTAAAGCCTCAACAAGCTTTGATAGCTGCAGAAAAGACCAACCTGAGATACCCTCACTTCTCCTGTTTCCATCTCTCAGCACTTGCTTCTTCCCAGAGCAGTCAGCAGCGGTAGGCTGACTCCAGCCATCTTAATTCATTGCCTGATTTCTTAACTGTATCTACTGTGGGGATGGCATGGAAAAGACTTTATTGGGCTGCAATGTCTGAAATTGCCACACAGAGTTTCTCTGGAGGTCATCTGTCAGAGTGATAAGTGATTTAAAAGCCTTGGAAAAGTTCAGCCTTTATTTCTTAATATATGGCTTTTCCATCTCTAACTTCTGTGGCTCTGAAGAAAGTGCAAAGTTTGTAAACAGTGTGGCAGAAACCCTTTCCAGTCAACATTTTTTCGTTCCCTTTCCATTCGCAGCAAATATTTTGGTAAAAAGACCCACTGAAACAGAAGACGAAGATTATCCAGAGCTGTGACTACAAAATTTGCAGTCCTCCACCATTGTGCTGCCCAGCCAAAAGCTGTGTCACAGCCAGCATGGAAACAGGAGTAAAAGTATTTTTTACCATGTGTTTTGACTCTGCTCTGGGGCTTAGATGACCTATTGGTAAAAATGCCTGTGTCCTGTCTCCATAAAGATATATCAGTTGTAAATTATCTGTCCAGTTTAGCCATTGTGAGTAGGGCCCTGGTGGGAATTAATGGTACTTTATTGTTGTTGTTGGCGGATAGCCTTCAAAAAAATCCAGCTTCCCCACTGTCAGGGAGAGGGCAATGCTGGTGTTGGGAATATTTCTATTTGGGGCAGTTGTGTGTTTTTGGAAGAGCTGGAGGGGTGGAGGCGCCAAGCTCTCCGGTGTGTGCCCCACGCCAGTACAGCAGGACCTGCCTGTTGCTCTTCCAATTTGCTGCTGTGCTGCTGGGTGTCCTGTTACATGTGATGGGAGCTGGGGACTGGAGCGGGGAAGCAAGGCAATTTGTAGTCATGTTACATTTCCTACTTCAAAACTGTTTTTACAACTATTGGCCCAGCCTGCCCCAGGAGCTCTGGCCTCCACAGCAGGCTATGTTGTTTCATTTCTGTCAGCAGTGGGTCTTTTCTCTCCACTCCTGCAGGAAGGCTTTTGTTTCATGTCTTTCCTCCTTGCCACATGCTGTGTTGGCCAGGCAGCCTGCCACGTGCTTGCAAGCCTCCTTCCTACCCCTCTCTCTTGCACTGCTGTAGCCTCCCTCTTAGCTTGTTCTGCAAACACTCATTAGGTGTTTTGGGCACAGATGTGCAGGACCTGCTCCTGTGCCTGACTGCAGCGTGTTGTGTGATAAGAGGGTGGACACCTGGACAACGGCCAGTCCAAGCATTACATTATGTCCTTCTCTCTTACACTGTTTACTTTTGTGACAGTTTCTCCTTTCAATTCTCATGTCTACGATGTTGATCTAGGAGGGTGGCCATCTGGATCCCTGCCTCCACTGCTAGCCCCATCTTCGCCCCGTCTTTTTCTCCACCTCTTCATTTCTCTGTCATCCGAGTCTATATTTCCTCCAGCTGTCCGCCATGTTGAGCCTTTCCACGAGAGGATCCAGGTTTCATTTCTCACCCTTAGTTTTTGCCCTCCTTGGGTTAGACTGACCACAACGATTACACAGACACCACTTCCGTTCTGTCCCACAGACTGGTTACAGCCAAATTAAGACTAACCCTTAACTATTAACAAATGGAGAACCATCTAACCCTCAGTCCAAAAAATGGACAAAGCCTATAGTAAAGGATGTGAAGGGAATGCACAGACTCACATTGTTATTAGGATTGCCATCCACTGAGAGACCCTGACCTTGGAGACACTGTCTCCATCTCACAAAGGGTTTGAACAGAGCACAAAGTGTCTGACCTCATGTAGGACCCCAGGGTGTGGGTTATTTTCAGAAATCATTGCAGCAAGCCAAAAAAGCAGAGAAAACTCTGCATGAGTTTCTTCTTTCCCCTTTTCTTCCAAAAATTCATCTTAGAAAAAAAGAAGCAGTATTTCAGCCTACCAGATCCAACTATTCTCTTCAGTCCTCAGCTGATGTCTCCATGGGTTTTGCTGCCAGGGTCCTGGGCTCTTGGGAAGCATTGGTGGGATGTCTGCACCAAGGCATGTATATGATGCAGATACACACATTGACTGGGACCAAGCGAGAGCTGGAACCCATGAAAGTATAACTCTATCAGCATGGCTCCCTGCCCAGCCTAATTAGACCTGCTAAGAAAGGCTAATTAGCTAGGCTCAATGCCACACTGATGTGACTCTATCACATTCAAGAACAGCAAGCATCATGTGCAGTTTGCTTTAGCATCGAGCTGCAATGTGAAGCTGTACAGGCAGAGTATATACTGGCAGGGCCTCCCTCTCCAGCACGAGCATGTTGAGGTTGTAAGAGCCAATCTCACGTCACTGTCAATTTGTGTGGTAGGAGAGTTTACAGCAGGACCTCCATGGATTGAAGCTTCATGATACCCATGGTGAAAGTAAGAGCACAAGGATGTCTCCTTTGCTGGAGAGGAAAGCTGGAGCACACTGAATGTGAGAGGCTTGCTGGAGTTCCCTGAGGGAGCCCGCGGCCAGGCTTGTCTCTCAGCTCAGCCTGTGTGCCTCACCCTTCCCTGCCCACACACCCGCCCTGCCTGCCTGCCCAGCGGCGCTTGGCTGCCTTCCACTCCCTCTGCTGCAGCTGTGGCCACTCCTGCAAGGCTCTCACAGGACAGCTACTGAACGTGATTTGGGCCCCACTCAAGACCCTCCGAGGATGCCTTCCTCGCCTTGAAGAACAGTCACATGTTGTATTTTTCCCCTGACCTCTGCTGCCATGTAGAATGCTTTCTGCAGCTTCGCGTGCTTTGGGGGAATGCTTACAGGAGGGCACTGGTTCCACCATGTCTGTGGTTCCCCACAACCATAAGAGGGTGGAGAAATCTGCTCTTAAGGTACGTAAGAAGGTAGTGAATCATAGGAGATGCAAACTCTTGTTTACCAACACCTTGCTCCGCAAAGATTTCTTTAACACAGTAATTTGTGAGATAGCCGGAGTCTGGCTTCCAGTTGAGACAAGCTCAGCCCTGTACTCAGCTGGGGGAAAGGTTCCTCTTGGCTGATGCAGTGGGAGCATTGCCCATGGAGCATGATGGCCCAGCTACTCTGGTGGACAAGATCTTGTGTGAAACAGAGATGCGCTCTCTCTCTCTCTCTCTCTCTCACACACACAGACACACACACACACACACACACAGAGACACACACACACACGCAGGGATTCTTGCTACTAAAGGGAAGGCTCCAAACATTGTCTCTTTCCTTTCCAGGTCTGTCTGACAGTCTGGCAGGGGTAAAATAAATGAGAAGGAGCATGTGGAGTTAGTAGTATTTCTGCCTTTGGACCATCACATAGAAGTATAGAAAGAAGAAAGCATGGGTTACATACACAAATACCATGGAGTATATTACAGTGCTGTATAATGCATCCAAGCATAGCAGCAACTTGTTACCTTAACTGAAGGCTACAGTGTAATTAGTGTAATTACCATGCCACTGGCTGAATTCACTTGAGAAGTATGCCGTTCTTTGTGCCCTACAGGGTAATGCATAATCTCAAATGCTTCATCAGTTGAAAGCAAGCTCTAAAACACATTTAAGTTCCAGTGCAGTCCCTCAGTCAGGCTTTTACTTAAAAATATTAATTCCCAGCTCTCTAAGGATCCAGCTACATTTGATGCTACAAAATACCTTTACTCACTTTATCAGTTGTGGAGACAGATTGTGACGCTTCCTTTTTGGGATAGAGATGCATTTAACTGCACTGCCCCTGCAGAGGCCATAGGCTGCAAAGACTTCTGTCCCTATAGATATTAATGTGAAAATGTTCACTTTATAGCTGCAAATCAGGCCAACTAAAATGATGAAGCACAGTATACAGTTGTTTCCTGCATACCCACACACATCTGCACACCACTTAGCCAGCAGTCCAAATGCAGCTGTCCTGTTTTCTTGGGGCCCAAACTCACATGCTAGTAAGAAAACACGTTACATCGGGTGCAGAGCTAAAGCTGGGAATGAGCTGGGGACACAGGCCAAGTACTGCCAGTAGCAGGGCCACAAGCACCAGCAGCTTCCTGCATACAGGGCATAATAAGCAGAGCAGCAGTGCTCAGCTGGCCCACAGCTGGGCTGTGCCAAGGGAGGCCAACCCCATAGCTGCTGTCCTGCTGTAAAACAATAACTATTCAGGCTGGCTTCAAGATCCAGTCAGCCATAATCCCATCCTTACAGCGCTAGTTGGACCTTCATCAATTGCTAGTCTTCATCTTCAGCTCTGCTGCCTCATCACCTTACCCTCAACACAACACTGTTCAATGAAACTTCATCTCACTTCCCAGAAAAAAATTATTTCCCAGGATTTTTTCCTGAAGAGCGGTAGGAATAAATGGCTTTTGAATTCAGCACAGAAAAGCTACAATTACAAAAAATGTTCTGGCTTGACAGGAAATTAGGCTATATTTTCTTGGTAAAACAATAAAATCCCAAAATTCCAGTTTGGACCAAGCAAAGTGTTTGGTTCAACCTGAAACAAAACACTTCATTTTTGTGTTTAAACTTTTCACCCCTTTTTATTTATTGCAGGCAGGAAAACCTCAAAACAAAAACAAATGTTTCAAACTGAAAAGTTGAGCTGTTTCCCTTTGAAATCATCACACTGCATTGACTGCAATTTCTCAGAATTGCCCTCTTTGTCTTTGACTGAAACTGTTTTCTAGATTTCAGGTTTAATTCACAAAAAGTTTTACACAACACAAAACAGCATCCAAAGGATTTCACCTGGCCTACTGCTTAAAATCACTCACTGAAAAAATTTGGAGTAATACTGCTATTTTGCAAACAGTATTCTTAGTACCAATGCCCTCTTAAAAACTATGTGCTCTCCAAGAATGTACTGCTATTCTCTTCCTAGTAACTCATGCAGGGAATGAGAAAGAAAAGGGATCTTGCCTTTGGCATGGTCCTTATGTGGACTGAAGGCAGGATCAAAGAGCAAATGTCAACTTCTACCCCTCTACAGGCTGCCCCCAGGATGCTGTGCCCAAAGTGCCACTTCACTCTGGTCATGAGGCAAGTGGGATCCAGCTGTGTGGTGCCGGGAACTGGGTACATCTGGAAATGATCTTCAGACTTAAGTCCAGGAAATAATGAGCTATTCATCCAGTCCGCTTTTGTCTCCCACTGCTCATCAGCCAGTGGGAAAGTTTAACTGTATATGGATTATTTTTGGGGCTTAAATCTGTCTACGGGTTTTGTCTATTAGGAATAGAGGGAAAACAGACCCTTGATATGTTTTATTATTTCGATTTCTAATTTCATATGAAATAGCAGAAAGGGAATAGGTTTGACTTTTGACCCTAAGTGACTCTAGGGCAAAGATCCCATCTGTTGTGCATTTTAACTAAACGTATTCACCATTTCTGTAACATCTGGATATGTTAATGCTTTCCAGAGTGGAAACAGCCTTCATTACAGATCTCTCGGCTTCTGAGCAAAACTGTGTCTTCCCTATTCTTACACCTCTGCTGAATCACCCAGATCATAAAACACACATAAAGCTGCCTGGTCATAAGCATATATGCCACAGAATGAGAGGTTAAAAAGAGGAGCAGAAGTGAAAGAGTTAAAAAAATGCTACAGCCTCTCCCAGTGCTTCCTTGGGTGGAGTGGGTAAAGGTTAACGATTTCTAAATATTCAGGAGCAATAAATGATCTGAGTAGTTTTCTGGCGGTACCTCATGTTCCCAGAGAAACAAATGCTTCAAAGATATGCTCCATTTCAGAAGAATGTGACAGAGAGAGGGAGAGATTTATTTTAAAAACTTGTGATGATCTGTTTCATCACTGATAATAAAGGTGCAGGTTCTTTCCATCCAGAAATACCACTAGCTAACTAATGAAGAATGCAGTGCCTTGGGATTTGTGTCTCTGAAAGGCTTAAAATTGTATTACATGAAGGTTTTCTGTTTCCTCCACATGTATCTCCAAAATTCTCCCTTCCTCCATACAGCCTTTTTCCTTCACATTGTTTTGGCAGCATGCTGGGTGCTATTTCATTCAATGGTAAAGAAATCAGCTGTGAGGATCAAACATGAGTAAAAAATCTTGCAGACATTAGAAATGTGGTCACTCTTGTTCACAGTTATGGGGGAGGGGGCAGGGATGAATTTTGTGGGGAAGCTAATTGTCTTACAGCTGCCTCACCACCAAGCTTGGATGAAACCAGTCAATCACTGGAGAAGCTACCAAAGGAGTGAAACAGAAGACATCCCCAGGTTGAGCTGTTGAAAATATTTTTTCTTACTTCCTTGACAAAAGGGAAGAAGACTCTTATCTCTTGTACACCGTTTACCTCAGGAGTAGAACAGGGAAAGAGCCAATGAGCACAGGATGTCAGGTTAAGATCTGGAATGGAGTGCAGCACTGGCTATCTTTCTTCCCCTACTTTTGGATGCAAGGCTGAAAAGAGGGAAGGAAAAAGTGTGCAGCCTGCGGCCAAGATAAGCATCAGTAACATGATATATAAGGGATGATGCAGCAGCAGTAGGAAACAGAACACATGGGTAAAGCAGTTCCTGGGAGAAAGGACAAATTAAGGTTTACCTCTCACAAAATAGTGGGGGGAGCAATGTGAGGAGGGGTTGCAATAGGAATCTCAGGACCTGGCTGAGGTTGTATGAGAGGTACAAGCGAGTACATGAGTTTATTTATTTTAATCTGGCTGGCACCTGGGCATTTGACTAATGGAAAACCCGCAATCAGAGAGCTGATGGTTTGGCATTTTTGCAGCATATATCCCTGTGGAGTAAGCAGGATCTGGTGATTGTACTTCCATTCACACAGGGATGCTACCTGATAACAAGCCCTTCTCAACCATGAGCAAGTAAGACTGGGTTTTCATGGAATGAGGCTGCAAAGAGGAAAGGCCTTCAGAATATTTGGGGAAACCTGGACCAAGTCACTGTGGTTAGTAATGCAAATATTGAGGAGCCCAAATTAGATTAGTATCCATGGGGAAGGACTCATCCTACACCCCTGCATATCAGAGTTTAGCTTCTTATCTGCCAGTTCCAGGACTTCATTCAGCTCTAAGTGCACTTACATTGTGTACTACAGCATATGAAAGATTGATCTAGATTGGTGCTAAGTACTGTGATGCCGATCTACTTCAGTACATACTGCACCATGGGTGTAACAGCACCTCTGGCTCTGCAGACATCCCTTTAGGTCATGCTGAGTTCACAAGCTGCTGCTGGCAAACCCTTGGCTGAGGATTTAGGGAAATACCATGGGATCAGCCCCTCTTCGGACCAAACCCTTACCTGGTGCTGGTATGGCAAAAGGAGCAGCAAGGGACATCAGCCAAATAGCTCCCAGCTACAGATCCAGGGTCTTCTCACGGCAAGAGAACCAAAAACTGCTTTCAGGGACATTTGTTGGGACTACAAATCTACTTATGATCTCACAGACCCCCTCAGAAAACATAACAAAAGACCATACCTTATACAGCACAGCGTTTTAGCAGAAACTGTGTGATTGGCTCTGAAATGTGTATGGTGGGATAAACCCTTCCTTGTGTGATCTACGCAGGTCAGTCTGCTAGAACAAGTCCATGGCCAAGTGTTCTGTGCATAGTTCTCTTGGGTAATATCTGGGCTGAGGTCCAAGGAATCTGTATAAAACATGCTCCGGACTGCTCAGGCAATTAATCTTTTGTAACTTGTGGGGGGAAAAAGTGGCATGTGATCATGTAATTAATGGTCCGCTCTTAAGGTGTGTGCAGTAATTAAGGTTCAGGCCTATGGTTGCTCAGCAACTGTGTTCACAGCATTTTCTACCCCACTAAAATGCTTGACTTTCTGTCCTGAATAGATGTTCTTTTGGGACATTTTGTGCATCAATATTCCTCAGCCAAGATAGGCAGAAGTAGACAGAACAGATAAATGTCACCCTAGAGCACCCTCTGTCCATGCTGGCCAGTACAAGTGGGACCTCTTGCTTTCCCATCCAGACTCCTGCCATGACTGCTGGTAGAAAACAACAAAAGGTTGTATCCTTCAAGAGCTTGTGCTGTTGCAGAGACAATGCCTATCCAGTGTGTTCTACAAACCATTGCTGATAGCAGGATAGTTTGGGGTTCTCTTCCCAACACCACTGCAGAGCAGCAGCCTTCTGCCTGAGTCTCAGCCTTGATTCTTTCTTTTTGTCTTTCTTGCCTCATAGTCTTCAGCCTGTCACTGTTTCAGGCTTGTCTTCTCCTCCCTGCTAATTTCTCTCAGCCCTCTGCCAACTGGCTGGTTTTCTCTCCTATTTACCCAGGTCTCTTTGGCTCCCCCCTCCACACATCCTTCTTCCTCAATGCTTCAGAGTCAGCAAATGGAGAGAGGTACAGTGTGCACTGAAAGAAGGCAGCAAATACCCAGAGAGACCTATGATGACCCCAGCATATCCTGTGCCTGCAATTGCAGGGAAGTGTGTGTTCAGCCTCTGCTTCCACAAGGAGACACGCTGTGCGTGGTCAGAGTTCTTTGCTGCCAACCATCTACAAATCATTTTTCAAAGGCTTATAACTTGGCCAAATTTGGGCAGGTTATTCTGAACACAGCAAACTGTGTATTTCTGCCCCCTTCTGCCAAATTTCAAGCCTTTTCCCCTTGTCTTGTGGGAATGCAAGCACTTCAGAAGGAAAAAGTTCACCAAGATACAATACAGAGACAGTCTTCCCTTAAACTCTCAGAAGTCCTTGGAACAGAGTGGCAATATCACAGACAGACAATTGACATGGAAAATGTCAACTTAAACAGCCCAGTGATGTAGTAAAACAAAATGAAAAGCCTGCATTTTAGTGTGCAATGTGGGGGTAGCTGTGCACTGATATCAAGGTATCAACACACAAGATAATACCAACTTAATTCATACATAGCTAAGAGGCGTTAGAACTGAAACTGGGAATTGTGTATGACAGCCTTAAGGTCTAAAATGTGATGGAGGTTGATGGATGGGTGTTGATACATTGACCAAGAGAAGAGGTAATTCCTCCTCAGATTTTGCTTTTATTCCTTGCGCAATTTGCTGAGGTTTAATGAAATGGAGACACTTTTCTCACCAAAACCCTGAACAGCCAGAGTGACCAGTCCCTCCAGTCCCTGAGCTGGAACACAGCCAGGAACATACTGCCATTGTGGCTCCCAGGAACAGGCACATGCCAGAGGGCAAGTTTCCCTTGTAATTGTCAATGGACTATACAGCTAAGATGTTACACCTACAGAGAGTTGTGTGAATTGAATTACAAAATTTTTCCACAAATCATTGCAAAGCTTTTGAACACTTTGAACTGGAAACTCATTGTGAGAAATTAATGATGGGATTTTTCTCCCCTTCCTCTCTAGTGCTGTTGGTGCTTCCCCACCTTGAAAAAAGTGCAATCTGTACTCAGTTTTGTTGTTCACATGTACTCATTGAGGTTGTCTGTCAGACGGCTATTAAAAAAAGTTACCATGTTAAAAATAAATAAATAAAAAGAAACAGATCATTCATAATTATTCCGTTCAATTCCAGCTTTAAACTATCTACATTGGAAACTTTATATAATTTATTTCTTTAACTGATTTAATAGAAACTCAGCATTTTGGGTCACAGAAAGGAAGATTTTAACATCAACAAGCTGATTATGATTTTGCAAAATTTCATTTAGTTTGAAACTATCAGTCATCATTTCTCTGGTTAAGAATCTAATTGGATTTTACAAATGTTATTAAATGACACAGAATATAGCCAAGAAATGCAGCATGATGACTATGAAGTAAACTACCTCTCTATGTATTCAGAGGTTTGGGGGAAGGGCTTTTAGGGCTGTATTAAAGGGATTTTAAAATTAGGTTTTACTTTTGAAATCCTCTTCACCTTTTCACAGATGTAATGGAAGTGTGTTTTAGCTGTCATGACATGCCTGCATTTTGCCACTAAGTACACCAGATGATTAAAATAGTCCTAATATGCAAGTTTGAGTATGTTGTTGCTGATTACATGCTGAAATGGCTTTGTTCACTCCAAGTGGGCAGTCACTTAATTTGAGACCCTCTCATTACTATAGGCCAGTCCAATGGAAATACCTGACATCATCATTGCTTATGTTCATATGCCTAAATTAATTCTCCCAGCTTCTTGAAGATTGTCATCCTAAAGAATTGACGAATACAGAAAGGCTGAAAATTGCTGTGCATATGAATTTAAGTCCTACAAATCTCACCCACAGTCAGCCAAATTCTAAGTTCTTTCCTCTCAATCCTGTTTGTGTCAATGAAGAGGAAATTCAGTCCCTACAGAGAGAAATTGCTTCCAGTTGTATTTAATGCCTATCTTTGGATAAGAGAAGTGCTTTCTGGATTTGCGGCTCTTTCTTGCTTTCTCCCTCGTCCTCCACTGATGATGGAAGAGGCCCCTAAATTTTCAAACATCCAAAGTCATTTGGTATAAATTCTATGCTTAAACAAGAGAATTACTCTGGTTTCAGCCTAGTTACTCCTATGGGTAAAACTACAGTCAAGCACAGCACCTTCTTGATCTGGAAATGATTCTCCCCCCGTACTTGGCACTAGTGAGGCCACACTTCCAAGTTCTGTGTTCATTTTTGGGCCCGCCAATTCAGGAAGGACATTGAGGTATGGAGTGTGTCTGGAAAAGGGCAACAAAGTTGCTGAAGGGTCTGAAGGGTAAGTCCTATAAGGAGCAGCTGAGGGAGCTGAGGACGTTTAGCCTAGATGAAAGAAGGCTCAGCGGACACCTTATCACTTTCTACAACTGCCTGAAAGGAGAGTGTAGCCAGGTTGGGGTTGGTCTCTTCTCACGGGCAACTTGTGACAGGACAAGAGGATATAGTCTTAAGCTGTGCCAAGGGAGGTTCAGCTTGGACATTAGGAGGAACTTTCTTTATGGAAAGGTTGATCGAACATTGGAATGGACTGCCCAGGGTGGTGGTGGAGTCACTGTCCCTGGAGGTGGTTAGGGAAAGACTGCACGTGGTACTAGTGCCATGATCTAGTTGACATGACGATGTTTGGTCAAACACTGGACTTGATGGCCTCAGAGATCTTTTCCAACCTACTTAATTCTGTTATTCTGTGAAACCCTATGATGAGAAATATGGACACAACTTTTATGTGAGAGACACAAATATTTATCTGTCCTTCGTGGGAAAAGGTATTAAGATCTTGGTCCTTTATTTCCTCTGCTGGTTCCTGTATCCAGATGTGTTATGTGTGAAAGTGTAGGTCTTCTTGTCCAGCAGGGAGAGCAAGTTCCAATCAACATGGGATGCAAATGGATGCAAATTATGCATTTATCAACATCAAACACTTTTCCATTAAAATAAGGCAACACATACACTCTAACTGGTGCAGAATATTTTGCAGCTCAATGTTCAGTCCATGTACAGAGCAGAACTTTGCTGAATTACTAAGTCCTTCTTGTCTACAAACTTCTTTGAAGAATATTATCTTTGATCACTTTTCAGCTGCATCTCATATTTCATGAGTCTGTGAGAGATAGTTATTCTGAACCTACTTATATATTGTACTGGATTTTTGTAATTTATACTTCTTTGCCAAGAAAGATTACCCTCTCAGTAAGCAAGCAATGGTCAATTGATTTCAAGAGCAAATCCTGTTGGCACTTAAGGCAGAAATGATTAGACCCCTTGTTATCAAAGTTCCAAGGTCAAGTCATCAAATATGACTGATTACATTTTCTAATGGTTTTTCTATGCTCATTAAAGTGGGTTCAAATATTCAGAATCACCTCTGATCATGACATTCAAAACCCGCTCTGATGGTTCCTGACAAGCAGAAATGTATTCTCCAATCTTTAACCACATAAACAATAGATAACTGCTTGTAATTGGGTTCAAATTGATTTCAGGTGGCTTCAGAGAAAAGCAATTTCTACAACAGATTAACCTTTTAATTAATGTTTATTAAGGATATTACCAGGTGCAGGAATCCTCCTAAAGCAGAAAATTACACTTCATTGACATTCATTTATAATAAAATAGCTGATCCATTCCCAGGTCATCATTCATGTATTTATCATCATTTCTAGCTCTTCATGAAAATGGCACAAACTCTAATTTAACTATTGTAACACTGTAGGTTTTAAATATGTTGCTCTATATCGAATAGGGGAATGGGCACATGAAGATCACAATGTCCATTGGCACAGGTTTTAGTGAAGGAGCCAGCACTCTTTACCACGTGTCACCATGGGCAGTTCGTTCAGCTGTAGGATCAGCCTTCTTTAAAGGTTTGTGAGGTACCTCATTCATGAAGGAAACACAGATATATGGAGAAGTCTGTCAGAGTTCACATACCATAAAGAGCTTCATCCACAGATGAAAGGTAGACTGCTCTATTGAGAGGAATTCAAAATGGGCTACAGAGGAATTTATTTTGCCATGTTTCTGGCACACTAATGCCTCAGTGATGGAATTTCTGAACACAGATCTCAAGGAAGGGGATCTCCCAGAAACCTTTGGAAATTTCCAGCTAAGGTTTGAGGTGATCTATCTGAGGCAGATGACAATGCTACATTTGGATACAACTCTAACACTAATTCAAAAAAAAGAGAAAAAAAGCCAGTTGTTTTCTGGACATATCTGTAATACTATATTTATCAAGGGTCATTTATTGGTCATACTGTTCAGCCATTAGCCCTGGCTTTGCTTTGGACAGTAGCAGCTAGTTCTCTCCAAGACACATCTGCCATGGAGGAGGCTGACCCTGGCTAATATGGATGAAGACCACCATATAGCATTTGGCTTTGGCGTCAGGATTACTCCCTGATCCTCTTTTATGTAACTGTGTAGATAACAATTCTGTGGCATCACTAATATCCTGCTGCCCAAGAAGATCTTTCTGCAGCCTCAGGCCATTCTTAGGACAAGCAAATGGGCAAAGCTTGTATTTTCAGGGAGTTGATTTATTTTATTTTGTCATAATTGTGGAAGGAGTCACTCCCAAGCATTGTACAATGCTTCTCTACCCATGGCTTCAGTTCAGCTTTGCTATATACACAATTCAGGCACCAAGTAAAAATTTTTCTGGAAAACATCTCATGGTTCCACAATATGCTTACCATTCAGTAAAGTTATGTCAATTAAAAATTGTACAAGTCTTTTAGTTCTCTTTAATGTTAAAGTTAGCAATTTTCTGTGGAAAGATTTGTTCAGCTACTGGTGTTGTCTGTTTTCCTTTCAGCATACTTCCTTACCTTCCAAATCCAAATGAAAACACTGATTAAAGTGACAATATAAATTAAAAAAAAATTACATAAGGGTTGATACTAGGCTGGAGAAAAGTTCTGGGGAGCCATGGGCAGGGACTCTTGTCCAGAAATGGGAGAACTTGGTCAGTCTATGGCTAGAGCATTTCTTCTAGAAGGCAAGGGCTTTTCCATCAGAAGAGTCAGACTGAGTTTGGAACATCAGAAGTCACACAAGAAGATGCTTGCATACAATATTCTTCATATCTCTTTATGACTGATAACTACTCGGACACCTCCCAACAAGTGCTGCCTTTTCTCTGTTAGCTCAGCAGCAGTATCCCGTAAACTTCACTGAATATGCATTACTGGATGGATATCAAACATACATACAAGCTAATCACAAATCACTACAGGCCACAGAATCTTTCAGGGATCTCCTACAAGTGTCTTAGAAGTTCAGGCAGAGAAGATCCCATTTTAGAAGTTATCTGAAATTTGTATATATGTATCTTCCTACATTTGAGTAGTTGGGTTTATCCATTTACTAGAAAGATTTTAATACAGAAATAAATTGCAAGTGGGCTGGTAACATTTTTGTACTTGTTTTAAATAGATTTCCTAATGATACAAAATTCTACCAACTTCCTAAAGAGTGCTATTTTCAATCAGTTTAAAATTAAATTCCGCCTACCATTTCCATTCAGGTTCTTTGATTCTTGAAAGTTAGACTTTTTTTAGATATCTCAGAAATATGAAGTTCATTTTCATCAATTGAAATACAAAGGAGAGTTATTTTTTTCACTTTGTTAAACTTATCTGAAATGCAAAAAGAGATAAGTGAACTCCTCTGCAAGACTTACGCAAGACCACTTAAATAGCACAAAGGAAGAAAGTCTATGAAGCTGTATTGCTAAGCTCTACTCAACAATATGCTGCTTCCTGATTAATGTAATTGAATTGTAATACATGAATAAATTGTAATTTAGATGATTGAACATATGCACCATCATGTGAAAACCAAAATGAGACACTTAGACAATCATAGCTTTCCTTTTTTTTTTTCTTTTTACTCCACAACTTTCTCCCCTCTAACAAGGGGATATTTATATGTCACACCTTATTCCAAGATTGTCTGTGAAGGCAGGGCATGTTACAAGGCAGAACACTGACAAATCATGGGGAAAGGACTACACAGGCACAAATACAACTAGTTATGTGGACAACCAAAGCATGTTGCAACCTGTTAAGCAAAAAGAGAAAGAAAAAGTAAGCTGATGTTGTTAAGGCACTACCCTGGGACACACAAGGGCTGGATTCAAGTTCCTTCTGTGCAAGAAAATTCCTCCGACTCATCAGGCATGTGCTTTCTGCGGTGGTTTGTGAGATAGCAGCCCAAGGAAGAACTGAAATAACACATCCACACTTTGAGGATCTGTGAACTAGGTTACATGCCTTTGCAGGATCCAAATATACTGTGGTGTCCTAGAACCAAGACCAGTTGTTCATCCTTTACTGCTCTCACTCAAAAGAATCAGAAGGTATTCGGAGATTAGTGTGTTGCAGAGCTGCAGGTACCCAAGCAGGGCTTGATGCAGGGCTCAGCCACAAGCTAGCACCAGGGATGCACGTTAGTGTCCCTGAGCCAATTTGGCAAAGCAAAAATTTACTTAAGAAAAACAGGACTACCCACCTGAACAAGCACAGCTTCTGGGTATCTGAGACACCACCACTGATAACTTTTTCCTCAAGCGACCATGTTCATCTTGGGTGGGTGGCCCATCTTGAGCTTATCCCTTGTTCTGACACTAACTGTTAGATGGGACTAGTCTTTGTTTTTCTTTTTCCTTATGTCAGTGTCCCCTTAGCCAACTTTTCAGTTTCTCCTAGGTGCCTTGAGACCATCTATTTATTTTCTCATGCTACTTGTGACTATGAGGGCAAAAAAATAAAGATGCTTATGTATTTAAAGGAATATCTCTTCACTAAAAGAGAAATTACATAAAACATCAGTGAAGACTAGTTACTTAATAGGAACTTCCAATGTCATTATGTTTTCCAAGCACGGGATATATAGTTCTCAGATAACGATATTGATTGTATGTGGAAAAAACTTCTAAAGCCTAAACTGATGCTCTTGTATATTTATTTTAGAATAGCAGTTAACAGTTTGGTCATCAAATTGTTGGAGTGGCAGCAAGAAACACGATGATTATGGGTAGGTTACAACATAGCAGGTAGCATTGAGATGATTCTTGGCTTGGCTCGATTGTAGATATTTCAGCTGAACAAGTTAATGACATAGGACATCATCTTGGGAAAAATGAGTTTAATTTATTTGGATGTCATTAAATTTTTTTGTGATGTTCAAGCAAATACTCCAGTTGTGTGCATATTATATCTTGTGGTCTGCCAGGCACTCTAGACATGCTATCATTACAGGGAGAACCACAAAAATTCTTTAGATTCTTCAGAAAACTGAAGGGGAGAAAAAACCTCAAGGGATACAAGAAGGGGAAAAAAAGATGAAGAAAGAATAGAAGGTTTGTTATCCATCCTGTTCTTGGAAACTGAACCAATGGGGATAAGACAACAAAGGCGCATATTTATAGAGCACAATAAAAGGCCTCTGTGCAGCCATGTCTGCGCAGAGCAGATGAGCAGTGGAGTTCTGGGAAGAATTACATAAGGCGCCCTGTGTACACGTGCCTGTGAACACAGGAACACTCATTTGCACACATACCCACAGCGCATGCCCAGATGATGCCCGTCTTCACATACAAAACCTCTCAGTCTCAGTCAAGAACCTCCACAAACACTTCCACAAACACATGAGAAGTCCTGTTTCCTGTACTGCCAAACCACCCAAGTCAAAAGGAGCCTAAGAGCAGAACTGTGAGTAACTTTTCTCAGAAACAAGGCTATTTAGCCTGGATTCAGCTCAAGAAAACCAAGAGTAATTATACACAGGCATTTAAGTGTATGTTGTGTACTTGACAGACTGGAAGAAAGGCAGCTTACATGCACATCTATTCAAGAGTACTGTAAATTAGAGAATCTGCTAGCAAGATGCTTTCTGATGGATTTGTTGTGTGTGTCCATAGCAGCTTGCCATGTATCCCATCTGCAGTTCACACAACTTCCAAGATCTCAGTGCAAGTCTTGTGTTCAAGTAATAACTAGACTGCATCTTCTATGAGAGTTAAATTTCAACAACTAGAACTACCTGGACACCTCAAAGCTCTTGCAGTCTCACCCCCTCTCATATATCTGCTGTCCAGCCTTTAATTATTCTGTTTTACTGACTACCTAGCACAATAATTCCTTCATCTGAAACCTTAACCTTTTCTCTCCATAATGAATAGTCCGGATGTATGTCATCCCAAACGTAACCTGCTACACATCCATTTTCTTCTTCCTCCCTTGTACAAGCTTTCTCATCTTTAACTACCTCCTCACCAGATATAATAATCTATTCGTTTTTATTTTCTTCACAGCTTTTACAAAATTAACCTCCTTTTTTCCCTTGGGTTTTCAGAAATAGGTGATCAGTGATGTGTGATGAGATATGATGAAGAATTTTGCTTTTTCCCCTCTCTCTGGGTGACCCATACTGTCCCTCTATCTTTAAATGTCTTTAGCAATATGACTCCTCTGCCATATTGTACTCAGCTCTATCTCCTGTCTCTACTGACATCTCTCTAGGAACAAAAACCAAGTCTCCATCCACACCAAACTCCCTCCACATGAATAACAGCCCACCCATGTTGCAGAAGCAAATGAGAGGATGTGAGCTGTTTCTTGATTAATCTCTGTTGGCATTCCAGAGATCACTGACAGGTACGCTGTCTAATGAGGTAGTTGTAAGTTTCAGCTCCCTCCAACTATCAGCATTTCCCAGCATGATTCCCCCTTCATCCAGGAGTTAATACATTTGTATGCTCATTAGTTGGGCTATATAGGCTATTAGAGAGCTATTTATATTGCTAGTTGGTTACCATCTCTTAGCTGGATAATACCACTGTACAGTCTTGCAGGCCCTACAAGTGCTTCTGTGTTGTAGCCCTTGGCCCCTTTCACAGCCCAGAAATGCACCTCTCATCCAGAAGTGTGAAGGTGCTTTTAAAGGACCTCCTCTGAACAGCCAGAGCTGATTGTAGCAGGCCAGCATCAGTTTCCTGGAAAATGAGACTAAACTTTTAAAGCACTGCCAGACCATAGTTGGAGATTTGAGTTAAGTGTTTAGCTCCTGGATATAAATGGGCATCTTTGTCTTAAATGGAGAGTTTCCATAAGAGTTGCAAATTTTGACCTTGAAGTGTCTTAGCAACCTCTCAAAGCACAGCCTAGACAGTGAAAACACCTCAGAAACATTTGCAGAGGAAATCAGTAACTTAACAATGTAGAACTCACCTGGCCAGCTGTAGGTATCTAAAACAAAATCAGCTTTCTTCTTAGTCAGTAGAGGACCATATACAGAGTGCAAAATATGTTATATTCATTAGCATGGGACAAATTTTGTTTTACAACAACCTATTCCTCTGGGTAATCCATGGGAATAATGAAAAAAAGATCAACTCAGAAAAAAATATACTCCAGATTTCCTGCAAGTCAGGGCAAGGTAAAGCTCACCTCAATGACAGGTTGAACACCTGTCTGAATACCTGTGTTGACACTTTAGAGTGCTCAAGTTGGTCTTCACTGTGTGCATGACTGACACATGGAAAGGGACTTGGCTGGCGAAGGAGCACAAGTCAAGACTGATGCTGGGCACTGTGCCAGCCAAGAAGGGTGTCTCTGATCTCAGAGACCAAAAACCTCATTACTGATCTGTGACCCTATATAACTAATCTACACCTCCCCATAAGGTTCCTCTTTTCTCCATTCCTCAGTCCTTTCTCTTTTTACACCTCCACTCTTCCGTGATCAGCAGCTCATAGTGGAAACCTGAAGGAGGTGGTGTCTACAACACATTGCAGTAAGGAGAAGGTAAAGAAGATGCTGGTGGGGCATGGGAAGGTGCTGGGCTGTAGTTATGACTCTTGCTGTAAAGGAGTTGCAAGGCCCTTCATAGACTTAGCTCTCATTCAGGCTTGAGAGTAATTGTTCTGGCTACTTTCCCAGGCTGTTGCTGTGGGTGGTCTTGCCCCACAGGGTGGATGGTAGATCAAGGTGTCCCCCAACAAGCTGTGTGGGGAGCATGGGGTTGCTGGGAGGGGAAAAGCCCAGTGCAGCAAGGTTCTGAACTGCATCCCCCTTGTCTGGTGTCAGGGCAGGAGCCTTCAAAGCTAACATCCCCTCCACAGAGGGCAACTTGTACAGACTTTCACTTTGTATATGAAGCCAAAAAAGTCAGACTCCCTGTGCTGCAGACTGCTCCAGGCACTTTCTATCTTTGAGTGTTACCTTCTCTGAAGGATATTCTAAGATAAGAAAATGAAGTATTACTAGCCAGACCAGTTCTGCACATTGAGTGTGGGCCTGACCCACAAGTGCCCAGGCACTGGCAAGTAACTGCAACCAGCACAAATCCCAAGTGCTGCTTGGACTTTTTTTTTAACACACAGACTGGAGAGAGGATTTCAGTCACTTGCTTGGAGCCTGACTTTAAAGAGCAGCTGCAGGAAAAATGAAGTGACTGTACCATAAAAAAACCACAGCATTTCCATGTTACATATTTGTGAACTACAGAGACACATATACTCCACTCAGCCTCCTGCGGTTGCAGGTACCTTACACAGGCAGCAAAGAGTGGAAGTGAGGACCCATGCCAGGCTCCCTGAGAGAGCTGGGGAGAGCAAGGACCAGCTCTAAGTGTGTGATAGGAGTTTAGAAAATGCTCCAGTGAATGTGCTGGGAATTCAGGCCTAGGCATAGACGTCAACAGTTCTAGCATTGCGTATGTCCATTCTTAACAGGAATTTGCTAATTAGGGCTGAGTAGCCTAAGGAGAAGGGTCCAAGAATGACCAGCCTCAGAAAGCAGCTGCAAGTGGTTTTGCAATATTATTTTATCTGGGCAGAATGAGTTCATAATTGGAAACTGCCCCAATCTTTCAGACAGCTGAATCCTTACTTGTCTTGAGCAGCTATCTGTCATGTAAAACATCCCTTCATCCTAGGGGATGCAAAACCCCCTTCAGGTCTCCTCCTTGGATGGAGGGACAGGAGTGTGAGAGGGATGAAAGACAGAAGGTTTCCATCTGAGTCTCAACTCTCCACTCATTTGGAAAACCAAAGCTGATGCTCTCTAGACCAACCAAGACCTCAGAGTCAGGCTGTAAATGTTGATCCATAAACCTCAGTGGCCCATCCTTTGCCAACAGCACAAAACCAAACCACAGGATACGGGTACAGCACTTGAGAATGCTAAATCAGAGGAAACAACTAATTGAAAAATCAAACAGAAACAGACCTTTAGAAATAGCAATAGAAATTTGCCTTGATCACTTCTCTAATCTACACCAGAGGTGCTTCAACCAATTTTATTTGTCCTGCACCCCAACAGGTTGAGCAGAGTGGGTAGCATTTGGCCAGGCAGGAATGATTAACCAGGTGACTTCAGCTGCAAGGGCTGACATCTGACAGTAGCAAAAACAGATGCAGAAGAATGAGCCTAGTGTTCTGAGTCTAAAATACTGGCTCTGTTCTTCCAGGGGCTAGCAATTAAAAAAAATCAGAAGCAAAAGTATGCATACTAAAGCTAATTTCACAGCTCAGAAGGGTCAGATAGCAGGACCTCAATTCTAGGCAAAGATCTTCCCCTGAACATTTTGATAGGCAGAGGCTCATCATTCAATTTCCAGCTCCGTTGGCTTCCTTTCTCCATCAATTCCCCCGACACCCTAAGTGTCTGAGGACTATGCTCAGATCTGAGTGCACCGATGCACTTCAAGGCTAATGGTGAACCAAGCAGCTGCAAATGTGCAAATTCCTTCCCTAGAAGAACAGAAGATAGAGACCAGGATAAAATTATGACTTCCTGAAGGCAAGTAACACTATCTTCTTTAAGGCAGTAGACCAGCTCATACCCTTGCAAAAAATGCCACAGAATTTATTTTTTTTCATCACTGTGGTGATAAGAACTTGACAACTGGAGCCATTTTTCTGTAATCAAACATTTGTGAACAAGGCTATAATGAGTGGGTTTTGTCTCTAAGGTCTAGACAATATTGGCTTTGAAATGAAAATAGATGTGTCAAGTTCACCAATTTCATATAGACACTCACTGCAAAGAATTTTTAGAAGTGTTTTCATATTACAACTGAAATCAGGTTTTAGTGTCAGATATGTGTTTTGGGACCAGCTGTATATCAGCATTTACAATAAGCAAGGGAATTAGTCTCCACATCATAGGAATTACTAATCAGTACTCATTCTTATGCTATAAATAAACCTTACCCAACAAAGAAAGAGAAATTATTTCAAATTACATAAAAACCAAATGATCATTAAAAGTCAGGTATTAAATTTGATCAGATCTAATAGGTTTAATGAACTTTTACCAGCAATTTCTTAGTTAAACCTACCTTTTACTTACTACTTTCTTTGAATTCTCTACCACTTTTAACTGTGGCTTCTGCTGAATATGCTTGGGCATTCATACCTCTGTCATCTCATACTTGCTGAGCACTTGACTACAAACGGGACAAACAAATCTCAAGGTTTTTTCTAACAGCGAAGATAATATGGTTTAAAAAAAAAAAAAAGAAACAACCAAAACAAAACAGTGTGGATGAGCTCTAATTCTGATGCTGGTTCAAGTCACCAGGCTAGTCATTTATTACCTGAAAGTGTGAACAAGAAAACTTCTGTTCCTCACACGTCCCTTGATTCAAAGAGCACTAGGAATTGTTACCTCAGATGTATTTCTAAAGCATATTCTAACCTGTGGCGGAACTTTGTATTAGATATCTTACCAATGTAAGTGGAGAATATATAACACACCAACATTTTGTGAGAGTGATGATTGGAACATGGATCCAGGAATCCTGGCCAGCATTTATCTGAACATGAACTTTTCATATGTTGTGATACCTAGGGGACCTACTTCTGTCTTTGGGTGTATAAGCTAGGAAAAGTTATGCAGAAGTAGGGAAGCAACACTAAGAGGTTTTTATAGTGCTAGAGAGATATTTATAAATTCTAATCAGTTTGGGTACACATATTAAAAAAAAACAACAACCAAAGATGGTGAAACACTCAAGAGCTAATGTTATGGATAACAGTGTTAATGAGAGATTTCTCATCTATTTCAGCCACCAAAAAGCTAGGTACCTAATCTGAAATAGAAGTGCAATCCATGGAGGCAGATAGGTGTCTCCAGAGAATGATTCATCCTGTTCTAAGGGAAGTATCTAAAACAAGTTGGATGAGTCTTCCAAATGAACCATCTTTCCTCATTGACTGCAGGAGGACTGTAGAAAACTACCTTAGGCTAGATGCTTCTCATGTTTAGGTAACAGAAGATACATCTCATTCCAAATGACTACACTTTCCTCCCATTCGTTTAATTTAACCAAAAGGAGTCTGTAGCTGATTTGATTACACATGCCACCTTGAGGAGATATGAGGGTTTAGAAGAATCTTAATTAAGGGCATGGTGGGTTCTCCCTCATGTGAAAAGATGTGTGTTGTAACTCTACAGAAGAATCTAAAGGTGGTGCAAGATACATCAGTGTAACCACAAGCCCCAAATTATGGAGGTCAGACCTAGGTGGAAGTAGAACCCAGCTTTTAGCTCTGTCTTATGTCTAGTGGTATTCTGTGTGTAAGAGGATACCCTTCAGAGAAATGGGTATAAGCAAAGCATGAAATAAGTGAGGGGGCACTTTGTCGAAAGAAAAATCATACATCTCTAAAAAAATCTAATTTGGTGGGATTTCCCTGACATAAAAATAAATGTTTACATCTTTATGAAGGTTATTTTAAGTACCCTTGCTTTACTGCACAATTCTAATCCTATGTCCTAGGAGAAAAGGAGGCTCACCTGGATTTACAGGTGGTTTTAGATTAGCTTTTCTGGTCTGAAAGTCAACACCAATTGGTGCTTTAAGGATAATCAGCCACTGCTGAAGCAAGTTGATTATATGAGGGCAGCTAATCATTATTCACAAATAATTTTGGGGCTGTAAATCCACAGATGTCATGCCCCTTAGTGAAAGTGTATTTTTAGTTATGAAGCACATTGGCCTTTCCTGTCTCTCTTTGCTCTGAAATTAACATTAATCAACTTTTGGCTCCATGTGTGCAGTATCATCCCAACCAGGTAATTACAGCAAATTTCCAGAATAAAGATCAAAAAAAGGTCAAGTTTTAAACCCCCTGCTTTCAACCTTCTGTGTTTGGTCACTTATTTCTTTTGGTATTGTGTCTAGTACTCATTATTCACACTGAAAGTCAAGGACGTGCATGCCTACAAGTGTATCATTTTCTGTTGCACATCAATCAGCTAGTATAAGCCATTACCTCTCCTTGCACACCTGGCCTCTCATAAAATAATGAAACATAGGCTGCATAGGCTGGAAGTTCATCCCAGAACTCTTCCATGGACAGACAACTTTTGCAGCAGCAGCCTTTCCTTTATGTTGGTGAGAAAGGGTATATTTAGATGTTGTATTACAGGCAAATTATATGGACAAAAGCAATAATATTTTGAATTATTACCACTTAGAAACCATCAAAATCATTACAAACAGACACAAAAAAGCCTACCTGCTGTGTTCTCCAAGTTTAGAAAAGGAGATAAAACCTCAGTGGTAGAAGGATCAGTTTAGTTGAAAAATACCATATACCATGATTGGAAAAATCTCTGTGGAGCCACAAAACCTGGCTGGTAAGATGGAGATAAATTATGATTTTTTTTTTAAGACAAACTGACCAACAGTACTACACTCACCCTAGTTTACAGGAGGCAGTTTTTGTAGTGTCAGCCCAAAATTGAGCAAGTGGACAGCCTACAAAGTAAAGCCTGCTGTTCCCCCAGTATTTCTAAAGAAGACTTAACATTTCTACCTCAAGTCCCTGACTTGCACCATTCTTGGATTCAGCAGGCTATTCAGCAAGCTTTTCCTCCATTCTGACATATACCTAATGGCACAGTTCAGGAAGCTGAGCAGTGTAGGGTAAGTTTTAATCATAACTACTTCCTGCCTTTACCATTGGTCTAATACCTGTTGTTCCCTTGTATCAATTTTACATCTCAGTAGTCCTCTTGTGCCCTACACGTTAGGAATATATCCCAAAAGGCCTGCCATATCCAGAATAAACAGAGGCAGCGCAACCTCCTTTTTTGAGAATAAGACTTGGATTTGTTGTGTTTAGCTGTAAGAAGCTCTACATCAGGTGTTCTCAGACTCACACCTGTACCAGGCTCCTCACTGCCACCACCACAGCCATGCATGCCAGAGGCACCGAGCCTTGCAGGCAAATGGCCAGTCAACTCCAACACAGCACAAATTCACCTCCAGGTCCCTGTCTTTAAACAGTTGACTATCCATGATGGACTTTGTTATTCAGACCTTCTACCATGTTCCTTCCTCACACAGATTTGCGACAACTCTGGGTGCCACACAGTAAATTTTTGTCATAGCAAAACAGCATGTCAGAAGACAAAGAAGTTCATAGCCTCACCCACTCAGTGGGATGCGTGACTCAGATAGTGAGAACTGGTGAATCATCTAATAGTCACCCTGACTGCTTTTTGCATGAGCACTTGCAGGGAAAACCTTTTGATAGTAGATAGGTAGTTCTTCACTTTCTGTGTCAGTAATGAAAGTCAGCTAATGACTCTACCTGGCACAGAAGGAAGGGGGTGGTTGGCTGCTCAGTTTTCAGGTTTGTAACTCAACTGAGACAGCAGTCATTATGGATCCATAAGTTACCAAATCATTACTTCTCTGAAGAATAACATTTTTGTATGACCTTTTAGCTCAGACATATTAATAATGATTGCTTCTATTCTGTTTGAGAATTCATCTGGTGGAGGACAATGTAGACTCTTGACCAGATTAGAAATGTCACATAATATGATACATGCATAATGCCTTAACACTAAGCTAAAAGAACAGAAATTTATGACTATTGAGACAATTGAGTATTATACCAAACACAGGTAGGGAAAGTAATTGAATTTGAAATCTATTTCTAAAAATAACTAGAATTTAAGATTTATTTTATTCACTGCCTCCTCATCACTTTCTCCAGCACTCAAGAACATGACAGGTTTTTGTGAACCAAACACACTTTTCCTTCTCTCTGGAGCACCAACCATTTGATTCACAATAGTCCTTTTTTGTTATCGGGCCCAGAGAAAAAATAACAAAAGTTATAAATAATTATCTTATCTGGAAGCATGTTTGCATAGTTCTTCTTTTAAACTGTTCTTACAGATCTGCAAGGTAAATATCTTTCTTTGCCACTGTCTGCCTTTAATGTTAAGTTGCAAGGTTCATTAATCCCACATGTTTAGCTCTACCATGTCCTTGCCACTTACACAATCATTTTTTGAAAATGGCTTACCAACCATTTCTCACATTATCTGGAATAGAACACCTATTTGTCATTTCCTAAAGTGACTGAAATATCTATCCTCAAATACAGGGGTTTGCTTCATCTTTCCTGGATTGCCCTTCAGTTCATTTCCATCTAAATAACTCATTGCTGCTGATCCCTTACCTTGCCTGCACCTCATTACAATGTATGTCATTCATTTCAGATCTAAATTTATCCCTCCTGCTCATAGGCATCATATTATCTGACTGCAAACTATTGAAATCAGAAATGCTGAGTCTTAAGTCTGAGGTTATGGAAAAATTAGTACATGTTAAGAATAATCACATATAATTAAAGCTTTCTCTTCTATTTTTGTCATGTTACTCATTTAAGGTATCAGCTAAACATTTCACAGGTCATTGTCAAAAACTATTACATTTTAGCAGTTTCTGAAAGCTGGATGGGCTGCAAATTGTCCCACTACATAAATCGTACTGGATGACTAACAGTAATGAGATACAAAATTTGATTCTAGGTCACTCACCTCAAATACACTCTGGTTGCCGGTTCCTGAAATTCATTGCAATCTAATTATGCTCTATGTGCATCCAAAGGTAAAAAATTTGGTCACCTTACCCTGTGACCAAAGTTTGAATGATCATGAAAGTGGAAACTCAGCACCACTCCTTTAAGTGATAGAGATATTTTGGCAGAGGTGAAATTTTAGAAGCTCTGTAGGGTAGACTATGATTGCATGGAGACTAAATGGTATTGTAGTAGATGGTCCATTAATCCTTTCACATATGGCCTGTTATTCCTTTTTTTTTATGACCCTGGGCTGATAGAGAAATTATTGTCACCTTAGTCCCCTTTCCCCACTCTTTTGTCCTTTCTATCTTTTTCTCTTGTGAAAACTGTCTCTGGGTTGAAGACTTCTGGTGTTGCACTGACTCCAAGTACTTGCCTGAGATGAGCTTTTGGGCCATGCCTTAACAAGTGTAGTAAGGCAGATCTGTAATTTTTCTACTGGCATAAAAGAATCTGAACAGACAAAACTGCACATGCTGGGAAGCGAAACTTTGTGAACACAAGTGAAATTTAATTAAAGCTGTAAAGAGGCCTGAAGGAGCAAAATAAGGTATTATTAGCAGCTTGAATCCAAGGCTGGCCATAGGTCTGTACAACAAGCCAGCTGCACTTTTGGTGTGAAAATGAAGCTGGCCAGTGGCCCTTAACCAGATCAGCTACAGTCTTCCAAAACACACCCTTTCCCATGCATCGCAACCTTGTGGCACACCTAGCATTAAAAAAGCTTCCAGTAACTCTGTGCCTCTGGCCTATGTAAAATGAAAGAAATTCAAGTCTAAACTTGCTTGTTCTTGCTTTCGGAGGTAATAAATGCACAGTGCTGTGCTAATAGAAATTCTGCTATTCAACCACAAGGAGAAAGCCTACCACTTCTGAGCAACAATCATTTTCCCCCTTAGCTGTCTAATGATACTTTTTTTGCTGATAGTTACCAGACACAGAATTTACCAGCTACTTCCATGGTGTACCATGATGATAAGCTTTTGTCCTTGCCACAGATATTCAAAAGGCTATAAGAACATCTTGGACCCTGTTGCAGAGTTAGAGACATGAGCAGAAGCCAGACTACCCTGTACTAACACTGGTGGAAAAGTATGGGATGCTAACCAAATCTCCTTGATGTCAAGAGAGACATCTCATGAGAATCTCCCCAACCTTTTCCATATGCTCTGAATCAAGTGCATAGCACAGTCCACACCTAGCACTTAAAAAAGTAACAAAATTTGCAACAATAACTGTAAAGAAAGTTGGAACTGCAATGGTCATCAACAACTTCCATCAAAGAACAAATCCAGCTTGTCATCCTTTTGGCCAAACTCATCTATCTTCATCCTTTTCTTTGATTAATTTTAATGTAATTTTAAAAATATTATTGAAGAGAATAGTATTTACAATTTTCTAAATTGACAGGCAGTTATCTACTTTTTTTCTCACTGATCATCTGGAATGAAAAAAGATGGGGAGGAGGACTACAAAAGGAAGAGGCCTTTTCAGAAAGAATGTGTAGAAAGGATCCATTCAAACCACTAAATTCCACGTTCTTATGTGTGTGTGTTTGTGATTTATTGTAGATCAGACAGAGAACTGGAAAGGGTAAAATAAGCCTTCTATAGGATGTATAGGTTCCATGCGTACTTGTGTAAATTAATCCACTTAAAACATTAGTGGGTAATAATAAACAAAAGTTCAGTTTACACACAATTCAAAAAAACCCCTGAGGTCTGAAAACAGTGTGGAGTGCAAATGGAGGGCAAAATGAATGCACCCAAGTGTATGGAGCAAACCTTTTCATCATCACTTTTCACTTTGTGACACTCTTTGGACTCTGATCATAAAAATGATTCTGCATGGGTTTTTCCCCAAAACTAAGTGTAATTCCTCAAAGAAAGGGCAGTATACACCAGCATATGTTATATGGACATAGGGAACACACCTATGGCTGTAGACTTAATACATAGTATAGACTGTGTATTGTGAACACATGTCAACTCCTGTCAGCAAACTCCTGAGATCTCCAAAGGGAGCAGGGATGAAATACAAAGGGTCAGAATTTTAAGAGTTACAAGGGGAAGGAAATGCTGGAAACAAGAATAGAAAAATCACAAATATCAGGGAAATGGGAGGGAAACAAAAGAAGAGTGATGTAGAGCAAAACCTCTTTTGTTTCTAAGTGCAAATTTTCCCACCAAACAATTTCCTGTTTACTTGTTGCTATGAGATTTAGTTAATGGGAAATACAATAAATGTCAGTCCACAAGATAGTCCAGAATAGGTTTTGTCAAACAACTTTCAGGTCATTGGGAACAGAATAAAATAAGTATGGAAGGAACTTTGGAGTTCATATCCTCACTGAAGCATTGTTTGGTGCAGGTAATTCCGTGTATAAGATATACCATAATGTGTTTGCCTTAGCACAACGCAGTCTTTAAAGAGCACCACTCCACAATAGCTGGCTCCAGCTCTCAAGCTGGCCTTGTTTTGAGTGGAGGTTAAATTTGTTGAGCTCCAGAGGTCTCTTCCAAGCTAAATTATTCTATGGTAATATGAATAGAGTGATGATAAATGGGTGGAGGATTACTGGAGGGGAAACCTCAAAAAGTCTTGAATGGAGAGGAACATTGATCATTGAATAAAGGTTTCTGTATGCATAGGTGACAGATAAAATGTTCTGTAACATTTTGACAGTGATGTAAGGTCTAATACAGAACAACTGTTGATGATATTGTTGGGAGAAAGGACAGATGATGCACACCAATCTCTTGGGAGAATCCACCTAGTTTATTTTTAAGACACACAAGTACAGACAAGAACCAAATTAAGCATGTAGCAACAATGACTGCAGGATAGACTGGCGGAATTGGGGGCCATAATATGGACAGCAGTAAGGTTGGGAAACCAAAATGTGCAAGTGCTGCTGCGGATGACGCCTTTCTGATTTTGTGACTATAAGCACAGGAAGAAAACCTGGCAGGAAGAGGACAATACGGATGGGATGAAAATTTGAAGTAAGGAGGTGAAAGTTAGTCCTCAGAAAAGTAAACTCTGGACCAGAAAAGAGCTACAAAAATTATTCAAGGACTGTAGAAAGTGCCTTGTAGTATGAGTCTTAACAAGATCAACCTGTTTAGCTTCTCAAAAAGTAGACTGAGAAGTGATTTTGTTGATGTGTAAGCACATTCACAAGAAGACAACACCAAACAGGGAACTCTGAAGTAGAGAAAGGCAGAAAAGTGAGTAAGTGTCTGCAAACTGCAACCAGGCCAATCGTACCTATGAGACAGAGCTTATCTTCTATAGTCCTTTATTTTTTGACAGGAAAGGCAGAGGCAAAAACAATATGACAAGTAGCAAGAGCAGCAATTGCTTCTCTCTTCTGTATGATAGTAGTAGAAGTTAACGTGTTCAAAAAACTGCAGATGGAAGAACTGTAATGGCCCATGATTTTTTACTAAGACTACTGGCCTTGCAAATAAATTTACATTTACTCTTATGCTCTGCTTTTTTGCTTTTTTTCTTTAATTACAGTGGGTTTTAGTTTTAGAGTTGTTTGTTGCCATCAAACAACTTTCTTATCAAGTCCTTCATGATGCTGGGACTGAATTTCTAAGAGTAGAGATGGTCTTGTTACTGAACACAAGGGTGATCGCTACTTAGGGCATGAAACAGTGACTTCAGAGGCCCTTGCTTTGCCTTTGCTTTGCTTTATGACTTTAGATAGGTCACTTGGGACTAAATTCTTAGATGTACTCAAGTGGCTTAATGCCCTCTGAAGCCAAGGATTATTTTAAGGGAAGATGAATGTCTTCTCTATCTTGGGTTTGAAACCTCTCTATACAGCAACACAGCTCTACTTCTGGCATTTTGACAAGGAAACAGCACTATAATACTATTATAGCTTCTCCATTAAGTAGAGTATTCTGTAACATGTTTTGTTTGTTGCATAGGTCAAAATTTGGTACAAATATATGTGCCCTACATGATTAAAAACATAATCTGTTGCCTCTAGCCATTTCCTCTATCTTCTCTGGATTTTTTTTAAGGAAATAAAAAGAAAAATTCTCTGAAAATAAAACAGCAGCATTCAGTTAGGGCTGTAATTTTGCCCTCGCATTTCTTACAAGGTGTCACCTGTTGTTTTAGTCAAAAATCATGGAAACAGCAACACATGAACCATTGTTTTCAACCCCAAATAATCTCCATTTTTTCACTGGAGTGTGAATTGGCAGGCTTGATTATATTTCTTCAGGGGCCAGTTTCACACACGCTGTGCCTCACCTAGAAAAATCCACTGCACAGCCTCAAAGGATACACCCACGTGGGGAGAGCCCTTCCCAAATCTTCGTTCACGAAGCCCAGCCATACATACATACACATTCCTTCAACATCAAGCATCAGATAGAATCATTTTCATACCAGACCCAGATTTTGAAAACCAGCTTTATTCAAACTAAAGGGAAACATTTGGGTTGGAGAGTCAGAGCACTGTTATGAGGTATCTGGTGCCTAACTTTCATGTCAGGTATGCAGCATCACTGGCAACTCTGTGGTTCAGCTGGAAAAAAACCCCACTCTTATGAATCTGGTTAAAAACACATTGTGAAGTTCTCTAGAACTTATTATGTATTATATATTTTGCTTTGACAGTATTTCAGCAGGGTTTTGACCTACTTTTCTAGCATGTTTTTCAACCAATATAGACCAGAAATTCATTCAAAAAGCACTAAAATAATGGAATATGTGGAATGTTAAGAAAATGGTAGAGTATTATTTTAGCTCATTATGCCTCAGTAATTTATTTAAAACAGATGTTTATTTTAAACACATTAGATTAGATCAAATATATATATACCTATGTGATATCTGAATTAAAAATTACTGACACAACAATTAAGTTGCAAGAATTTCTCACCATGAATTTGTCGTATTCACATTATTCACAAATGGTAAAACCAACAGTGACTCAAAAAAATTATCCCAGATAAACACATAATAAAATTATGGGGCAGTAGATGCAAATTTCAAATTCTTTGCTTGTGCTAGCAACCTATTACTTCTCCAAGGATTCCAATTGGTTTCAACATGAGTCAGAGCTTGTAACAGTAATCATTCCTGCACAAAAATAGTTTCTTATACCCATTGCCACACTGTATGCTGGTTTGAAACTCTCGTGTTAAAAATCTTTTCAGGACCAATCAATCCTGAATCAGTGTTAGCCTGTAACGTAAACATAAAAAAAAAACGTGGTTCATAAAGCACTGTATATAGCTTGGAAGACATCAGGTGCGTTTCTCCAGCTCTCCTAGACTTCTTTCCCTAGCATTTTCCCCAGTCATTCCTTAAAAGCTGTCTTGAGTCTTCAGTTTGGACTCTGTGGAAGGGCTTTCACATTTCCATCTTGCAAGTTCCACTTCCAAAATGTAATCCTGATGTTTAGGACTTATAAGCAGCCCAAGTCATGGCTCAACTGACTTTCCGAAGATACTCAAGATGCTCCTTCCAAGAGATATTATAATTCATCACATGGACCAAGCCTGCACGTGCATCCTTAAGTAATTTTGAGAACACAGTATCAGAACAGCTGCACTTGGCCAGACAACGAGTCAATTTGGCAAACATCTTCTGAGAATAGCCAGTGGTGGACATTAAGAGAAAGAGCAAACAAACAGCTTCAAAAAAAAAAGCCATTCCACGTCAGTCTGTATATGGAATTTCTAAGCCAAAGGTTGCATCTAGATTGCCTCCTAAGTGTTGAAATGAGACTGGAGAAATGCACAATCTAAACAGGAAAAGAGTCTGCTCATACCTTTCCTCTGACATTTTACCTGTTTACATACCTTTGAATTTCATATATTGCACAGCCTTTTCATTTTCACAACAAAGAAACGTGCAATGATCTCTAACACAACACCAAAATGAAACAAACTCAGCTTTTCCAGACTACTCATTCATTTAGCCTAACTAAAGCCTCTTCACACATTCTTCTGAGAAGAGAATCACACTGTGATAGTGTGATCACTGTTTGAAGATTATGAGTTTGACCAGCTCAGTTGTTCTTACAGAACTACAGCCAGTTTCTCTGGAACTGGATTATGTCATTGACATATAAAAGTGAGATCTTTTAAATGAAGATACACACTGATATTGATTATATATATATATATATATATATATATATATGAGTTTTCCTGAACTCAGCATGAAAACAGATATGTTTTCTTTAGAGTTTTCTCATAATTATCTTCTAATGAAGTGGATTGTCTTGCTGAAGAATCAGGCTCAGCCTCCTTCAAGACACTCAGCTAATTCATTTATGCAACATCTGTATCCTCTGATATTTCCTGAATTGTGAGGGTTATTTGAGGTTCTCTCCAGTTTCATATGGTATTCATAAGCCAGGTTTGCCCTGAGGGTTTCCTTTCAGACATGGTTACCAAATAAGTTCATGGTCTAACACTTCTATAGGATTTCCTACTGGCCTTGCTACAAAGCCAAAATATTACTTCCTGGATATAGTAACTGGAATAATGCTTTTTGTTGTGTTGCAAATTCCTGTATTCTACACGTGTTTTGTTTCTTCTGGTTTTCTAAACCTCCTTAGAGTTTCCCCTTCCGGCCAATAAAACGCTATTCATTTTTGCCTAGGCATCTCCATGTAGGGTTGAGGGGAACATTCTAGTAAAGGGGTCAAGGTTTAATCCAGGCAAAGATGCCCATATTTCAAGAAAAGAAATAAGCCTTTAGGAGAGGTTTATACATCTAAATGGGTAAATACATTCCTCTGCAACATATAAGGAAAAGGCTACATGGAATGGAAGAAAAAGGATCAATCAGCAAAGCAAGTTCTCATCAGACAGAGAGTGCAGGGAAAGGATAGGAACTGTCAAGTTTTGAGATGAGCTAGGCCAGCAGAAAAAAAAACAATAAAACATAGTGCAAAATAAGGAAAAGGTCACATTGTACTTCATTTAGGAGGAGACAGCCCAGATGTGACCATACAGATACACCAATCAGAAAGACTATCACTATGGTAAGTTAGGCAAAGAGTTTGACTCACCTAACATTAAAACAAAAGCACACAAGGGGTAGTACTGCTTTCTATAGAAAGTGAGGGAAACTTCTCAAGAGAAAGCATCTTACATTCTTGCATTTGCTGCAGGGAAAGAATAATTGATTTATAAGTGGAGAGAGGCTGGCCATGCTCACACTGAAACTGTCACTTGGGAA
The DNA here is from genome assembly GCA_013396695.1 of Sakesphorus luctuosus. Classification (NCBI taxonomy): domain Eukaryota; kingdom Metazoa; phylum Chordata; class Aves; order Passeriformes; family Thamnophilidae; genus Sakesphorus; species Sakesphorus luctuosus. Next base: position 315,926 of record VWZD01009210.1, read on the forward strand.
GAAAGTCTCTAACCATCCAAAAAATAAGACTATACCCTATTTCAAAATACTAGGGTAAATAAATTCACTATTTTTAAGATGGGTGAAAGGAGTAATATCTTTTATATGACTTATGAGGACATTGAGGACAAGAGCCTAGCAAATTCCTTCAAGTTTTATACCATGAAATAAAAGGAAAAGTGAGGAACCAATAAAGCCAGTGTTAGCTGAGATCCATGTCATATCCATAATTTTGAAAAGCAGTAATTTGCAGCATCTCCTGCACAGGTTACATACTCAAAAGAGCATACACACATGTTTCAGAGCTTAATAAAAAATTATTTCCTCTTTATTGAAAGAGGAGATTTCTCTGATTGCCAAGGTAACTCCAGCTCTCCAGGCACCAGCGTGTGTTAATATATACCTTCCCAGTGCATCTGGTGTGATACAACTCAATCAACCATTTTCTACTTTTGGTTTAAGCAGCCCCAAACAGCAGTTCAACAGTGTCTGTGAACACATTGAACACGTCTTGTTCACAATGCACTGTTTCAGCTTTACTGCCCTGCTGAGCTTGTATTGTGCTTAGCTGTATGTCAGAAATTTTATATGGCAGCTGCTATGGAATTGGATCAGGTGGAAATATCAGAACTGAAATGTGCATATAACATACCTTACAGAAAAGGCCTCCATCAAAGACTTGAATATCATTGAATATTATTACTTGTTTGAAAAAAATTCCCCAAACTTGAGATACAGCAATCTCCAGGATTTCATCATAAATTCAAATATATTTCTAGCTGTGCAGTCAACAACACAGGCTGCACAGAATCCTAAGATGCTTAATAGAAAAATCAGAGACAGGCACCACAATTTGCATTGCATTAGTTCCACTTCAAGAAAAAAAAAACAGGAGGAAGGTAATGAAATGGAACAACTCTAATATTAAGCAGATAGCTATTAAAGCTAGAAGAGAAGTAGAAAATAAGCTGGGAGAAATCAGAACTACTCATTCAACAGCTTAATAACTGAGCAGAGTATTGTTACTGAAATGGTGGCAATTTTTGGTCATGTGGATGAAGCTTTTTAAGATTTTTTTTTCATTCCAGCATTCACATTAACAAATGAAAACTATGTGTTGATATAGCCTTACCCTGGAGCTGTTCAGTTTGAACCCTGCCACCTCCATGGTCCCAGGCAAGTAACTGGTCCTCCACTTCCAGAGACAGTTGTGTGTTCCATTGCTTGGGGCTACAAAACCTCTGGACTTCCCCTAATCTTCAGTGAAAGACTTAAATAAGGCAGGGCAACATGACATTAAATAAAATAACATAACACAACATACTGAGTCAGACCAAGGATGTAAGTGGCCCCATATCCTGACTCTTGAGATACTTAACCACAGACCTTTAATGAAGTACATAAATAAAGTGTGTAGTGTTACTCCTACCACACAGTGACCTGTCTTAGGTGTTCTGCTCAGCTAAGAGGAAAACTTATCAACTGTATTGGATGTCTTTGGCAAGATTTTGGTACCATAAGGTGGAGGAAGGCAGTGCTGAGGGGGTGACCTCTATGGGAGGAGGCCAGAGGCTGCCCTATGCCAGTCACAGCCAGCTCCAGCTAATTCCACAGAGTCACCCAATGGGACTGCAGCCTCAGGAGGCCCCAGCCCACAGAAGATACTCCATGAGCAGACTGTGATCCCTGGAGAACCCACACCACAGCACAGGAAAAGAGTAAGAAGGAAGGAGGAACAAAATAAAAGATTGTAAGGAACAAGGAATGGTGGAAAGAAAACACTACACCCTGATGCTAATGTTCTGTGCTGCCCGTTGCTTTGCCAAAGGGACTGAGGTACTTTCCTTAAGTGCTTGAAAGTTTGCCATCTTTGTTTTTAAATATCTTAATCAGTGTCTTTTTTTAGATCTATGAGTTTTGTTGCTCTTCTTCTTCTTCCTAGTTTCTTCCCTCCACCCTACTTCGAAGCACTGAGGGAACAACTGGGTGGGTATTTATCTGCCAGCCAGGGTCACCCACCACACACTAAATAGCAGTAAGTTTTAATGAGGAAACACATTATTTCAAAAATCTAAGTGTGATTTTATGGATTACTCTAAAGTAATTGGGTCTTTTCTACTTTTCCAGAGTTTTATTTCAGATGCCAGAGTTGTGCTGGCTTCCAGTTTTATCATAGAAGAGTCTGACATTTGTGGTTTGAATGCCATTGTCTTGATAATAAATCTCTACAACACAATCAGTGCCTAAAGATAAGTACAATAAGAACTGATACGATCAAGTAAGTACTCCTGTGATGGTTGGATGAGTTCCTAAAGCCAATGTATCATACAGGCCAGATCCACATATGGACTGAATGGAATAACTCCATCGGTAACTTTTAATTTACCTGTCATTGGGAGCACAGTTAACAACCTCTGTACTCTCAGGCTCACCATACAAAGCTCCACTATTATAATAAAACTAATCATGCTAACCTCTAACACTAAAGTGAAGCACACCTTTAGATATAGCATAAGCAGCAATTAAAGATAGATGGGGAAAGGGCCTTTTGCCTGTTCTGAGCAGATTATGCATGTGCTCACTCAGCTCTGTGATGATAATTGTAAAAGAATGGCTAATTTTGGTAAAGTTAAGGATTTTTGGTCATCACCTCACAGCTGACTCTTCGGATCTTACTAGCACTGAACTGAAGTCATGGGACTAAAAGTAACTTACTGGACAAGATTCTCAGCTGCTGGAAATTGGCAGAGATCCACTGAAATTAAATGGAGCCATGCCAATTTATACCATCTGGAGGCCCAGCCCTGCATGAATAAATGTTAAACAAGCTGTTTTTAAACTAGGAAAATAATTTCACCTCTGACTCGCCGTCCAACACATCCTTAATAAATTGCCTAAACAAATTACATGATAATTAAAAGGAAAATACCTGCCCAAAGAAAACTTTACTGCTCCTGTCCTTTCAAATGTTTTGAGGACTTTGTTCTTGTAAAAGAGATCTCCGTTTCTTTTGGCAGACCATTCTGAACATCCTCAGTAAATTCACAAGCTCAGGAATGTCTCCTCTTGTCCTGCATTGTGAAGGCACCTAATCAACATAGGTCTGACATAGGTTAACCTGGAATAAATACCCAGACTGTGAGGGTTAGAGTAACTCCTTGGGCCCCAAGTCACTGAATTCAGCATTCAGAGGCATATCATCACACCCCACAAGCAGATGCTCTGGGACATGCTCCTTCATGGATAACATTAGGTTATCTCAAGGGAACAAGAGGGAATTTCAGAAGACTACAAAATGAGATAAGTTACAAGGGTACAATTTTCACTGTCTCCAAGGAAAGCATCTACATTTAAGTTGCTTATCAGTGGAATTTTACCACTTTTGTCAATGTAAATTTTCTCTAGTTCCAGTAACAAGGAAGACAAAACTGAAGTAAAAGCTGTGAACTACACGGAAGATAGACAGGCTTATTCAAAGGGTATGTCCTCTATGGTGAATGCTGACTGAAAATTAATTATACTTTGGGGAAGAAAATGAGAAAAAGAAGTCTTAAGGGTACAAGCCTCAATCAAATATTGCTCATGGACAACATAGAATTTTACATAACCCCAGAAACACTCTGAAAATTGTCTGAAGGAGAAACCAAAATGATGATTGCAACTGGCTGACTAATCTGTTTCAAACCATGTCATTTCTCATATTAGGTAACTAAGTATTCATGAGTAAAATTTTCTCCTAGCAGCTGACTTACTCTTTTTATTATGTGGTAGTGCCAAGCCTCAGCACAGCTTACAATAAAATATTTCTGAATACATCAGCGGGTTTTGTCTAGTGAGTCTCAGAACCAAAAACCCAGGACCACTAACCATACTAAGGCACTGGGCTGACAGACTGTCTAGGATGTCCAGAAACAGAGCAACCTGACATTTGTCCTTTCAAGTGAACCTTTCAAGCAGGTTATTTTCTTCTTTATTTCCCAATGAACACTTGAAAGTGTGGAAAAACATGCAATTACTTCTGCAGTGTGGTAAATTATTAGTATTAATGTTATTCTTATTTATGCTTAAACAGACTATTTTCCTCGGTATTGTTATATGATAAATGACAAATAAATTATGACCTTGAGTGATAATCAAATGGTGATAACCTTGGGAAACATTATAAGATGTGTTTACAACTTGATCTTGCCATTCCATGACCTGTGGGCAGCACAGGTGGTAAATAGGAACAAAATAAGAGCACTTCTATGAATTTGCCTTCTTTGTAGAAACATAACAAAATGTAAAGAAATTAGATAATGCAATCATGTATGAAAAAAACCCCCTGACTATGGTGAAATCAGAAATGTCAAAAATTACATCTTTCTGGCTCTTGTGATCATTTCAGGATAATCTTAATGTTTAAAGTGATGTCAAAATAGAGGGCAGTATTTGTTTTCAAACATTTGACATACACTATTTCTCCATCTCTTCCAAGTTCCAGTGATGTAAAAGTAACCCACCACTACAGGCACAGCCACATAATCCAAAACAGTCAAATTACTGGGACTTACTGCAGTATTGCCTGATAGATAAGCAGAAGCAATGGTGTCAATGTCCAAGGTTTGCATCTTTTCTGAGGTTATATGCCTGAAATCAAATGGGGGCATCCAAAATGTACTGGCCTTTTCAAAGAAAGTGCCTAATTTTTCCCAGTTTCAAAACACAGACAGTGCTAAACCAGGTTCTCTCTAAAATGCTCTGATGCATAAAAAACTAAATCAATGCTCCTGATTAATGAATTACAATAAATTATTCTCTCCCTCCTCCCTGGCTAGTGTTACGTACAAGATTTAAAATGAGGTTGAAAAACTTGATGGTTTAGAGGGAACAGATTCATAGAGATATTACTTAAATGACTTTTCCTCAGTGCCATCAAGTGATAAAGACTTACCGTATGATCAACCTGGTGCATACAGGTTATATGACTGTTCATTCATATGTTTAAAAATGAACTACCACTATTGAAAAATCTATGTGCCATAATTTACACCACCAAGCTGCAGAACTCCTTGTTTCAGCAAATGTCACCCAAGGGAACTTTCAGTAAAGAAATGGAAAATGTTATAGGTTTTTGTCTTGTTTCCTTTTTTTTTTATCTTTGCCTAATTGTGTCTCCATTTTACACTACACTCTTTATTCTCTGCCCTTTTGACATAGCCAGCTGCCTTTTGGAGCTCTGTGAAGAAGCAGACTGGCTTCACACTGTAACAGGCACCAGCTCCCAAAGCCTGGTCTATTGATGAGTCACATTGCTTATGTGTGCCTGTAAGCACATCACACAAGTTCCTATGCTGCTTCCTTTCAGACTGCTGGGGAGGAGGGGGGAAAAGTGTGCGTGAAGCATGAACTGAAAAAACAACGTTGGTAGTAAAATCTCCTGCCCCATCACAGAGCACAACCACTAGTGACACAGTGGAATGTCTGGTTCAGAGTCAGTGCAGGTCCATCCTGTTATCTGCTTGGCAGCCAGGGAAGTGACGTCAGGTGCACTGAGCTCTTGTTTGAAGGTAGGGAAACACACCAAGATGTTTCAACACTTCTACTGAGGCAGGAAGTCTCTTTGTTAAAGATTGAGTTGTACTCACGTCAATCCCTGATCCACCTCTTTCCCCAGCTGGCCATCCCCAGCTCAGCCTGGAATAGGGCTACCACCCTCAGCCTGGAGAACACAGTGCCGTCAGTGAGGCTCAGCGCCACTATGGTCAGGCTTTCTCTGAAGAAGACAGCCAAGCTGTCAGGAAGAAATATTCTCACACAGCCCTTGCTCTGCAAGCTCTTCTTCAAGGAGAAATTCCCCAGGTTGGCTAAGGCTGAGTTGAGAACACGCATGCAGATCAGCCTCTCTATTACCACAGTTCAAAACTTACAGCTACCTAAAACATTTAGCCTCAAAATCAAAAACTGTACCTTTCAGACCCTACTTATGCACTCTCCTGCATGAACATATGTCCTGAGGACTTCCATTTTCTCTATCATTTAGCCACATCCGAATATCAAACCAACATTATAAAGTTGTCCTTAGTGACCATTCCCATTCAGATTGGCATAGCGTATGGAAACACATGCCAGAGTAGCCTTGGCATTCACCAAATTTTCCTCTGTGTGCTTAATTAGGTTTTCCCCCTCCTGTTTCCAGATGCTACTCTGCCATTCTTGCAAGGGTCTCTTCATCCCCAAAACAAATGAACCCTCACTGATACTCACAGCCTCATGGCTGCTCAGGCAAGGTGCAGAACAACCCCTCAGGAGGATAAGCCCTCCTCTCCTCTTTTGGATGTTAACAATTTGCCTCTAAATAGGACTGAAGATTTTGTCCTTTTCAGAGCACATGTTTTTGCTCACCTAAAACAGAGCTGAATTTAATAGATTAGGTTAGGACAATATTAACCTATAGTGACTAGTAGGGGCACTCCCTGTATCTGCTCTGGACAGCCTTGTTCAGCTAAGCCCTTTGTGAAATCTCAGTTATAGATGCCACTAGTGAGAAAACATACTTCGTATAATCTGTCTTTCTAGACTGCTTGAAACCAGACAGCCTGGTACATTCTAGTATAAGGGATGTCAATCTGTTGGCCAAAACCAGGTTTTAACCAAGTTCCCCTTTTACCATGAGATCAGTAGGGGGTGCAAAAGATTTCTAGAGGCCTTAAAGTGTTTTATTTTGCTACATACTCCAAGGGAGAAAAGCCTAATCTCTCTTCACCCTCCTCATCCTTTACCTTTACTGCCAGCAGCAAGGTATCTGAGCTACAGTGAGGGTTCAAACCTCAAGTAAACAGCAGCAAGGGCTCTTGAAAGCACAGGATTAATTTTGGTACAAAATTAAAAGACTGATCAAAACCCCAACAGGAGAAATTTACCTTTAAAACTTCTACCTTCCCAGAAAGGTACTGCAAGATGTAAGTCAGGGCATGAGTAACATCTCGAAAGCCTCAGGTTCCTCACTGAGCCATCAGAACAAGTGAGGTAGAAAGTGTCCCTGGTGGCATACGCGGCAAGGATGGTCCTGAAGCAGCCCCACATTGCACTCTGCAAAACCCTTACTACCAAAGAGGCTGTAAACACCTACACATCTTTTGGTCTAATAACTCAAGAGAAGCAGTGATATGTACTGCACAGTGCTCCCAAGGAGTGTGCACAGTGGTAACATAGATTTTTCCCTGGGTCAGAGCAGGTAGATTAAACACCCACAACCCATCCAAGGAGGAGTTCATGGTTGATACCACGACATTATCTAGCACATAACTACGTCAGTGCTTTCCAGTTTGCTGTTTCTTGGAATGAAAGCATCCTGCAAAATACCCACTGCACTCTAATATGTTTGGTCCACCAGCAGCCCTGTTCGCTGAATTATAGAACAAAGTTGTTGTGGCATTTAAAAGAGACTTTATTTCCCCCATATAACCCAAAAGCTGGAGTTTAAAATTCCTATTGTATGAACATTAATATGAAAAGAATGCTGTCTCCTATTATGGAATTGTGTTATAAAACTGGAATGCTGTCCCCGCCCCGCCTGGCTCACAATCATCCAGACTTTGCCAAAAATCATCCTGTACTACAGAGTGTGTGTCTCACGATAGAAACTACCTCCTGACTCACAAAGACAAGAGGCCACAAATGTCTAAAGCTGGCAGAGGGGTTTTTTTAATCTGTCGGTAATAATCAGGCGACGTGCTTAATTGCTCTGAATTCTGATCTCTCCTCTGTGTGCAGCCTCCTAACCAGCAAGCTGCAGCTGTGTGCCTCTGCTTGTGAACTGCACCCATTGTCCCTCCCAGGAGATTGAGAAGCGCTCCAGCTAATACGCCTTTGTCTGCCCTTCTTGGTGCTCTTGGCTGGTAAGCAATGACCTAAAAACATTATGTCCTAAGTTCAGAGCCTTGGAAAGCTGTCAGGAGCCTTCCTCTTCAGTGCTTTGAGCCTTAGCAGCGTACCTAGAAAAACCAGTGTGTGAAGGGACTTACAAGCATTCTTTGTATGCAGCAGGGCTTGTTTCTAAAATCCCTCTTTCAGAAAAGCAACAGCAAAAGAAAATTTCCAAGGCCAAATCCTCACTGCAGCAGTGCCCACATTCAGAACTGAGTTACTCTGGACATTGTCTGCTGGTAACCCGCTGGAGTTTGTTTACTGCATTAGGGATTGATTTCCTCTGGCCACATTCTAAAAAAATCAAGATGTACAATTTTTTATATGTCTGTGCATGTCTCTGCTTTAACAACTTGTTTCTTGCTTGAGATTTTTCCTTCCCCACCATTTCAAAGCCCAGAGCTATCAAGTCAGCTCAGGAAAGGCCTCTTGGGAGGGCTTTTTCCTCTCCTGCCTCCAGGACTACATCACATATCTCATAACCCCAGACAAGAACTAGTAAAATTGCCGGGGTATTTTTGAGGGAACTTGTTCAATTACACAGAGCACATTCTAAGCCATACAGCCAAGTCCTCCTCCGCACAGGGATGATGTAAGCACATCCAGGAAACTTGGGATGCCAAAAATCTCAAACTAGAGGAAATATTTGGAGGTCGACATGGCTGCAAATTGGTCAGAATTTGGGACCCTAGGGAATGATCCACTCACATCTTCAACCCGAGCCTGGAGAAGACCAACACAAACAAAGACAGCACTGGTCAGGTCTCAGAACATAGTCTTGCCAGGATGGGTTGAAAAGCAGATTCTTAGACCAGGGCCAAAGAAAGAAATATTTTTCTCCAGCTTATGTGTCAGGAGGGTACACAAGAAAAACTCAAAAGGTAAAGAAGATGAAAATTGCCAGGATTTTGCACTGACAAAGCTAGATAAAGTGTTTGAATAGAGGAACACTGGATGTAAATAAATAATAAAAAAAAAGGATTGTACTACTCTGACAGCACTGGGATGTATGCCAATGGCAGATACCAATGCAATAGATGGTCAGGAAATATGACACACGGACCCACTTGATTACTTGATGATGCTTTTTAAAGCCTCTTGTCTGCCTTCATTCAAAGTTATTTCCGATGTGGTTCCCAAAATGAAGGAATCTCTGGCGAAGATAAACAAGACTGATCTGCTTTCCTCTGCAGGCTAAAGCAAAGATCAGAAAATACAGCACAAGCAGAGAAAATTAAAACACGGAAGAGGAAATGCCAATCATTTTCCTGACTAATAAATGCTAGAAGGAGAAATCTAAGGTTCACAGAAGGACCCGTGTCTCTATGGAGTCTGTACATTTCTTCCCTTCACAAATCTCTGAACTCCACAACTTTGACAGTTCAGTTTTGCCAATTATGCAACTTCTTAATGCTTTTGTTGCTTTTAATATGTGTCATTTGAGCATACTATCAAACCAAATAGGACTACAGTAATAAAATAACCTGTATTAACTAATTACCTTAATAACAACTCTGTTAAGAGTGAGACATCTGATAGGAGAGAGAGAAGCAATAATAAAAGGGCACTGTCAGCTGCATGATCAGACTTGCACTGCTTCCCACTGTGATGCTCCAAGGATATTAACCCTTGGAGTTCTGGGTAAAAAGTCTTGGAAAGCACCAAAGAATGAGGCTTTCTAGAGATTCTTAAGGAATCCAGACCACAGGAATTAAAACTAGGGGGAAATTTGGGGATGACAATGCAATAGGAAAGACATGCCAACAGAGCTATTTCTTCTGTTGTCTGTGAGCTGCCCTCTGCAGCAGTATGTTATTGAGCACGTGGGCTGCTGGGGATGAGCTGTACCAGAAAACAAATACAAGATTTATGGTGCAGACTATGTAGTGAAATCAGATGTAATACATGCAAGGCATGAAGGGTCATCCAAGGAATATTCCTCACCCTTCATCAGGCCCTGCTGATCTCCAGGACAGAGGAATACTCCTGCCCCACAGCTTGCCAAATTGCACCAGCCTCCCAAATCTGTGGGGAAAGCATACAGATGTAACACCAACCACCATTTCCTTCAGTCCCAGAATGTGAGCTGAATCAAGACAGAGACAGGTCTCATTTCCTCCTGGAAATCCTTTAGAGGCCTTCCAGGGCTATCCCCAAGGGTGAGAGCAAGTTTACCTTACTCACACAACACAATCTGTTCCATGCTTTGGAGCCTAAAATCATCCCTCAGTCACTGAAAATTAACAACTGAGCCATGCTTGTCATAACAAATTAGAAAATCTTGAACATCTCTGATTTTTCTTCCAGGACATCTGATCCAGAAGTTGTTCCTGCACTAAAAGCTAAATTAAAAACATGTCCAGGAAAAATCTGGTTTCTCTCACCACTCTTCCTCATGGTGGTACATACAATGCTGTGGTGGCCTGAAACCATCCAAAGGTCCACTTAGACAACAACTCTGCTAGGCTTTTTGTCTGGATGATGATCTGAGGAACCAAACGGATCCAGATGAACCACAACAGATTTGAGGGAGGATTCACACCACCAGCTTAGAAAACCCTGCTTAAATGCCTTCACTAAGCATTCCCCTCTATGTTCAACCTAAAGACATGAAGTCTCCAAAAGTCAAGCAGGAGCAACACAAGGGTGAGTTGCTATCTTTCTTCAGTGACTGTGGAGGGAGTGCAGGGCACTAATTACAAAGGCCAGCATTACTCTGGGAAGGCTAGTCTCCACAAGTTTCCCCTGAAGTCAATGAAGGGTGACAGGCAGCTTTTGCAGGAATTGCATAGTAACTTGCAGTTGTGCACAGTTCCCGCTCAGGGTCCTCCTTTTTGCCAGACTGTTCAAAGAGGAAGATGAGAGAGGGGGACATCCCTGGATCAAACATACTCCTTATGAATAGCAGTCTGAGATAGTTATTAACATCTGCTACATTAGCCTGTAGGAATACCTCTGGCCCCAAATCCAGCCAACCACGATCTGTGCTAGGGGCTGGCAAATTTTGATTCCTTTGGACAGGTAAGTAATGGATTGTGCATCATGTGTCATATTGCTACACAGCCCAGTGCAACACAGCTTCTAGGTGTTCAAATCAAATTTTTATCTCCAGCTCCTGTCTCTTCCTAGCTGTCCCATTGGTTCACATTGGTGTAGTGTGGTCAGTGTGTGCTGTATGTCAGAGGCAGACTCACTGCTAGGGGTAGGCAGAGGAGAAGGAAGGTGAAGGGCCTGTATAGCATTGCCACTGTCACTATGACTGCACCCAGTTCAGACCACTCCCATTTCCTCTGTGGTTTTGGTGTGTTTCTCAGGAAATGGTACCCAGGATCTCCTCTCCGCTCAGACCGTTTTCCAGATAATAGGTGGGGTAGCGGTTTGAGGGACAAACACCTGAGCCACTTCTTGCAGCCATAACATACCTGAGTGTTGCAGCTATAAGCCTTCAAGTGAAATTAGATTTTCATGCAACTCAGGCTTACCCAAGACTTAGACAAGACTTTTGTAAAATCACCTGTGCTGTCCCTTCAGCCCAACCCACGTTCTGGGGCTTTCCAACCACCAGAAACATGAGTGCACCATGCTTGTGAAACTCATGAATAGGCAAGAGGCTTCCTTCTCTTCCTACAGAGCAATTTTCATTATGGTAAATGAAACAGGCTGAAGGAGGATCGCTCTGCCTGCTCAGGACTTTCACAAGCGCACTCAGCCCAGGGCACAGCCCAGCAGTCCTTGAGCCCTTTCAGAAGCTGGCAGAGATGCGAGGTCAGATGCAGCCACGGCCACAGTGCAGGGACTACAAGACAACTCCCTCCCAGGTCAGGCAGCACTAGCATTGTGACCAGTCAAGATTTCACCCAGTAGCTCTACCAGTGTTTCTATGTCCTGGATGCATCTATGCCCACCAGGGCATCAGATAGATTGGATATGTCACATTTTGCTCTCCAATGGCTAACCAAATTCAGGCTTTTTTCCCCACAGAACCTCAGTTTAACTCAGAAGAGAGCAAAGGTCAACTTGGGTCTCCTCCTCAAGTGCATGGAGAATTCACACAGGAGTGGATATGTAAAGGGGAAAAGGACGTCTCAAAGACAGTGTGAACTGAGTAGAGAGTTTGCTTGCCCAATCTGAATTTCTCAATATTTCCTAGGTACAGCTGTCACTTCCATCTGAGAATTGTTTACCGTGTACAGAAAGCACTAGGAAATGAAGGTGTCTAGTACAGAAAAAATGGCAAAAACTAAGCTCCAGAAATTTCTCTCACTTCAGACTCTCCATTTCAAGACACTTTGTGGACAGTCTATGCCCAAAGTCTGTAGAAATATGCATGTGCAAAAAAGCTGAGGAGTTAGTTTAAAACCTTAGCCATATGGTCCTTTCCTCTCCTCCTTCACATGGACCCCTCACCATTAATGGGATTCAGCAAAGCCTTCACCACTTGGTGACCAGGCAGGAATAGGTCAGGCATCACAGAGCACCTTCTTCCCAGAAGGGCATTCCCCAGATGAGGTGTTATTAGCTTCTTCCAGCTCCTTGTAATATTCTGCAAGATGATATTGGGAAAGAGGCCATCCTGGGTCTCAGGGGCTACACTTGTGTTGGGAAGCTGACCCAGGCCAGGGCATAGCTCAAACATGAACATGAAATCATCAAAATAGTTTAATGGTTTCTGTGGTTCCTAGTGCAGTTTTCTTGCATGCCAACTAGCATTATCCCAGGCAGTGCCTGGGCACAGACTAGGGATCATTCCTAATAGAGACCATGGGTGAGACCCCCTAGCTTCTGGTAGCAAAGAAGTTTAGCCATACAGACAACCACATGTAAGCCATGTCCTCATAGTCAACAGACTCATCTCAGTGAGAGGCAAATGCTGCTGCCCAGACTGCCTGCAGACTCAGGCAGCCATGCTTTGGTGACAAGCAGCCCACATATCTACAGTTTTTATTCACAGACATTAGGTGTCAAAATGTCTTTTTAAAAAGACAGCATCTCATGAAGAGTTCTCGTCTCTTCTCCTGTTCCAGTTTCTTCCAGCCACAGCCTTTCCAGTGAAGGGATAACATCCCAGTGATGACAACAGCCCCAGACCACAGGAAACAAAGAAAATATTTGCACTGTTGACAGTTGTCTTTTCATGTTGTTTAATAATTGGAAATGGAAAACAGACATACAAGCAATCGGAATGTCTTAGGAGGACCAGCTTTGCTTCCTAAGCTAACATCTAAAGACCCTTCTTCTGCACCAACCAGTGAGGTGATAGGCAGCCTTTAAACCAGAACCATGTGTGTCCTTTTATAGAAACACAGAATCCCCTGAGCTGGAAGGGATCCACAAGGAGTCCAAATCCTGGCCTTTCACAGGATAAAACCATGTGCCTGTGAGTGTTGTGCAAATTTTCTCTCTCTTCTCTTCTAAGACCTGAAGTCAAGAGGAGATTTTAACCCTCTACTGACTGCACTTTGGAGTGTGTTGGCTGCACAACAAACCATTCATCACAGGGGCAAGCACACCTTTTCCTGCAATGCTGAAGTGTGGATTTATACAGCTTTTCACAGAAAAGGTCAGTCATGGAGAGAATAAATATAGTAAGTATAATTTACTCCCACCAGAATCAGATTTTTACATACCTAGTGATTAGCCTTAATTATACAAAACATAACTGATAGACAAGAATAAAGGACTCACTTAAAACATTACTTGTGGGAAAAACAATGGCACAAAAGTAGAAATCTGCCCCCCACCTGCCAGAGATTATGCATGGGCCATCTCAACATGCATTCTGGCAACCCAGGTCCTTCCAATTAAATGACATCAGGGAAGCATTAGAAATAGTGTGGGCCCTTTTTCATTGCTGCTTCTGACTAAATGATGTAGTGCTGAACTGTTCATCACCATAATCCCAACCTACATATCCTAACCACTGAGTCAGTATTTAACTGAATCTCTCAAACCAAGACAGCTGTATAGCAAATACTGCATGTGTTTTTCATCCTGTGGGTTCAGAAACTTCAAATGATCATTACTTCTATTACTCTAACAACATGGGTTAGAGCCTGTGTGCTGACTCTGGGCAGGGCAGAGAACAAAGATGCCTTGCACCCCTAACAATATATATTACAGTGGTTTCTAAAGCAAAAGGTAACAGAGGGAGAGCAGGATGTTCAGAGACAGCTTGAGCCACCATCCACTTCCAACATCACTGTATTTGTCAGAAGGTTGAAATACAGGATTGCCCCAGGAGCACAGCCTGAAGGACAGAGTTGAGGAATTTCTTGACTTAATTCTGTGACAGATTAGATAAACTGCTTAGAGAGGAACTCCCATGAGGAGTGGCTGAGGGAACTTGAATTGTTTAACCTGGAGAAAAGGAGGCTCAGGGGAGACCCTATCACTCTCTAGAACTACATGAAAAAGATGGGCCTCTTCTCCCAGGTAACTAGTGAAAGGACAAGAAGAAAGGGACTGAAGCTGCATCAGGAGAGGTTCAGTGAGACATCAGGAAGAATTTCTTCATAGGAAGGGTTGTCAAGCATTGCAATAGGTTGCCCGGGGAAGCAGTGGAGTCACCATCCCTGAAAGTGTTCAAGAAACAACTGGATGTGGCACTTACTGCCGTGATTGACATGCTGGTGTTCAGCCAAAGGTTGGACTCAACGATCTTGAAGGTCTTTTCCAACTTTAATGATTCTATGATTCACTACTGTTGAATTGCAGCACACAATAGTCAGCATGTCTGCTACCTTAAGTATGGCAAGTCTGAAGTTAACCTTCTCTCCAAAAGATGATCATCCTACAGGGAGCATAGGTTTGCTGTGAAGAACCAAGCTTGTTATCAAGGTCTGTGTTACAGACCACAGTGAAAACTCAGGCTACATCCAACTTGCATTTCTTCAAGGCTCACCCAAACTAGCACAGAGCCAACAAGAGCACCTGGAAGATCTGCAATAACTGTTTGAACCGGATTTTTTCCTGAAGCATCACAAGTGCATTCAGAAGAGACTGAGTTCTCTGGCCCAGAGGTAAGAGTGCAGGAGTGACTTAAACTGACTGGAGCAGGCAGATGTTTACAGTTAAGCCCACATTGTCAAGTGGTACCACAAAACCCACAGGTTCTGGTCCAAGCCTGCTCTGAGGACTGGTCCCACACAATGCTCATGCTGTTACAGCTCATGGGAGGTGAGGAGCCAGAGCATGCCTGCTCCATATATGGATCCATGCTTTCCCATTCAGTCAGCCTGCAAGGGTCAAACACAAGCAGTGCTGTAAGGCACCCCAAGTGACCATTTTGATAATGGCTTCATGTCCTCTGCAGCAAGGTAGAGTGGGTCTTTCCCAACACAGAGGAACACCATGAAACTAAGCCATAAAGGCAGACAAGCTGTAGTAGCCAATGCAATGCAAGCCATGCAGGCAGAAAACACAAAGGCAATAACTTTAAACACGTCTAAGTCTGCCCTCAGGCTTTCACCCCACAAAGTGGTAGATAGGTGTGTAATGTGGGCTGGTAGGATGCTCAGGACTTGGATGGGCCTCATGGGGCATGGGAGGAAGGACAAAATCTGGGCTGTGCAAATGACTTAGTGTCAAGCGTCTGCCCTCGTATAAACAGGTTTCAGCTCTTCCTCAAGACAATGGGTGTGCCCCCAGCGCTCGTCAGAGCCCACAGACGCCCCAGGCAGCGCAGCCCAGAGAGGATGACAATGAATGTGAGTAATTTTTGAAATTTGTGGGAAGACTACTCAGACGTCTGACTTCCTGCTTCTGCATGTACAGAGGAGATGTTTTTGTCTAAAGGAGTGGTAACAGCTTATACTGATACAAAAGCCTCGTGTGCCCCGGCAGAGGACCAAAGAGCTCAGGAGAGGTGGAAGAGGGGGAGAACACAGCAAACTCTGCAAAAGGGCAGTGCTGACCCCATGCAAAGAGGGAAGTAACCTATGTCTGGGAAAGAGTTCATATGTAGGAATTTCCCTTGGACAGAAGGGGAACCAGCCACCAAAGTGAGACTCTGAGTCAGAGCTCGTTTCCCATGGTGCTGCTGGCCAAGGCAATCACATGGTTACCTCCACCTCAAGGGCAGATTGCATTGCTTAAGTCCAGCCTAAAAGCTTTTTAATAAAGGTTAATATGAATGGGAATGCCAGCTTTATAAAACAGTTAATCATTTAAACATCATCAGAAGTTCTTGACAGACTTTTAAAGACTACAGCAAAAGAAAACATTTTCCTTTGAATGCAGCCAAGGAATTAGATAGGATTTCTGTCTATGGAAGCTATTTAGCTTATTCTCCAGGGCACCATAGGTAAGAAGAGAACACTTGAGGTTAACAACAGTAATACTTTTTACAATTTGAGTGTGTAGAATTTCTTCCCAGCAGCTGGAGCCACTTTAATATGAAATGCATCATTAGAGCAATAGGACTCTGGTGATGGATGACACTGACAGATCACCAGAGCAACCCTGATGGGAACTGGTGCTTACAGAACACACCACATTAATTTACAAGCCTGTCATGATTGTCCTGAGTTTATTTTTAACTAAAATAACCTGGCCTTCAGCAATCTCTGCCAGGGATACCCTGACTCTGCAGAATGTAGAGAGCAAGACCTGCAGCATCTGCTTTTATTTTCATCAGCCAAAGGATTCAGGTTGGCAGTACTCAATATTAAAGTAATGGCTGTTTTTTTCCATCTCTTCTCTAATTTTGACAATTAGTGACCATCAGTAAGTCCCGATCACATATAATACAGTCACTAGCATTGTACTGAACAACAAAGTAGAAAATGAGGTAGAGAAAGATCATCTGGTCCTACAGCCTGAGGCCAGTACAGGATCTTGTATATGTCACCCATTCCTGGTATATTTCTCTCTAGTTCAAGAACAAATCAGTACCTCTACGGTGGACACCAACAAATACCTCACTTCTGTCTTACTTGCAGAGTTGTGTCCTGCCTACAGCAGAAGGTACTCTCCAACCTCTCAAATACTGCAGCTCAGCCATTAGTAACCAGGAGAGCTGCCACATTGTGACAATGAAAAAATTCATACAGGTGTAGTGCAAGGGGATTGGCAACTGCACACCTAAGGTACAAAGGCAAGCTGTGGAAGAAAGCAGGAAAAACAAACAACTGCTTCTCAGTATGGGAAAGCACTGGAGACAGCAAATTCTTATTGATTTAAAGGCCCTGCTGATTTCAAAGTGACCTGCTGGAAGAAGGTGTTAATATTTGGGCCATTTAAGCAATTTTCAAGTGATGGCAAGACAATTGAGGACCTATTGGCAGCTTCCCTGTGTTGTAAGGAATCACTCAGACAAGAGGTGTTGTAAGTGACAACCAGAAGAAAGTCTTTGCAGAGCAGAGGATGCACCTATGACAAAGATGCTAGGACAAGAAAAATGCCAGTTTACCCATGTTTACATAACCTGTGGCACTCATAAGAGGAAATGAAAACCTCAGAAGGTTGATGCTATATGGGAGAATTGGTTACCGCAACTTACACCTGGAGCTAAAGCAGTGACTGCATTATTTCACAGATCAACTGAGCTGCCGTGACTGGTCATGTGGTCCCTGAAGAGGAATGAGCTGGAAGCTCAAGACCATTCAGAGCAAGGCTCACTGCAAAACAGAGCTACCTTGAGACAAAACACACCTTGAGGCAAATTTGCTGATGACACCAAGTTGGGTCAGAGTATTGATCTGCTGGAGAGTAGGAAGGTTCTGCAGAAGGATCTGGACACACTGGATTGATGGGCTGACAACAATGGCATGAGGTTCAACAAGATCAAGTGCCAGGTCCTACACGTTGGCCACAACATCTCCATTCAGCACTGCAGGCTGGGGGAAGTGTCTAGAAAACAGCTCAGTGGAAAAGGACCTGGAAGTGCTGGTTGACAGCTAGCTGAACTTGAGCCAGTGTGTGCCCAGGTGGCCAAGAAGGTCAATGGCATCCTGGTCTGTATCAGGAATAGTGTGGCCAGTAAGACCAGGGAATGAATTCTTCCCCTACACTTGGCACTGATGAGGCCACACCTTGAGTACTGTGTCCAGTTCTGGGCCCCTCAATTTAAGAAGCACATTGAAGTGCTGAAGGGAGTCCAGAGAAGGGCAATAAAGATGTTTGTAGTGAGTTGACCCTGGCAGAACAACGGGCACCTATTTAAGCTGCTCTGTCTCTCCCCTCAGCAATTGGACAGGGGAAAGAAAATATAATGAAGCTTTCATGGATTGAGATAAGAACAGGGAGAGATCACTCATTAAATACTGTCATGCCCCAAACAGACTGGAATTGGAGATATTAATTGAATTTATTACCAACAAAATCAGAGCAGGATAATGAGAAGTAAAACAAATCTTAAAAACACCTTCCCTCTACTCTTCCTTCCTTCCAGAGCATAATCTACTCCCTCAGTAGCTCAGGGAGATGGGGAATGGGGGTTACTGTCAGTTGTTGCTCCTGATGCTGCTCAAGGAGTCTTTCTTCTGCTCCAGTGTGGGGTCCCTCGCATGGGAGACAGTCCTCCATGAACTCCTCAGACGTGAGTCCATTCCACAGAAAACAAGTCCTTCATGAACTCATAGAATCAACTGGGTTGGAAGAGACCTCCGAGATCATCAAGTCCAACCCTTGATCCAACACCACTTTGATTACTAGATCATGGCACTAAGTGCCACATCCAGTCTCATCTTAAAAACTTCCAGGGACAGTGAATCCACCACCTCTCTGGGCAGGCCATTCCAATGCCTGATTACTCTCTCTGGAAAGAATTTCTTTCTGATATCTGACCTAAAGCTCCCCTGGCAGAGCTTAAGCCTGTGCCCTCTTGTCCTACTGCTGGTTGCCTGGGAGAAGAGACCAACCCCCACCCGACTACAACATGAGAGAGTGATGAGGTCACCCCTGAGCCTCCTCTTATCCAGACTAAACAACCCCAGCTTCCTCAGCCTCTCCTTATAGGACTTGTGCTCCAGTCCCTTCACCAGCCTCATTGCCCTTCTCTGGACCTGCTCCAGCACCTCAATATCTTTCCTGAACTGAGGGGCCCAGAACTGAACACAATACTCAAGGTGTGGCCTCACCAGTGCTGAGTATAAGGGAAGGATTGCTTCCCTCATCGTGCTGGCCACACTATTCTTGATACAGGCCAGGATCCCATTGTCCTTCTTGGCCACCTGGGCACACTGCTGGCTCATGTTCAGCCTCCTGTCAATCCAACCCCCCAGATCCCTTTCTGCCTGGCTGCTCTTCAACCACTCTGTCTCCAGCCTGTAGCACTCCATGGGGTTATTGTGGCCAAAGCACAGGACCCGGCACTTGGCCTTGTTGAACTTCAACCCATTGGAATCAGCCCATCTCTCTAGCTTAGCCAGGTCCCTCTGTAGAGCCCTCCTGCCTTCCAGCAGGTTGACACTCCCTCCCAACTTGGTGTCATCTGAAAATTTGCTAATGATGGACTCAATCCCCTCATCTAAGTCATCAATAGAGATGTTAAACAAAATTGGGTCCAGCACTGACCCCTAGGGAACACCACTGGTGGCCAGCTGGACTCAGTCCTGTTCACCAGCCCTCCCTGGGCCTGAGCATTAGCCAGCTCAACCCAGCAGAGAGTGTCCCTGTCCAAGCTGTGGGCTGCCAGCTTTTCCAGGAGCATGTTATGGGAGACAGGGTCAAAGGCTTTGCTGAAGTCCAGATAGACACATCCACAGCCTTCCCTTCATCTATCAGGGGGGTCACCTGACCATAAAAGGAGATCAGATTGGTCAGACAGGACCTGCCCCTTCTAAACCCATGTTGACTGGGTCTGATGCCTTGTTCTTCTATAACCTTGCCAGGCACCAAGTTCAGGCTGTCAAGCCTGTAGTTGCCTGGGTCCTCCTTGAAGCCCTTTTTGTGGGTTGGCTGCAATATGGGTTACTGTTCCATGCGATGCAGTCCTTCAAGCACAACCTGCTCCATCATGGGTTCTCCATAGGGTCACAAGCCCATCAGGAAACCTGCTCCAGTGTGGGCTTCTCTATCAGGCCTGCAGGTCCCTGCCAGGACCCTGCTCCAGCATGGGTTTCCCACAGGTTCATAGCCCTCTTTGAGGCATCTACCTGCTCTGGTGTGGGGTCTTCCATGGGCTGCAAGAGCACAGCTGCTTCACTGTGGTCTGCACCATGGGCTGTAGGGCAATCTCTGCTCTAGTGCCTGGAACACCTCTTCCCCCTCCTTCTCCACTGACCTTGGTGTCTGCAGCACCATTCCTCTCACATGTTATCATTCCGCTCTTCTCTGGCTGCAATCTTCCCAACATTTTTTTCCTTCTTAAATATGTTGTCACAGAAGCATTACTAGCATTCCTGCCTGGCTCAGCCTTCATCAGCAGTGGGTTCATGGCATTGGCTCTGGAGGTCTGACAGGACATGGGGGCAGCTTCTAGCATCTTCTGACAGCAGCCACACCTGTAGCCCTCAACTACCGAAACCTGGCCAGACAAAGAGGAGTAGCTGAGATAGCTGGGATTGTTCAGCATGGAGAAGAGGAGGCTCAGAGGTGACCTTATCACTCTCTGCAACTGTCTGAAAGGAGGCTGTAGCCAGGGATAGAGGGTGGGTTGGTCTTTTCTCCCAGGCAACTAGCAAAAGGACAAGACGACATAGTCTTAGGCTGTGCCAGAGGAGGTTTAGGTTAGACATTACAAAGAAATTCTTCACAGAAAGTGTGATTAGATACTGGAATGGGCTGCCCAGGAAGGTGGGGGAGTCATCGTTCCTGGAGTTGTTTAAGGAAAGATTAGACACGACATTTAGTGTCATGGTCTAGTTGTCATGGTGGTGTTCGGTCATAGATCAGACTCAATGATCTCAGAGGTCTTTTCCAACCTAGTTCAGTCAGGGTGATTCTGTCTGAAAATCTGGTCACCCAGAGCTTGGAAGGACAGTTGTCTAATTTGCTTTCAGCAAAATCTCCATAGGATGGTTTGGAGTCATCACAGTGTGGACTGTCTCAGTTACCAACTGAAACAACTTTGCATGCTCCTGGTCTCATGGTTCAACCCTTGTTCATCAATTGCTATGGGTCAGACTGTGGACTCCAGAGGCCGTGTGGTCTCAGAGAACAGGGGGTACCCACAGGAGTGCTAGCATTAGTGTAAAGACTAAACAGGCACTTGTCATCTACTCAGCTGGGATGCTTGGGTGGAATTTATCTCACTCTGCTTAACATCCCAAAACCAAAGACATCAATATATGAGGCTGTGACCTGATTCTTTATAATCACTGGTAGAGGTATAGATAATTTTTTAGCATGCAAGTCATCTGGACTGCTTTGGACATCAATATGGGGATGCAATAAACTGGACACAAGAATTCTATTTCTCTCCATGGACAGCAACAGAGAAGGCAGCAGTACTCATGGGGACAGAAGAGCAGGAGCGATGCCCATCCAGCCCCTAGTTCTGGAGGGAGGGGGCAAGGAAAGAACCACACTCTGAAACCTATTTGTTCACCTCACTCCAGCATGAATCAGCAGCAGAACTCATGAAAATTCATCAAAATTTATGGGCAGTATTTCTTTCTGTCTACAAGTACAGCTGTCATTAGAACAACAAAGCAGCTGGACATTTTTGGATCTATGAGCTGCTGAGGATATATATATATATACTTAAGGCATTTCATAAACAGGTGGGTGTAAAATAGATAGAGAGTGCAAGAAAATCTCTATGTCCATAGGTGGTTTTTACTTTGTGGTGATATAAATGGTAAGAACAGTTGTTATATATGCTAAATCTTTTTAACAGATCGTAAGAAAAAGGAAGGTATAACAGTAAAATAAAAGGCAGATATTTGCCAAACTTACATACAAGGACCTTAAGGAAGAAAAATGTTTTTGCTTCTGCTCTGTGAGTGAAGAAATAGGCTTTGATAACTATAAAAATGAAATCCATGTGTTACTGGATTGAGTTTGTGGACCTGGAATAGAAAAATAAACATGAATAAAACTGATGTGTTAATCATGACTTGTTTCTCCTTCAAAGACAGTTCCCCAGCAGCGTATCATTCACAGAAAGTGAAGCTAAGAGGAAGTCCAAGTTTCCATGAAGCAACAGGGAATACAGCATTGTGCAACAGCTTTTCCAAGCTGAATGTACATTCAGGCATTGCCCAATCAAATGATAGCCAACAATGTATGCAATAAAGAACTGATTGAATCTTGCTGTAAGACACAACCCAAATGACGCTATTAAATATCTTAATCTTGGAGCTGACAGAATTGTGGCATGGCGTTTTGTGAGTAGAAGGTATAATGAAGCAGTGGTATTACACACACAGATACACACAGACTCTTTCAACTTCTAACACGAAACTGGAGGCTGGAGGAATGGCATGTGGCATCACTGGCCAATATTTTACAGGCATAGGAATTTTCTCACACAACCAACTGTAGGTTAGGAAACTGCCTTATTAATTACAGCATATAGAGAAGCATTTATCTTCATACTCCAAAAATTTTCAGTATTTGCAACAACACAGGACAATCTTCATGTTTGGGATTGACTGGTGACTTTATGTAAGAGCAGAGCAACCCAAACTCCACAAAAATTGTCGACCTCTCTTATGTCTTTCTGTCAAAATCCATGCAGAAGGCTAGAAAGCACTAAGCCAATTTCTCTCCATCAGAAGTTATCCTCACAGACATCAGGGAAGACTGGGATGTGATTCTCCTCTCATTTCTATGAACAAGTCTGAAGAGGATTTTCATTAAAGTCAATGAGAATAAACTGAGCTAAAATAATTAGCATGAAATTATGTAATGTACTGAACAGCAATATTCTCACAAGAAGGACAGATGCATTTTGGAAAAATATGAACAGTGTATCACAAGTTACTGGAATGCAGGCAGAGGTGCATGGAAATGCACAGTATCTATACGAAAGCACACTAGGTGATGTGATAGTTCTTTTCAAATCTATAAACCTATTAATTGTCTTATTAAGTTTCAGGAAAATACACCAAAATTCTCTATTAAAAGAGCATACTGACACTGTCAAGACCCAGGGTCAAGACCAGAGGAGTAGTACACAGCCTGACTCAAGGATGTGTGCTGAGCATTCTCACAGGAGACAGCTTTACTGGCCTCCCAGTTCCCAGGGCTTCTGAGAGCAGACCTGCCTTCTGTTATTCCCATTATACCCTCACTTGCCTGATGCCAAACTTCTTAGCATTGTCTTGATCCATTTAGAACTGGCCTTACAAAAGTGGTGTTTGAAGAAAACTGTGCTTAAAAACAGTCCACACTGCACAGACAAATAATGCTGGATTTCAGGCAGTTTTCTCTGCAAACAGGATTTTAAATTTCTTTTGGTAATAACCCCTTTTGGCTTGCCCACATGTAGACAGTAATTATTACTGCTTTTTACAGCTAGGGTATTTTAATCCCAACACATCTCATTCCCTCTCCCACATAGACTGTCTTTGAAGCAACAATAACAAGTACCAGCTTCCCTAGGCCAGTTTGCAAATTTGTCTTGAGGATAAAACAGTCAGAGCAGGCTTAGTAGGTCAGAATTGGACTTCCCAAATATGAACCATTCCAGAAAAAAAAATAGTCTTCTTCTTATTTTTAACTTGTTAATCATTTGAGAAAAAGTATTGGGGGAGTTGATGTGTCCCCCCACACACACACATGAATTATGTATGGAAAATAACTGCACAAAATGATCTGGCTTTATTGAAGTCAATGGGAGTTTTGCCACCGGCTTCAGCAGAGCCACATTTTCATCCACTGTGCCCAGAGCAACATCTCGTATGTCATCATTTACTAGTAGCAGCAAAAAGTTCACCACTAGGCCTTCTATTACCATATAAAACAGGAAGGAACGCTGAGGCATCTCTGTGGGGATCTGGCAGCCCTAAAGAACTCATCCAGATTTGTTTGCTTTTAATTACCATTACAGTCAAGGGCACTAAAAACTGTGTGGAGTGTGGGAACAAACTGTTTTGGTTGCCCTCAGACACGCATAATTCCAGCATAGCTCTGGAAGCAGCACAGTAGCAATACCCAGTTGGATGAGCAACACTGGTGGGACCTCATCAATTTCTTACCTACCAGAAGGAAGACTGGCACCTCAGCTTCCTCACATATCCCTGGGCAATCTCCTAGGACCCACACAGGGGTTGATATATCTCCCTGAAGGTTCAAAGTTGCTTGTTCTGGGTTCTTTCTAAGTTCAGGCTGAATGCTATTGCTATTGGTCCCTAGAGATGTGTGCCATCTGTGATTGAGCCACATGTGCCCTCAGCACATACCTTGGGCACAGCAGGATAAGCTGAAGTAAAGATGGAGAGAATAGGCAAGCAGAATGTTCCAAGTCATTGGTGAATTTGTTAAAGACTAATCCACAATGGGCAGAACTTTGTTATGACACCTGGAGATGCAGCCATTCAGTCCCTTGCTGACAGACCCAAGTTAAAGCCTTCATTCATCCTCAGCTGAAGCATTTTGTTTCTCCATCTTCTAATCCAGTCAAACTTTCCTGATAAGAAGCACCCCCAGCAGATGTATGGCCATGAAAATGTTGCTGTAATGAACTGGAAGGAAAGACAGTTTTACAGAAGGAAGATCCTTGAGCAGCCCCCTTCACAATTACTCCTCACATCCACAGGCTCTCATGCTAATTAGGAGTGACACCTTTAATTGGCAGTATTGAAACCCCCAAGAGCTAACAGATCAAGCCTAAATCCATTGTCAACCCAGAAGGCAGCTCAGAAGTTGGAATTCTTTTGAGTCAGTGGCTTATTTCCCTATGACGCCTTGAGAAAAGTTTTACTTGTGTAATGTCTACAAACCTAAAATAACAGGGAATATTTAAATTGAGGCAGAGGGCAATTTAAAGCCCAGCTAAAACTTCTCTGCTGAAATCACTAATGGTAGGAGAAATGTGCATTTCCAACACATAATTAGGAAGAGACAAATAGAGGGTGCGGAGTCTTACTATGGAATGTTAATTACAAGCAGATCCTGAATCCCCAGATTGAATTCCAGCCAGTTGAGGATACATATTGAAATGTACTTAGTAATACAGTCACTTCTACCTAATTACTTGTGAGACAAAGTGCTCGGAGCCAAAGGATATTTCTTTAGGATGCAGAGGATAACTTTGAGAAGAATTGATAAGTGTAAAAGATACCCAAAGCAGTATCAGTCTACCTACTTTCCATTGAAGGGTATTTTTTGTAGTGCCTATTTTAAAGTACCAAAGAGATAAGCTTTCCACCACTTCCCTTGGAAGATTAGATAAGTCTCATAGCCACAATTTTTTCTCCCTGTGATATTCAGCCTGCATTGTCTTCTCTTTTTTACAGTTCAACTGTGTTTTCCTGAAAAAGAAAAAGTTACACTAAATAATTTCTCTCTCTTCATTAACTGCACACAAGCATTCCACTGCAAAGCAGGTCTAGAAAGACATTTTGGTTGACTCAAACTCACTCTTTTCCAGGCATTGGTGCTGGAGGACCAACCAAGCTGAGTAAAAGATCTGAGTGGGAAGAAGATGGAGGTTCCCTAAAGTCTGTTGCATTCTTGAGACCTCCCAAATTTTGTAGTGTCTGAGATATCTGTACCATGCACTCCATGGAGCACAGGGTATGCATCCTCTATGCTTCAGATCATGGAACGAGACTAAGAGGCAGAAGGTGGCTGGTAAGGACTGGCAGCTGAGCTATTCATCCTCATGTGCATACAGCTACCAGAGTGTCTTTAAAATATATCCCTAGATAGACTCTGTCAATTGACCTTAAATGGTAGACAGTGATTCAAGACAGCAGCTGCATCACCATGAAGTGATGATGGAGACGCTGTGCTGCAAACGCATGAATCAGACTGAGGTGCAGAGGGTAGGAGCCAGTTACATGGCACAGGTCTGCACTGTTTGCCTTCCACATAGATTCAGGCTCAATTTCACCTCAGTGCGAGTCACTAAGGACTTGCTGCCCTCATCCTCCTTCCTATCTGGCACTTTATCCTATGAATTTTTCTGCTGCAATTAACAGAACTATCTCCATGGTAAGACAGAGAGTCAAGGCCAAACTCCTTCTTACTTAAAGGTGACATGGAGCTTTCTCATCTCAAGATCAAACAGTTTGGAAGTGCTAATGCCCCACCAACATAGATGAAACCTATGTCTGTAAATATATTCAGAGTCAAGTGGGCATAATCCCATCCAACATGATCAAAGTGCAATATCAGCTGATTGCCATCCAACAGGCAGCAAAAAATTGTGCCAATTTATTGCTCCCAAACATGTCAAGGATCTCAGGCAATAGTCAGGACCTGGAAGTAACCACTGGTATCCTAAATGCACTTGAAGACAGCATGTTTTCATAGGTTGACAAGGCAACAAGCTGCACTTTGGGACACAAAGTATGATGGCTCAGCTGTCATGACGTACAAGGCACAAGATAACATCACATGTTCCCAAGTCTTCCTGAGAAGTGATGTGTACTGACTGAGAATGCTCCCTCACACTTGTGATCATCCAGGTGAGGAGTGTCCTCTCTCAGGTCAAGCAGATTTGCATTTCTGTATGTTCGTGCTGGTTGATAAAAAACATACAGAGGATGCAGCTGTCTGTCACTAAGTGGCTGCTTGGCTTTAGAGTAAGTGCAGGATCAGATATCACCAGGAAAAAAGCAGAATGTTGGAAATTACTGAAAAATAAGAAGGGGAGGCAAAGCAGAAAAATATAGTGTAGATAACAATCATTATCAGTTCTTTCTCTAAATCTGCCACCTCTTTATTCCCAAAAGCCCTTAAACAAGAGGATACTGACCCTTCTGCCTGAGTCATATGCCACAATCATCTCTGAGGTAAGTAGCAAAGAAGCAACAGAAGTCATCTGAACAAAACCAGGGAGAATACTGGTTTCTTTGACCACTAAGACCAACCCAAAATCCCACTGGCAACAGATTTTTATAACAGAAAAGGAGCACCCTCACAGGCAGTGGTGAATTTGTGGCAGCACAGGAAAATGGAACTGGGATCTGAATGTTGTTAATGTATCTCAATCTAGATACATACTACAAATGGAAAAAAATTAGGAAAAGATAGAAGTGCAGATCTTACCCACAAAGGGACCAGCCCATTGATTGTAGCTGTGTTTTTCAGCCCTGTCTCTTGCTTTTACTTTCACAGTACTTTTTAGTTATGCCCAGTCTGGCTTCATCTCTCCCAGCAGTCAAGACTTCCAGATCACCTCTATGTCTCTGTTGCTCCACATCCTAGACATGTAGGACAACAGAGCCCCAGTGAGGAATCACAGGGCTAAAATGGAGACAGGAGAGAGGGCATAAAAAGAGGTGCAAGACATATTCACCCTCATTGCAATGAGATGTGTTGAATAGTTCAAAGGATCATGGAAAAAGTGAGTACAGTCAAGCTTAGCAGAAAAGCTGTAGTGCCTGATCTAGTCCTCTTCCCTTTGAAGAGGCCTGCATAAAGTTAACAGTAGTCTAGAAACCAGAAGGATTCTGTCTTTTTGACATGGACAGCCCAAGAAGTGGGCCCATGGGAATTTCATGTGGTCTAACAAGAGCAAGTGGAAGGTGCTGGGTAAGAACCCCTGGTATCTTAGACACAAGTATTTCCTTCAGAGTTTCCCATCCTCCTGCCCCATGCTGAAGTACCTGCCAGCAGTTCCCCTCTGAGGAGGACCATCCAAGAAATTGCTGCCCCAGGAAAGGGGATTTTTTAGCCTAACAAAAATTTGCACAGAACACATCTATTTGCCCAATGACAAACTGAAGGTTTCAAGAACAAAAAAAACCTGCAACACCAAAAGTTGCCAAACCCAAAGAGTTCTTGGTCCAAACCTAGAACTTCTTTTACCAAAAAATACTGAAAATTTTGTTTTGTTTTTGCCAAAAATCAGAAAACTAGATTGTGTTACTTCCATTTGTTCAATAAAAAACCAAAATCTTCTGCACAAATCTGTTCTAAGCAGCTCTTCCATTACTCACAGAAACAGCAGCAACTCCTGGTAAGTCATTCAAGTTAACACAAAGAGGCCTGAACACACTGAAGGGGTGAAATTGAGAATAGAACACTTGCTGCACACTTTAACATTTGTCCTTGACCTTTTAACAAAGCAGAAAATGAAGGAAATGGAAGGGACAGATTGCTATGAGTGTTGTTTTATACTAAAGCTAATTTTCCCAGGTTTATGATCAGCAGTGACACTGAACTTGTCTAGGGACAGTTGAGTTCTGCTGTACCACAGAACTAGAGACTTAGCAAAAACCAAGTTTCCTGCTCTTCCTGCTTCCCCCTATCAAGCCATGTATGTGTCTCCACAATACCCAGATTCTAGCATATAGCCCAGCTACATCCTAACCCCATAGCGGGGCAAGACTGGAGTCTCTTCTGCCTTCCCAAACTTTGCCATCCATGGAAAAGAGGGATCACTTTGGTATTATTTGGGCCCCAAATCCCCTGGTAAGCTGCAACAGGCATCAAAGGTATATTTCTAAAAAAGGGTATCTAAACCCATCTGCCCAACAGTGCAGTCTGTGGGAACTCAGCAGTGACCCATACTCCTTATTTGCATCCTCCCTCATGATTTCTCTCTTGCTTCCTTTGTCTCTTTCAGAATGACTCAAGCAACAGCACTTGCTTATCAAAGACAAAGTATTGCCTGGCCAAGCTGTATGGGATGATCTGGTCTCATGCTCAGCACTTGCATGGGAAAGCATTTGAAATGATAATGCTTATACCAGAAGAACAAATGTTTCACTTGCAAAATTCAGAAACACCAGATTACCTTTGTTTGAGCAACTTTAATCCTTTCCTTTCTGATTCAACCCTCTGATGCATGGAATGAAGACAAGGTTTGCCCTTGTCTATGCAGCAGATGACAACTTCATCTTAGAGGACAGAAGCCATGCCAGGAAGATCAAATCAAACACAAGAATGACAGATGAAAGCTGTCAATGAGTAGAAAGGCTTTGCCTATACTGATAAATTCATGAGGGACGTCTCTGCCTCCTGCTAGGCCAAGGGGCCCAGTTTGGCTGACATACAGGGTGCTAACTGCCCCCTCAGCAGCCTGTCTATGACCACTCCACCAAGTGCCTGGCCATGGGTTTCTCCTGAGCCCCACCTGATGCCCCATTTGGCCCTAAGATAAAATTATTAGTTCTGCGTAACCCAAGGGATGTCCTGAATCCCACCAGAGTGGTGTTTCTATAGTGCAGACCTGGGGGATGGAGGATGTTGCATGGCCTGAGGTGAGGCACGTGTTGCAGGTGCAGAAGACATGCTGCTGTCTGGGATGGATACTATGGGAGGGCTGGGGTAACCTCAGCCAACACTGGTTCACTTGTGGGTCTGGCTGGGAGCAATCCACAGTTTGTTTCCTGCAGTGTGAGTGTTCAGGGATGATGCTTAGTTTGTCCCCTGGCCCTCTCTTATTTAGGGATGCAGGAGCACACTTAGGATCTGTGTACCACCTCAGATGTCACTAAGTTAAACTATCCAGAAACAAAGGAAACACTGTGAACAGTAATAATGTTCCCAACATTCAAGATAATAACCCCTGACACTGAAGCACTGAGATCTTCTCAAGCCAGGTTTTGGTTTACTTTTCCCTCTCTCAATAGTTTGTAACTAGTTTAATTTATAAACAGGTATAAACCTAAGTAGCTTTTGTTCTCCATTATTTCTTCATAATTGCTATGGCCAGGCTTATCACACCACTGCTTAGTCTTAGACAGCATGAGTTGCTTATTCATGCTCTTTATTTTTCTGTTTTCCTTTTTGATAGGCCTCTATCTTTTAGCAGGCAGGTAAAAGACAGAGGGATCTTGGGTCTCTCTTAGTCACAAATACTTAATTCAATCAAAAACTTTTCCCTGTGTATAGTTCTTGTTACAGCATCTGTTGTCGCTGAGACAAGGTGTGAAGCCTTTTACCATTTATTACCAGATCCCGGCAAAAGTGATTTTTCCTGTTTGAATACAATGTGTGTCTTGCCCTCTGACTTTTATGTTGCATCAGAGCTGTCACTGAAATGTGGAACAAACTATGTTTTGGAAGGTTCTTGCTTCAGCCGCAAATCAACACAAATGACATTCCCATGCAGACTTATCCCCTTCAGAATGCAAAGCTGAAAATAGCAATCTGTTTTAAATCTCTAAAAATATACTTATTACAGACCTTGTGAGATATCTTAAAAACTAACTTTCAGCACCACAAGCAATGCTTCCTGCCTGACCTCAAAGCAGTATAAATTGAGTTAGGAATTTCTTAGAGGTTGTTCAGCAAAGGAATATTTACAAAGGTATCTTTGCTTAACTTAAGCTACTTAGGACCCCCTTTCAGTTGGGTAAAACTGTTGGACAGACTTGTAGCATTAAGTTAATTAAAAGCACCACCCATTCCAGTTGACTTTACAAATTTGGCATATCCAGCATGTGTGATAAAATGGGTGAATCCCAAGCATGACCCAGCACTCACATCACACCCATCACTGGCCCTCAGTGAAGAGGACTTTAAGTATTTTTGCTGCTTTTGTAAAACTCTACAACTTGATTATTCCACTAACAAAACTAAAATAAATTTTGTTCCAGCTAGTAATATTAATAAACCACCTTTAGATCAAATGAAAACTCTTCCTATTGACCTAACAAGATGACTTTGTCACGTAAGATTCCAGACAAGTACCAGCATTATGTCTTTACTGGTTCCTGACTGTATTCTAGGATTTTGATTTATTAAGAGCAGGAATGAAAAGTACTCTCATGGGACCTGTACATTACCTGCCTGGGCTGAATTTCTGGGTACTCCTGAAGCATAGTTGAGGAACAAGGAAAACTGCACATCCCTGTGAGAGTCCATCCAAAGTAGGTGACTGCAGATGTACCTGCTCTGTGAAATGCAGGGGATAAACAGAAGCCAGGGCAGACACCAGCTACAAAAATGAGACAGAAAGGCAGAAACAGACAGATTCCCCATTCTCTCAAGAGCCTGGTCTGGTGCATCATGCAAGCTGCTCCATGTGCTCTCTGTCAGGGAGAGCTCTTCTCAGCTGCTTCATGAGGATGTCATCCCCACAGAAATTCTTCTGAAATCTCAGCTGATCTGCCTTTCTAAGGGGGGGTTACTTTGCATGTTGAATGAGGATGAATATTATTTTTATTTTTTTCTCGAAGCTATGAACTGCTGTTTTCCTGACCCAGGCAGCTGCCTCAGTCCTGAGACTGGCATGAACCTACCTTGCTGCTCCTACGCCAGTCTGATTTATTCCAGTGGGTTTGTACCTCTCTTACACATAGCAGGGTAGACTGGTGACTGTGGCATTTGCCTGGCAGCAGGAACTCCTTTTGAGTAGCTAAAACAACTCACTGGGAGGGAAAATGCCATACCTGTATGCCAGGCTTGCTAACAGCAGTTTCACTACTGCCTTCTGCATGGTCAAACCAAAGGCCATGCGACACTGCTCTGTACCTGAAGCTGAGAGCACATTTACAGATCATTTGGAGCAGCTGCTCAGCCAGAGCAAATTCTTTCCTAGACACACAATAAAGACATATTTTTAGCTTCAACAGAAATAGATTTCAGTGAATGTCTTTTAAAAACTTAGTATTTCACATCCCTCTTTGATACTTAACAGGGGAAAAAAGTACTGCATTTTCACACCTCTTAGTGTGAGGACACTAAATTCTCTGACCATGTCTGACAACAGAGAGTTGCATAACAAAATACAAAATAAACATCATGCAGAAATACTATTAACCAGGGCCTTTTTTTTTTTGACACAGGAACTCTCCAGACCATAACAGTGTTGCAAACCAGACTGTGCATGGAGGACATTCATAGGATTCATAGAATCATAGAATGTTTTGAGTTGGAGAGGACCTTTAAAGGTCATTTAGTCCATCCCTGATCAAACCAGATGTACCTGTAAACAGACTCATGGCCTCTAGAATTGAACACATTTGTGGATAGATAATTCCTGCCTTCCATTCCCTTTGAGTCATCAAAGGCCAGGCACATTCACCTTCAGATCAAGCTGCAAAGCCCATCTCCCCTTTTGCTGGGTGCTAAGGGAGGACCCAGGCATAAAGGCTGCTGTTTGAGAGACTGACACTCTCGATCTGTTGCTATCTGCAGAACTTGTGCTAATCAGAGATGATGGCAGTGTGGGAAGGAGGTCTGCTATCACAACCTAAGCTGAAAACCAAAGCAACTGCTGCAAAATTTGGAGTAGCATGGAAGACTGAAACCATAATATTTGAGGGCAGACTTCCAGTGTCTCAGAAAGTCTTCTCTTGATTTTTGAGCCACCTCTTAGAAAACCCTGTAGGAAGGCATTAGGTATGAGACACCCCAGCAGTGGCAAAAAGAGGTGCAGCAGCTGTTTTAATAGCAGTGCTTTGGGGATTACAATTAGCCCGAGTTTAAACAGTGGCTGCAAACAAGCAGGATGGGCTTGAAGATGGTACAAGACAGTGCAGACATCCCAGGTCTACCTGCCATCAAAGTAGCACTGAAACTGAAGGCACTATAAACACATCCATCCAAGTTGAACCAGAGACAAAGAGCCCCGCCAAGAGACCTATGAGCCTAGAGTCATGCTGAGAGGACACACAGGCTCACTTAGTGTTCAGGCAAAGATTTCCACATCATATTCTGCAATGTTGTCCCATGGAGGAATTAGGAAAATGAGTGATGAAGGGGAACTGGCACTTGCAGTCAGCACAGCTGTCAGGCAGAGGTGCAGAGAAACTCGTTCCTCAGGTCACCTTTCATGCATGGGGGCTGCAGACTGAAGAAAAACCCCTGTCCATTTGACAAGGAGATATCTGCCTGTAATGCAACACATAGAGATATTTCTTAAAATACAGAGCTTTTTCTAGCATGTGGCAGCATCCAGAGCATGTGCGGGAGGCGAGGTGCTGAGATGTGCACATCACAGAGAGGAGCTGGTGAGGAGGGCAGGGCCAGCAGCTGAGATCTCTCTCTGCCACAAGCAAAGAGAGAAAGGGGTCTGAATTAGTGCTGAGCCACTGCTCTGGGGTTGGGAGCAGCACAAGAGACTACCTTGTATGCAAGGCTAACTTAGATATTTCTGCAAAAGATTTTGTATGGGCACTAGCTAACTCTGCTAAAACAGGCAAAGCATAAACCTGGACAATTCAAATCAAATAGATTTTCCCACTAAATAAACAGTTCATCTTTATTGTCTCTGCTTGACTGCTGTGCAACATTGCACAAAACACTACTCCAACCTTTGTAGCACTTCCCAACGGGAGGAACTTACTTCTTACATATCCTCCCTCCTTCATCTGGTCTCCATGTGGCCTGATGAAATGTACTGGCAAGTGTAAAGGGTCTCCACTCTTACCTGAAAGAGTCACTTCTAAGGACTGAGTTTTTGTATCACAATCCGAGTGTGATTTCTAGGCTGTATTGCCACTCTTGTGAATCAGGCAAAGCTTTCAAGCTTTCCTTACACAGGTGCCAAATATGCCAAACAGATGGTGGAAACACAGGTTCACAGTGCTGCTGGGTAGATTTTATTCTGGTCAAAACATTTGGTAGGGCTAGTAAAAACAGGGGGAACCACAGGTGAGCATTACATGAAAATGTACCTTCCCAGCAGACAGAGGAGACCTTCCTGAAGCAGAACTCCCTGGGGACTTCCTTGGCTTGTGGGCATGGACATATCCACTTTACATCTGTGCACACACGCACATACACATATGTGCAGAGGTATATGTATACACACATATTCATACACACAGAGATGACTACATATACTCACATGAATGCGTGTGTATATATGATTGACTGCACTTGTGTTTCTGCATATATAATTTATTATGTTCTGCTGTATTTTTGACATTTGTTATGACATCTATAATTTGTGGTCTGAGCAGGCTGAGCCATGAAATGTGGTGAGCCAAACTGGTTTGCGCGTCTTCACAGAAAAATAGAGGGTTGATTTAAAAAACATTTAAAAAAAAATCATTTTTAAAATCAGGAAAAAACCTATCCTTCTTCAGTTTCTGAGTTTCCACATTACAAGGGGAAAACATGGTCCTTTGCATACCTTCTCTTTCTTGTTTTTCAAGCACTGGTCAAAGGCAGGAAAATAATCAAAAGCTAAGTAGTAGACATAGGGTTTGGTCTAGGCTATTTTATTTCTTCACTTTCTTCTTCTATATTTCAAAATGAAAAATAGGAGGTGATATTTTAGGAGTTACAGAAAGCTGGCCTGCCAGTTTGTTTTCTTACCATCAGAATGATATCATGTTTTCCTAAACAAAAATAATTCAAGAAAAATTTCCAAAAGAAAAAGTGTCTCAGTTTTTTTCCATGAAACGTGTGTTTACTGAGCAGCATTGCTATGAAAACTCCCCACTCTGGCTACCAAGGAAGATGTCACAGGAAGCCCTTGCATGAGTAGGACAAACACTGGACGTAGTAGCACAGCTTCTGGCATCCAAGTGTCCAGTATTCACAGAGGCCTGCAAGAGATGTGCAGTGGACGAGAATGGTGATTGTGCCTTTTTCCATCTTCTGCTCAGGTCTTCATGCCATGTATGAGCACCCTCCAAAGAAGAAAAATGAAGAATTGACGAACACTGGTCAGGTCCCAGTCTAACCTTTGGGAAGAAAAAAGCATAAACCTATGCTGCTCCTGGAGGATGGAGGAGGATGCTCCTTTTTATGTGCCAGAAAGCAGTGAGGTTTGCAGTCATTCTCAGCTGAGTTCCACATTTTCAGGGGATACCCCTGAGAATATCCTGACTCCTTCACAAAGATGATCTCTGCCACAACATGCAGCACTACCATACTCAGAAAGGACTCATCATGGAAGTGAAGAATTACTTGGAAACTACATGATCCTTTAGCAGTCCAAAGCCAACTCTTTGACCAAGGTGACGCCATCTGTCATGTGACATCAGAGGCCAGTGGAAGGGGCAGAAGACAGGTAAGCAGCATCAAGGGAAGTGTGTGACCCTGTCCCACACCACGGTAGAATTTTAGCAGTGGTCCTTTTAACTTCAGAATATAGCTTAACCATCATTGGGCAGGAGGTAGAAAAAGCAATATACTGACAAAAGTTGGATGAGACAGAACACCCTCTGCCATCAGGCAAAGCAGAATAAAAATACATCTTTAACTGCAAAACACGCCTATCCAATAAAATAAATGTTAGTAATGTATGAGTCCCTCTCCTTCATCAAGAAGAAAGTTTTCATTTTTTCCAAATTAATCCTTGGGTATTTGAAAGTAGAGGTAGACAAAACCATCTCATCTAAGACCCCTTCATCCAGGTACCGAATGTTGCCTTTGTAACTTAGTATTTCTGTATCAGCAACATATTAAACCTCAAGGCATGCTGTGTTAGGCATAATAAAATAGTTATTTATCCATCAAAAACACAAAACCTAGATTAATAATTTTAGAAGTAAAGCCAGATTGCTGGAATGGTATGTGGGAGAAGAGAAAATGCACAGGAATAGTAAGTGCACCAGGGCTTTGAATTTTCTTCAAACTTAAGTTTGTTCTCTCAAATAAAGTTTTCGAAGGATAAAAACATTTTTTTCAATACAATTGATTTATAAAACTTTTTATTCTATTTTGCTTAGTTACAAAAGTTTTTTTCTCTTTGAAAGAAAAGGTTCTGTAGGAGAAGAGAGTCATGTTCATATCCTTTCATTTCAATACCTAATTCATCTTCTGTTCCCATATTCACATCTAGGAAATTAAAGTACAAGAGCCCAGAGAGAAAATGACATTCACAGAAAAGGATACCCTTGCATTTCTGGTCAAAAGAAGAAGGAGACATACTAATTAATGAATTGCAATGAGGCTTTTTACCACCCTCTGAATCTCTAAGAGAAATAAAAAATACACCCCAAATCACAGCTGAGATATCGAGTAATCAGCTAGCTTTGTTCTGACACAAGGGCAGATGAAAGTAAGATGTCAGAATTCTTTCAAGTGAGGAAAAACACAGCTCTTTTCCCTAAGGGGAGAAATCAAATTTTTATGTTTTTGTTTTGAATTTGGCTCCTACGATGGGCAAATTTATTTATGTGCAGATTATCACAGTTCCTACAGACATTTCAGCCTACGCAGTTTGGAACCCACACTGTTTGTATGGGGTCTTGGCTCATGGTTGCTTTGCCCCAGGATCTCTGCCAGTGAGTGAAGCTTAGAGTAGATGACACTTACCCCTTCTGTCCTACCTGGACAAAACTATCTAAGCACACATTTGTCTCTGAGAAGATACCACCTTTCTTGTGCTATCCACCTCACACTGTACCAGGGCTTCAAGGGTAGAGCTGCATGTTCCTGACTCCCTCAAACACCATTAGCCAGCTGTGGCTGTGTGGTGAATGCTCTGAAAAGTGCCCACACGGATGTGTTGGAACATGGGACCAGTGCAATCCCCAGGAGTCAGTAGACTCCAGGATGACAAATGGCTTTGGGTGGTTCACAGAAGCAGTGACACACCAGAGCCCCTGGCAATGCAATACCTGGTGCAGATATGTCTCAGAGATGGATTTAGCAGCTAATCTCTTATGGCATCTGAGAATAGGTAGGTTCCTTCTCTGTTTCCATAAATCTCTCATACTACAGGACCTATTCAAGGCAGTACTTCCTACCTGAAGCTGTGGGACTTTGCAGTTCTAAAAGGGATCTGAGACTTTTGCTCCTGAGGACCATGTCATGGCAAACTCCATAATGGAAAAGTAATGCCTTTGGAACAGGCTTATTTAAAAGGGGAAAAAAAATAAAATCTGGGCCTTTATCCAGGTAGAGATCTTAGCCTGGCATTCCATCTACATTCTTTCTGTTATTAAAATAATTTAGGAAACCAGGAAGCCTGTTCTGCATTCAATCATGTTAGCCCACGCTGTGTCAATTTGAATTCTGCCTGTGGTGATAACAGTTGAAAATCTGATGGGCCAGATACTGAACTGACAAAAATCGACGTTGCTCCATTACAATCAGTGGGGTTTTGCCAATTTACCCTTGTTAAAGATCTGGACCTCTACT
The DNA here is from genome assembly GCA_013396695.1 of Sakesphorus luctuosus. Taxonomy (NCBI): domain Eukaryota; kingdom Metazoa; phylum Chordata; class Aves; order Passeriformes; family Thamnophilidae; genus Sakesphorus; species Sakesphorus luctuosus. The sequence goes on from VWZD01009210.1 coordinate 352,886, forward strand.
TCTAGGCAGGCATTTTTCCAAACAGCAAAACAGTCTCCTACCTCTTTGGCAAAGCAAAAAATAAAGGAATAATTTAGTGATACTTTGGAAAGCTACATGACCATGACAATGCAACTTGAAAATCAAGCTCTAGGCTCATTTTCAGCATACTTGAAGTTAACTAGAACCATGTCCAGGTACTTCAAATATGATCAATAGATAAAATCTGGTACCCTTTTTCATTGTAGATGCCACAAGACTCCAAGCTGAAGATCACTATTTTTCCCTTTTAGTTCATTAAAAAGACTTAACTCTGTCAAAAAACTCTGATGATGAAAACAACGTTTGCATGTGTAAGCAGGCACATGAAAATATTTCATGTACCATCCAACTGATTTTTCAAGTCTAAAAATATTTCTGAAGTTCATCTTTGTTGTAGAAAGTCCATCAGTCTGGGGAAATTACACTTTTGGTATTTGATCCTTAGCTGCCCAGCAATCAGGGCAGTTTATCTTTGTCCTGTGCACTGTCCTGCCATAGTCCACCTGAGAAAACGGGGCAAGGCAGTCCTTTCCCTATCCACATTAGTTACTTCTATCCAGAGCAGTGTTGCTCTTTACCTTCCTCAAGATGACTCCACGACTCTGTAACACGGTTCTACAATAGTCATTACTTTGACAACTAGTCAAAAATGTGAGTGGGCTGCAGTGTGGTTCACACTGCTTTGACCAAGAGGCTAAACCTGAAAAGTCTTCATGGTTACACCTCCCCTTATCCTGTTGACACCTGCCATTGTAGAAAGGAGAGAGAAAAAGAGGAGAAAAGAGGGACTTTGAATTTCAGGGAGTGTTATTTTCATCTGAAACATAGCAGGTATTTTTTTATTTGGGGAAAGAGACAGAACAAGCAATACATTTCCTAAAAAACCAGGCAAAAGATTTTAGTTGGTTATAGCTGTTACACTGGAGCAGGGATCACAGTGATCACAGGCAGCTTCTGCAGTGAGCTCTAGAGCCTGGTCTGACAATTCAGCTCACAGAGCTAAACTTGAACTATACTGTGTAGTATATTACTCTTCATGCTTCAGCAGAGATCATGAATCCTTCAGCTTCTTTAGTTGCTTTAAAGGACTTTCTGTTTTGTTTAGTTTTCAAAGCAGATAGAACTCCATTGACGGCATTTAAATGCATCCATCACAATGAATTCTAAGATGCAGGAAATAACATTTTCTTGTACTTAAGCATCCCAGAAGACTGCAATGATTATATTAAAATTTTAATCACAAAGTCCTTGCACTTAAATCACAAAGGATTCACTGTGCTAGAGAATTTCACAATATGAAACTCCTTTATAAGTTTGTGGCAGATAGAAGTTTTCTATCTGGGAAATGTAAATCAGATATTAATGAGCCAAATTGCTAACATCAAACCTGGTATCTATATGCACGAGAGAAACAAAAATCTTTCACAGGCTTATAAAGTTCTACATATACTAGCCTGAAAAATTTTATTCCCTGTTTCCTGAACCAATAGACATCAAACTGCACCTCATTCTACTGTAATATCTCCACCTGATCCATGCATGATGTTATGCTTTGGAAATGATGACCTGAAAATTAATAGCTAAAAAATTACTCTGAAAGACGGACCCTTTGCATTTCAGACTTTGTAACTAAAGATTAGATTTTTGGTTCAGATGAATGTGGTTCTAGTATAAGCTTAAATCAATACAAGATAGTCAGGTCCAAAGCAAGCAGCAAGGCAAAGTCTACAGCATCCTCTAGAATCATGCAGGCTCCTCAAAACCTACAAGCACAGATCGGAGCTCAAGACCTACCGCAGCAATCGTGCCTTGACCTGAGCCTCTGTTCTGAATTTCGGAGCTGTTCTTAAATGCACACTTGCACAAAAAAACAAACAAACAAACAAACAAACAAACTTGGATTTCAGCAACTTCCATATGTTAAGATCCTAGCTGAGCTCAAGCACATTGCTAGCAGTACTTGAAATCTAATTCTACTGCTTTTTTCCTGATTGTATGAAAAAATCCATCAGCATTGTTAAGGGGTGCAAAAGGTGGTGAGTAATACAGAGTGGATTCTGCGGATGAATTTGCAATGCAGCTATAAACCAAGTATTTATATGTTAAATCCCAGCTCATTATTGGAATTACTTCAGAATGCCTACAACTCTTTGCTAGTGTCTTCATAGAAAACAGCATGGTTTGCATCACTGTGAGATTACCCAACTGCTTCACTTGCACAGTTGTACTAATAATCAAGAGTGGACTTAGCCTCTGCAGGTGCAAGAGCATCTCCAAATAACACAAAAAGTTCATTAACCAAAACGGACCTTATTGTATGAGAAGTAATTTACAGGCTACCAGTTCTTCCGCTTAATGATTTTTTAAGCAGAGCTTAAGAGATTTGAATGGAATTGCCACCAAGATTTAAATTTAAATGTAGGGGAGGGACAGACAAACTGATTAATTAACTGATCAATTCCATAAGGAGCTTAAAGCATATCTTGTAATTTACAGAAGAAGGTGTGGGATGCAGTGCTGTCTTCACAGGGGTATCTCCCCACATAGGATTGTGTCCCATGAATAAAGCAGTTTCCTTTCTCTCCCATCACTGATACAGCTTCAGAGACATCTGGATGGAGAATTTGCCTTCTGCAGCACCATGTGTCCTCCATGCTCAAGTTTGCCTAAAACCAAATGGAAAGACAAAGATTTGTTGTTTGAGGCTTGCAAAGGGCAGCTCCAAACCACGGCTCCTTCCAGTCGTCAGCGTGCTAGAGTGTGAACTCTGAGCAAGGATACGTACAGTACAGCTGTCTCGCTTGCACACAAGCTGTGAGATGTATTTGCAAGTCAGCCGGGACCACTTTCAGACCATCTCCTCTAGGAGCCTGCGTGTGTTGCCATGACAACTAGTAAGACAGTGATGGGCAATTCGGGCTCCCCACGCTCCACGCCTGCCAGACTCTATTCCTTATATAGGCAATGGAAAGAACTAGGCATCTAAGTTAGGCACCTCAAATCAACAGCCTGACTACACTCCACACACACCCACCCCCAGCCAGCTGCTAGATTCCTGGCTGGTCCCTGCAAGCAAGAGGGATCCACTACACACTCACCGCTCCTGAACTCACTTCCACATTTGACTTCCTCTTCCAATGTGTCATTCAGAAGTGACAACGCGACATGGAGGAAATGGTCCAAATTTATCCATTTTCACAGTGAAGTGTTCAGTGGCAGCTAAGCAGCCAAATCTTTCTGCTCATCATAGTATTAGAAGCATTCAGATTTCTTTGCAGTTGGGTAGAGAATGGTAAATTCTACCATTGCACTGAGGATTTTTTCATGCGTTTCCAGGTTTTTCATCCTAGAAGTCTATTCCACAGATATGGAATAGGACAGACCTCCTTTATGCTTTAGAATAAAGAAAAAATATAAAAAAACCCAACTCACACACACCCCCTCCCCAAAGAGAAACCGCAAACAAGCAAACCACAACAACAACAACAAAAAAACCCAAACCTGCTGTAAGTATAAGATCTTGAGATAGCTTGTAGTCCTGGAAGTATGGAAAAAATTCTCTGCAACTATTTATGCAAATTCAAATGCATTCCAGGTCAATTCACTTTTTTCAGAAAGATGTAAAGCCTCATCCTGTCTTCAGTACCTCTTCCATTTTTATTGGTTCTTCTCTTGTACATATATAACTCCCTATCAGACCTTCAGCAGACCTTTCCTAAGGTGTTTTCTCTTTCATCCCCCCTCTGCAAGTGAAATACATGGAGCTTCTCACATTGGTAACCTGTGACTTTTTGTTTGTTGGTCTTGGAGGTTTCTGTGTTCTTGTTTCATTTTTGTTGCACAGGCATTTTTACAAGCCGTTTAATTTTTTAATAGGCACACTGCTGTGGATTTACGTTAGGGATGGCCAAAGAAATGATCTAGCAAGGAACTGGACACTTGGAAGAGAAGGAGGTGTGATTCATGACTTGCCTTAATTTCTGGAGGAGTTCATTCCAGATGTTTAGATGACAGGCCGAAGCTCCTTTCAGTGACCAGAAATTATGTTATTCCAGCAGAGTGAAATCTGTCACAAGGTTGACCACTTGGGAACTGCAGCAATTCAAACAACTTTAAAGAACATCCAGAAAGGGCAAGTTTAGGCACTTAACTCACACTGACTTCTATTGCGATTCAGTTATTTCTCCTCACTTGATCCATCTAAAAGCTTGGTATCTTATCTGAGCTTAGGGTATAAGTTTTTTTAACTGCCCATAGGGAGAGACAGGTTTCTTTAGTGAATAAAGAGAAGAGATACCTCTTTCTCTACCCATTAGCTACAAAGAATTGGCTTACTCAAGATGTCTGGCTGTTTGGCAGCTAAAGAGAGGAACAATAAATGTCATGCTTGGAGTCAATGGGCAGAAGGCACTCTGTAGGAGTCAGTGATCTCAGTACTCTGAGTAGAAGGAGATTTTGAGTTTGATTTGATTATCCATGCAAAGACAGTGGAGAAAATGAAGAGCACATCAGAGATACTCTGCAAAGACTGTGCTGCTGCAGAGGCACTGTTCTGGAAATGGCTTGGTGCAGAGGCCTCCACTCACAGACCATCTGAATCATCACAGTCCATCTAAGGCATGGTGAAAGCAGAAATGACTGAAGTAAGTTTATTATTAAGGAAGTGATGTGGGCCCTGAATCAGCTCAAGCTCATGGGGACTGTTTTTCATAGAATCATGGCATAGCTTGTGTTGCAGATTACCTTTAAAGGCCATCTAGCCCAACTCCTCCTGCAATGAGCAGGGACATCTTCAATTAGATCAGGTTGCTGAAAGCCTCACCTGGAATGTTTCCAATAATGGAGCATCTTCCACCTGTCTGGGCAACCTGTTCCAGTGTTTTAACAGTTACTCGCTGATGCTGCCTTGCGTAGGCAGGAATTCAAGAGTATTCTTTAGCTACAGGCAGATGTAATCAGCCTCCAATATGTCCTTTCATCCAGATGAACCCTCGCCAAGGCTATGAAATATAGTCCATCTGCTCACCGATACTCTCGTCTTGCTCCAACCCATCTTCAGCAAACTTGTGGCTGAGCCCTTCCAAGACACAAGGTTACCAGGGTTACAGTAAATGTATCAATCCCCTGCTGCTAGCACTTGGATGAAAGTTAACGAAGCTTCTCACATTCTCAATATTCAAAAAAGGTAAGAAAAGGAATGGCTCTTGTGGGAATCCACCAACAAAAGGTCTAGTGAGAGGGACCTAATTTCTTATCACTGCAGCTTCCCCTTTACCCAAGGATACCCACCTACTCTACGCTTTAAACTGTGTGAGCTAAATCAATAATTTCAAGTTATCTTTTCAAAGTCATTTGTTGAACATCTGTGGGCCATTTTTAATATTGGCTGTGTTCAGGAATTTCAGAATAAATAGATGGGTAATTTGAAGACTGAGAAAAGGTAATTTTTGTGAATGTGTCAGTCACCTTCATCCACTTACTCAGGATGCAGGGGTCACTTCGGCACACCTGGACTGAAATCAGTGACATCCACTGCTTGAGTCAATACTCTCTGAAAAGAGCGGAGGCTGCCAAGTCAGGCTCTTTGATGTTACCATTTGGTTGTTGTCTTGCTGAAATGTCATTCTCTTTGATATTTGAGGCAGATATGCAAATAAATTTTAAAAAGAGCTTATTTATGCTGAGTGCATGAAAATGGCACTTGTGCCTTGAAATGGACGTGGAAACTGTGTTTACACAAGCATTTTATCTGCAACAGATATGGATTCATAACAAGATGCTTCCCATGACACAGGAACAAGCAGCTAAGGCAAAAGGCATATTCATCTGTTCTAATGTGTAATTCCAAAATGTAACCTTTCCCTTCAGTCATTATTTGTCTAATTGCACAGCCAAATTTAGCCAGTGCATTTGAAAGCATAATTAATTGCAATGCACTTAGTAATGTTCTATTCTGCACTGCCTGTTAAGTCAAACTACTGTAAGACAGATTTGATTTTTGGAAGGGTTTCCATCACACTGTGTGCACTGAAAATAATTAGTGATTCAGGAGGGTAGTTACTTTTATCCTGCTAATTGGATATGCTGGCAGTTCTTATGCCCTTGTGGTCAGATGTGAGCCTCATTTGCACAGTTCCAACCCGTGGGATTACTTTACTTGGGTGGTCATGTGTGTATTTAAGAATATAATTCACACTTCTCAGTTTTGTTGAGTTGAACTGGTTTGTGTAAGCCATGACTTTGCTCTGAAAGGATAAGAATCTGTGCTGTCTTAGTACAGCACTGAAAGACTACCTACAGCTTAGGCTCGTGGGTGGTTCCCATAAGACTTTTCAACTACCATCAGAACTTCAAAAGCACTCAGCCCGGTCTGGAGGGGCCTTCTCCACTGATTTCCACTACTTGTTAACCTCTTATAAGGTTTGGAAGAAAGTGTTTACAGAATGTGACCATGCAGTTTCATAATAACTTGGTTTTGGCTGAAGAATCAGCTTAAGAAATTCTTCTCTCCCTTCTCCTGCCTTTGCCATGCAGGTCACTGACCTCTCGGTTGTGCCAACACAACTGTTTGTAAAATAGTGTGATGCCCTAGATAAATGACATAATTCAGGCTAAACAGACTTCTTTTTCCATGCTTTTGGCTTTTTGAAAAGAAAATGGCAAAAGGGGAGGCAACCTTTGGTGAAAGAAGGAGTGTCTGTGTAGGGAACTGTCTAAATGGGAATTGCCACTAAAACCTTCAACATTGTGAAGATGCTGAATTTCGCCTTTGGTGTTTGGGGTTTTGTGATGATTTGGGTTTTTTTTTTCCAAAGCATACTAAGTAGAAGCGAAAAGTTGGCAAAAACTAAAAGCACAAGACTCTTCTGTATTTTTATCTGCCTCAAGCGCAGATTAGTTATTGGAAGACTACAATGCCCTCTGTCAACATCTCTTAGACATGTTTTGGGCTTTTCTTAATTCATGGGTTATGCTCAGACAGCAGCTTTCTCATCCGGTGGTTTGAGAACTGCTGCTATGGCAATTCAAACACTGATAACATAGATCCACTGAGCAAGCACACCATGTTGACAAAGCCCTTGAGAGAAGAAGCAGGACCAAAAAGGAGGAGGAGGACCAGGCAGGGATTGGGACAGAGGGGAATGATGCCAAACAAGCTTCAGCTCTGAAGTCAAGGACTACTGGGCGGCTGCGACCTGTTAGGCTGTGAATCTCCTCACAGTTAGAGGTACTGGGAGAGAGTACATCATGGCTGGGTTAGTTGGAAGGTGACACTGAAGCTGATGAGATACAGGAGGAGGTCCACACGCTGTAAGACTTCTTACTAGAAGACTGATAAATGTAAGATTTTTAATCTGATTTTGAGAACTTACTTTTTTTAATGAATGGGAGTACACTGGTCCTCTGAAATAGCCAAGAGGCAAGTTAACCAGAAGGCAAAAGGAAGAGGAATAAGAAGAGCATGGAAGAAATATGTGGCTGAAGAAGTTAACACAGTTTCAATTTGCTAAAAAACAGCTTTCAATATGGACAGCTTAACAAAAATGGGAAGCAAGATCAACACCTCTTATAAAATAGTGATACTTATTTTCAAGTACCCATGCTAAGGGTTTCTTCTACATTTTTTCCCCCACTGGAATAAAACTTGACAAGTCCAAGAAAACATACCTTTGAAGATTTTCCTTAAAGGAAATGAAATTTTAGCTGGAAAAGTACATAATTCCCAAAAATCAAGGACTATTGGTCACAAAAAGGATGTAGAAAGAAGGTTTTACAGCTCAGAGTAACAATATGCTGGTATTTGGCCTTTGGTTTTTCTACAGCAGTTAAAATTTTTCAGAAGTCCAAAGACTACATTTTTCCTGTTTTTTTCTTTTTCCTTTTTTTTTCATAGGGGAAATGAAATCTCTTTTCCAAATTGATTCTAATACTGATGATTTTAATGGTCATTTGCAACCTGAGTTCTCTGTGCATGAGCTATTTCTATCAATGCAATAAGAACATAATGAAAACAGACATATATTTATGTGAGCTAGTTTCAGCAAAGTACCTAAGCAATGATAGTGGAAGTAGTACTGGAAACAGTCATGTTTCCTAGGTTATCTTGGCACTGACATCCATTCAGAAATCATAAAAATGTTACTAATTTATCCTAAATATAGAGGAGTTTTAAAATTCCAGATTGTGTTTGGATGGTGGAGATAATAAATGTTTCAAATACAATAATTCATTTCACAGAGAACAATCTCTTTGATACAGATTTAGACTCACTAGCTTTGAAATGCAATAAAATTGAATAGAATAAAATAAAAAGTGTTAATAAAAATACTAGCTGAATGATTGAGGACAGATGGCTTAGAAGTCAAGAAAATATTCCTCTTTTTCCAGTAACTAATTCAGACAGAATCAAGGTTATCAGGAACAAGAAAGTGAACCATTTGCATGCTATCTAAGACAGCCTCTTCTTCTGCTTGACTTACAATCACAAAAAGGGCACAGATTTTTAGAAAATAGCATGTTATCTGTAACATCCCAGCAAATATTTTCCATAAACAAATATCACCCTGCTCTCTGTGGGTAAGGACTTAAGAATTCATGATGGTAAATTGCAGAGAGTGACTGGCCTTCAGAGATATATGATGGTTTTCCCTCTCCCTGACCTGGATGGTAAAAATTCCACAGTTCTTCAGGGGGTAGGACTGAAACAAATTTTGCAGAGCCAGCACCAACTGGGCTTGCAGAATTCACCAACTGCCAAGCTTTCACCTGCAGTTTGGCAGATATCACACATGCATTTGCAGTACAATAACTCATTTGCTTGTAAAATATTCCCATATAAAATATTACTTGAAATGCTGTTTATGGAAACTGGATAAAAGGTGTTCTGAAAGCCAAAGCAAGTTTGCAAATCTTTGTTTGCAAATATTTTCTTTGGTATACATCCAGCTCTACTGGGAGAGATCAGTTTCACTTTAATGGTAGCACTCTAAAAATTAAGTAGCTAGTTTAAGCATGCCGTTTAAAAGAACTTTCTGCAGATGATGGAGAGTAATAGGCACTGTCAGAGGGCAATTCATTCTATCTCTATTAGACACTCCTCAGAGGATGATGAACCACCCCCTGGAGATTCACATATCTCTTGATTGCAAAGGGAATGCAGATGCTTAGTTTGGAGAAGGCACTGCTGAGTCAGATTACTGTTGTTAATGACCTACCTTTTTACCAACTGCCACACCTTCAACAGGGCTTCCTGGAAGAAATCAGCTGCTGTGATCCCTTTTCTTGAGTCCAGCCGTTCATTCTCCTCTTTCATTTGCATGCACACTCATGTGGTAGGTGGGCCCAGTTTAACTGCATCTCTGCTTTGGTCAGGACTTAATGTTCATAACACAAAGGAGAGATCTTCACTAATAAGGATACACATTCAAATCACCAACCATTCTGCCAGACCTTGGCTTTTAATAGGGCCAAGAGGGACACTTTCATGTTTTTATGGAAAAAAAAATCATATGTTAAGAAAGCACAAAAGACAAAAAGAATACTGTTCCAGACCACACTAGATGCTAAGGCTGTGTCTGGACATACAGGTTGAAATAGTGCCAGGGAGTTCAAGAGCATCTGAACTTATTCTCCTTTGCTGCTAAAATAGTCCATGGCATGGCTCACACCATGGGGTCTCCATCTCGTACAGACTTTGAGGCTTGACTGAAGAAAGCCACAACCAACCTAACATGGTACCAGTGACAGTCCTGCTTTAAGGAGGCAACTGGACTGGATGAGCTTGAGAAGTCCCTTCCAACCAGCATTTCTATGAGAGGATGAAAGCGTGTCACAAAACTCTCCACTTGAGAGTGCTGTATGTGCTCTCTTCCTGTTCCTTCCCTCTTCTGTGCTCTGCATAGGTCAAGCAGCAGCTCCCAGAGGTCATACAGGAAGGATTATTTCCTTGGTATGCCTTCCTCTTCCTCATGCTCCTTCTTCTGACCTTAGCAGAGCTGCACACAGTTTCCTAAAGAAAGAATGTGACCTTTTGACAACCAAGTCATTCAGTAATTTGTTCTAGTTTGAAGCTATTTCCCCTGATTTCCTCTTGGTTTTTCCCTCAGCCTCTTTGCCACCAATGGAAAGATTTGCTATGCCTGGAATGCAAAGTTTTGGTCACCACTCACTGCAATATAGTTACCAGTTCAACAACATGTACCAGAAACTTTGTTTCAGCCAGGAGCTGTGCTTTTCACTTAGGCAAGGTGCTGTGCTCCCACAGAACTTCACAAACATTTTTGAGGGATTTTAAAACATAAGTGGTAGAGAAGGATAAACTTATTAAAAGTTATGCATTGCCTCACAGAAAAGCAAGTGAGCTGGGCTGAAGCAGTAGTGATGGTATAGGTAAACATATTAACCATTTATGAAGTTCATAATTCAATTCATAGTACAGATATGAGTTGTGTACATTTATAAGTAAGCACATATACATAAATTTCTAATTATAGGGAAATATGTGTTTACATGTTGATACATGCATATATAAAAATTAACCAGAAATATTTGTGCAGATTAATTGATTTCTAAGCATACACTTTGTGGTTATGGAGGCAAAAGGTAGATATTGCATAATAATGCAACATATAGTAAGCCACTTGATTTTGACTGCCTCACCTTCTTTTTCTACAATAATTCACTTACACAGCATTTGTACTAAAATTCAGTGTTGACAGCTTCACATCACTGTTATTTAATACAAATATAGAGCAAAATAACCACCTACCAAGATTTTCTTTTTTGCATTTCAGTATCTCGCACTGCCACAGAAGTCAGGCAATACTCAATATTCAGTAATCTACTATGCACAAGTTGCAAATTGGCTCTAGGGTGAATTCTGAGATCTTACTTAGAGCTGAGATCAGACATTAGTGAAAGATGCATATTCTTTACTTTAAAGCTCATTCACCCCCTGGACATTCTTTAAATTAATTACTAGTCTATTTTAATCAGAAGTAACCTCTCACAACCAGTGATGCCTTTAGGAATGGAAGGTACTTTTCAGGTGACAAATCTAATGACCTTAAAACAATAATCTTATATACATACAAAACTGTGATAAATATTTTGAGTTAATATTTTTACTGGCCATAAACTATTATCCCCTGACAGACTGAGATAGTTAGTCTGAGGGGAAAAGATATTTTGCTCTTAGAAAGTAAGGCACATGAAAAAAAAATTAGTGGGAAAATGCTATTTTAAAACAGACTCTGAGCGTTTTTCTAATAGGTTTTGAGTAAAATATGTTGCAGTCCCTGAGCACATGGTGTGTCAGAAAGCTTGGATTGGTGTTCTTTTGGGATGTCTTGCAAAATTTGTTCTTGTGGGGTTTTTTCCATTACAGACCACTACGGTTTCCCAGAAAAGCAAATTACCTCTGTTAAAAAAGGAAAGGGGATTTTACTGTTAAGTTTTCCTTTATTGCTAGAGCAAACAATAATATATAAGTGGTTATAATGGATGGTCAATTCAATTGAGTTTCATTCAGCAGAAAACAAAGAGTACCTGGAAAGAAATTTTGTGAGTAGGGATTCAGGGGAGCACACCAGCTGTTGCTGCTAGCACTTTTTCAGGTTTTCAGCTGTAGGCCTTCCTTGTACCTAGCTTGGCACTGAGGACCTTGTCACTGGCAGGATTTGGTCTGTCCAACCCCACCAGTTATGAAGTGCAGATATCAGATATCTGGCATTATACAAGTTGGGAACACTTTCCTAATCCTCCCTCACTTCCCTTAACACACAATGTAGGTATTGCTGGGTAGTTGCACCATTCTTCTTCAGTTTGTAGTGTCCTTCCCTGAAAGGTGACAGGGAGAAGACCCACCAGTTCCAGTGCAGCCCTGTGCCATTGTTCACTGTCCCTTTTTAGCAGTGATAGGTCTGTGGAAACCTCTCACACTCTTTCAACATACTCTACACATTCTTACTGACTGAGCAGAAACACTACGATCCACATTTTAGTCTCCAGTTTTTCATTTTCCCACCTATGCCACAACCTTCTAGGACATTTCTTTTGAGAACAAAAGAGCACACAACTTCATCGGCCTTTGATGATAGAAGAAAGAAACAGGTAGATACTTATGACACATCTTCCGGGACACAGATGTTGCTGTTGCTCCCCCTCTGTGCCAACTGCAGAGATAAAAGGTAGGTGTCTGTGACAGCCCATTCTTGGTCCTCATCATGAGCAGCAGTGTGCTGTTTTCAGCACTGACATTGCTTTGTCTGGTGAAGACATACCCTGGAGTGAGCTGTGACAAAAATGACTCAGGACAGAAACAGACACAAAAAAACACCCACCTTCAAAGCCAGAGCCTGAAATTAAGAAAACAAATCCAGAATCCTGTCGTCATCCGCTGTTTCTAATTACATCCTGCATTTCCAAAATATTGCCTTTCCCACCCACAGAGTGGACTGAAACACGCAAACCATCACATGAAAAGCATGAAGGAAGAGTGGGGCATTAATGGTCAGTCCTCTCTGGAGAAGCCAGTGGTAGAGAAAATGGGAACAAACCTTCCAGAAATAACAACTAAGGCTGTATTATGGTCCACAGGCATCTCATAATCAAATTCTTCTACTGACTACTGTTAACTGTGGGAGGGCATTTCCTACACAGAAGAACAATGCCAAAAGGAAACCCTTTAAGGGGACGGGAACTTCCTTTATCTGAAAGCTTGTGAGGTTCTTCAGGCCAATGACTTGAATGATGTTCATTTGTGAAAACAGTCAGAGTCCAACACTGGTTTAGGAACCTCTTGGGAGACTGATCTGCTATGGTGTCTGGGTTTACTCAACAGTATTTTGAAGCTTTAGCTGAATATTAGTGTTCTACACGGTAGTGCCTACAATCCATGGCTTAGCCTGACTAGGGACACCAACAAGAGACTAAAAGGAAGAATATGCAATGAGCCAGATGGTTATGGATCTAGCCTCCTTATGCATAATCTCTACCCACTTTGCACCCATCAGCATGCAACAATGCCTTAATGTAGTATTTCAAAGCAGGCAGTTCCTCAAAGACAGACATCTACCTCTTGAGGCACAGGGATCTGCAGTTCTGTCTACAAGCACAGGCACTTGGTCAAGTTTTCGTTTTAGCACATTCCAGTTTTCTTCAGTGTATTTGGCAACAGATGAGCAAGTGAATCCAAATAGTGGTATTTAAACCCCTCCCTTGTGTCCTAATCTTCAAGATAATTAAAGTCTGTGCACATATTCAGTATTAGCATTGGAACAAATATTTTCCCCTTCTAATGCATTTTTAAACTGGTGTTCCAATATCCTGAAGAAAACTGAATTATAAGCCTCAAGTATGTGTATATTACAATATACTCAAAGCAGATTAGAAACAAAATGTTTTCCATCTGGCAGTTTCTACTTGCCACAGAGGCAAAGGCAGTTGCATGAAATCCCTTGTATGGGACCCACATCATTTGCCACTCTAATGCCAAGGTACCCCAAAGCAAGGCACGTCCTTTTCTGCTTGCAGTGAAACGCTAGGATCTCTGTCCTGTGCCATACCTTGTAACTGGTGGACACGTCCCATAAGGACCTGCAGCCAAAAGGAGGGTCACAGCCCAGTGCCATGCACTGCTAGGGGTCTTCTGTACCACTACAGTGTGCCCAGCATGCCATGGCAGCATCAAAGCTCAGGATGTAAGTTGCTGGCTTTGTTCATCCCCTTTCAGGTGTTAATAGGCTGTTTTGCAGAAGTTTAGTAATTTGTCCCAAGTGGCTTTAGACTGGGTTTGGATCATAATTAGTGTCTGTCATCTAAGAAGTCAGTTTGCTGGGTCACTCTGGCAAGAAGTTGTTCCCATCTGCCCCCAAGTAGAAAACACTCAGAGATCTCCCAAGGTCCTCAGACACTAGCAACTCTGCTCCCTTTCACAAGCATAATCTAAGCCAGATGTTATTTGAGAATCCTGTTATGGGTATAAATTCTGGGAACACCTTACTCTTTGGACTTAATGACTGAAACAAGACCAAGACCAGAGTATAAAATATTGAGTTTTGCCTTGGATAACATGACAGGATGTCTTGCATTTCTAATAAAATATTTACAAAATAACCTTATCTTCTTATGCAGTAAGTATGGGGGATTTGTTAGAGGTAATAGCATACATCAAAGTGAAGGAAAATCATCCTGAATCTTACATCACAGCCAGAAGAATTTGTGCACAAATAGCACCAACATTCTTACAGCTTGTTGTACAGATGACTCCGAGAGATACCTTACAAAATAGAACCTTTTTTCTCTCTTTCAACAGATCATTATAGAGTCAGGCAGAGCAGCGTTGGAGGGGAGGGAGAGGTCTCTGCTTTCCCCTTGTCCGAGGTGGTGCAGAGAAAGGAGACAAAGACCAGGAGTCCAGGCAAAGAGAGTGTTTATTCAAACAATTTCCCAGGTTTTGTAAGCTCTCTGGGGGAAGGTACCAGATCTGGGACTGGATTGGGTGAAAACTTAGGAAGGGTCTAAGCAGGGATTTGGGATAGACAGGGCCATTAACCAGTGGAATTGGGACAAAAGCAGGGCTGACTGCAGCCCTAGCCCTGCCCCCCCCAGCCATGAGGCGTAGGGGTCTTACACACGGGGCTTCCCGCATTGGANGGCTATACCTGACTTTCCATAAGTGGATTACCTTGGTTGGGAACTAACTGAGCTGGGGTCTCTTTGAGGCAGCACCAGTCTGGAGCTAGAGCAGCCACCTTCACTCTAGGCTTCCCCATGTGTGTGCTCAGAGGTAGTTATGTCCTTGGTCTCTGTTTCCTTTACAAACAACGCATCTTCAAACGACTTGCATCCATTTTGTCCTATTTCAAGCTACACTCTTTTGGGATTGATTTCGCCTTTTCACTTCCCATTGAATCATAGAGTATTCTGAGTCAGAAGGTACCCATAACAATCACCAAAGTCTGACTCCTGGCCCTGCATAGGACCATCCCCAAGAGTTACAACATGTGCCGGAGGGCGTTGTTCAAATGCTTCTTGAACTTTCAGGCTTGGTGCTGTGACCACTTCCCTGGGGAGCCTGTTCCAGTGCCCGACAACTCTCTGGGTGAAAAAACTTTTCCTGATATCCAACCTAAGCATCCCCTGACACAACTTCAGGCCTTATTATTGGGCCTTATTGCTCGTCACCACAGAGATCAGTACCTGCACTTCCTCTTCCCCTCATGAGGAAGTTGTAACTGCAGTGAGGTCTCCCCTCAGTCTCCTCTTCTCCAGGCTGAACAGATCAAGTGCCCTCAGTCGCTCCTCATACGGCTTCCCCTCAAGGCCCTTCACCATATTTGTAGCCCACAAGTAAGACATGTGGTTGATGGACCACTGCTCTAGGCAGGGTCTGCCCTCCAGCAGATGTGCAAGGGCAGCAAACTGGTGATAACCAGGTGCTGTCAGGGGAGATGCAGGAAGCCTGGTGGTCAAACTGACCTATCAGGTCTTTATTAGGCAGGAGGTATTCTGGCCAAGCAGAGAAAGATTATATTCAAGCACAAACCTGCATTATGTTTTCTGTACATAAGACAAGCTGCTTACAGTTCAGTGTAAAAATTTTCAAGTAAAAATTGCAATCACAGAATAGTTTCCAAGTAAACATTTCTTCTTTTGTTATTTTTGTAACTTTCCCTCTCAAAAATATTTGAATTTTGGCCTTGTCTAACACTAAGTACTGCTAGCTTCTTTCAGGGTCATAAAGCTGTGAGTGGAAAGCACTTAAATACACATGTAATTAGGAAAATAGCCAGCTACATCTCTAGCAGAAAATATCCTGGTTTACCCAAGAACTATATACTGCCCAGGATTGTGATTTACCTGTACCTGTAATTTCTTGGGGGAAACTTCCGAAGAGTATGTCAGAAGAAGCTACACTTTGGCCTAAAATGAAATGTCCAAACCTTCTTCACACACTTTCTGGCAACTGGTAGCCCTTTCTTGAAACCTTTTTAATGACATGCCCCAAATTACAGCCTGGCTTTTCTTTCTTTCCAAGTGCAATACTCTAGATGAACTTCCAGCAGATAAGCCAAGAAAACAGTGTCATATTCATTGGGGGAAAAGATGCCTCACTGGCTCTCCACTTTAGCAGCACTTCCAGACAAAGGGACGAGACCAAATTACAGCACGCGACCTCCTAGTGAGGAGACTACACCTTGACTAAACCACTGGAAATCCAGACCATTGTGTGCTCCCCTTTTGAGGAGAAGTCAGAGCAAAAAGACATGGAACTGGTCATGTCCATCATGCTCCACATACTCAAGCAAGATACCACCAGAGATTATTTTGGTCATTTGGGAAGGTTTAGATTACATATTAGGAAAAATTTCTTCACTGAAAGGGTGGCAAGGCACTGGAATATGCTACTCAGGGAAGTGTTGGAATCACCACCTCTGGAAGTGTTCAAAAGATATGTGGATCCAGCACTTAGTGCTGTGGTTTATCAGTGAACACAGAGATGCTGTGTTAATAGTTGGACTTGATGATCTTAGATGTCTTTTCCAACCTTAATAATCCTATGATTTGCAAAGCACAGCACAGCACTGATCACAACCCCAAACATAGTCCATCTGTCCTCTCTAATGGGGGTAACTAATCTTCTCCAGTCACATCAAGGAAACCACAGAGGCATTGGCAGGTAGAGAGAGTGTCTTCTTGCTGGGCTTCAGACTGTGCTTCAGGCAAGATCCAAACCAACATTTTTAAGTTTTTCTCTTTCCCTATTGGAAAGCAAGGTAACAATAGTATTTTTAGGGTCTGGTTTCAAAGCAGAAATCTAGTATCTTGAATGGGACCTATTCTGAACCAAATTCTTCCACATGTTTGACCCCCAAATGCCACTCTTGATAAAATCTAAAATTAAAAAAGGCACCTACCACACTCCTGTTCTCATCTACAGTAGGTATGGAGCTAGCTGGACTGTCTTATCTGATCTGGCCCTGTAAACACAGCACCAGGACTGGCCATTTCCATCAACC
Source organism: Sakesphorus luctuosus (assembly GCA_013396695.1). Classification (NCBI taxonomy): domain Eukaryota; kingdom Metazoa; phylum Chordata; class Aves; order Passeriformes; family Thamnophilidae; genus Sakesphorus; species Sakesphorus luctuosus. Next base: position 369,928 of record VWZD01009210.1, read on the forward strand.
ACTAGCAAAAAGGACTTGTGGCAAAAAGGTAGCAGCTCTACTCTGGTCAAGCAGAAGTATCTGGTGATTCCCCAACACCTCCAGGAAAAGGGCGAGGGACTGAGCTTGTACAAGTTCAACACTTTCTTGTGTATCACAGTGTGGGAATCCTTTCTACATGGCAGTATGTGAGTAAGCTCTCTTTTGCAGGCTTATCAGTTTAAATCACTATTTTTCTGCATCTCAGCAAGGTTTGCTCAATATGAAAACAGACTACACAGCTCATCTCTCCTGGAGTTGCTCCAGCAAAATACAGAATTGCCAACATGTAAGAAAAACTCCCACCAGGAACACCACTCTGAAAAATGACAATTTTGAGTGTTGATCTGTTGGGTTTTTCGCAATGAATAGGTTTGAGCTCTATACCAAGCTGTCAGTATTTTGTCATTTTTGCAAAGATCACACCCTTCAAGAACACATTGCAGGATACTTTGACACTTAGGCCTCATTCTGTAACCTGCATGAGGGAACATTTCTTGGTCCATCCTTACTAACTCAAAACTCAGATGCAAGTTTCCCCTTGGGCAGGTTTGCATAAAAATAAAGGAAGCATTCAATTTTCTACATAATATTAGACACTGAAAGGTGTGAGCTCCAGCCCAAGTTCAAGTCCCCTCCAGTGTGTTATCAGTAAACTGGCATCTTTGGCCGATGGCACATGCAAAGTCATCTGGTTGAATTCTGGTTTATTGTGAGCTAAGGTTAGATAATACAACTATCTTGCATTTGTCAAAGACTGAAAGTGCACTCATAGACAGTTACCTTCAGTGACTTGCAGTAACTTGTTATGGCACTGTTGAGTGGTATTGCATCTCAGCCTCAAGTTTTGTTTGTGATTTTCAAATGTTTCAGCTGTTTGCAATGAAACAATTCACATACTACAAAAAGAGAAAAAGCATCACACATTTAACCAATGAAGAGGCTCATATGGGCCCATTAACTCATCAATTCTTTTGAAGTCATACTGTTTTACAGAGTATCAACAATTGGTTAACATTTCAGTACTTTGTATTTGAAGTTTCAATGCACTGTTATTGATTGCATTAACCAATGAAAACTTTTTTGATTAATAATTGCATATTCTGGCTGTAGATTCACTGGGAGTCCTTTCCAGTCCCTGACCGGGAAGTGACACCCTGTTGTACCAGAACTGCTCCAAACAACGTGCAACATGCTATGTGTCTGCAGATGAGCAGTTGTTCTGTCACCCCAATCACAGCAGGGTTGTCTCCAGCCTCGTACATTGCACTGCTCCCAACAAGCAAACATGAACACCAACTCCCATGTCTCACTGCAGCCTTTGCAACACAGCCTTTATTTAAGATGTGGACACAATTTCCTTCTTCAGTCTGCTTTTTCAGTCATGTGTGGTCACACCTACCTGCTCCTGATTACATGACCACACTGCCATTAAGTTTCTTCCTGTCAGGCTACAGCACTGGGACAGCTGGAGTAGGAATACTGGCTGTCTGAACAGCTTAGGGATGATCTGGAGAGGGAAACATCTACACTGACAACATTGGCAGCTACCATGTGGCTAGCCCTGCCCAACTCTAGCCCTCACAGCCTGCTAGGGACAATGCACCATGGCATCAGGTCCCAGACACACCTGTGCATCCGTCATCTCTCACACTTTCTTTCTTTCCACCTCCAATGTCTAACACATATGAGAACAAATATGCCTGGGCAGCAAGCTTCTGGGAGCTTGCTCACCTACTCAGATGGTGGAAGGCATGCAGGTTTTGGCACCTTGCCCCATTTCCCCCAAGATAGTCAGATCACTTTTCTCTTATCATCTTTTTTTTTCCCCCAAGGCATTTCAAAATAAATAAAGGCAGGTGTCAGAGTCTATTTCCTCTTGCCTCTTAATCTTTTTGCATTTATCATAACACAGACCAGGGCTTTATTACATGGGTTACCTATTTCCTCATATAGGCATCCTATATCTGAACCTCAAACTGTCTGCCTAGAGAAACAACTCCAGAGCTAAAGTAAAAAAAGTTTCCCTTTGCTATTTTAAATCTGTGGAACAAACACTAGCAGCTTCCCCTGTCCCAAAGGGATAAAATTAATCTAATATTTCCTAGGATAAAAGGCCTTTGTTCAAAGGGTTCTCCCTCCTGCTAGCCCTGAGCAGTAGAAAATAAAAGTCTTTGGGCAATCACAAGCAGAAAGAGCTCAGAAAAGGCTATTATTTTCCTTACAAGGGGAAGATCCAGGCTGAAGATCCTCCCTTCAAAAAGTTAGGAGATTCCCACAGACCAGGGTTCCCTTCCCAAAAATATACAGCTGGTCTTCAGGCTGGCTCTGCACAGCAGCATCTGTGTCTAATGCTGGGCTGTTCTGGCAAGTTTTGCTATAGCATTGATCAGAAGAGCATCTGCCAGATCCTGTTATTCATTGCATGACCACTCAGCAAGGATGCCTGACCTTGCTGATCTCTACTGCTGGTGGCAGTACTTTGCAGATGCCCCAGTGCTGTGCAATCAGTGCAGGTTCATCCGTAGCCAGTGCCACCACATCAGCAAATCAGGAGTCCCATGAACCGCACAGGGATGCACTCAGCTTGGAATTCCCCTGCCCTTTCTCAGCCTACTTCCACTTCATTATCTGTAAATTGTCTTTCTGGTTCCTTCCATGCTGGAGGGGAAAGAGATTGTCCCATATTTTAATCTGCTTGATCCAAGATGACAGCAAGAGGCATCTTACTAGGACATGTGATGAAGGCATTTCCAAGAAGGGGAAGAAAGGATGTATCTTCAGGCAGAGATGGTAGCTTGGCTATATTGTGACTACCAACACTAGAATTTCAGGGGTGATACAGAAAAACTCACACTGTCATGTAGGGAACCAGTACTACCTCTTCTATGGCCTTCTGTCGTCTTCTTTCATAGAATCATTAGAATGCTTTGGGGTTAGAAGGGACCTTAAAGATCATTTAAACCCTCTGCCATGGGTAGGGACACATTCCACCTGGCCAGGTTTCTCAAAATCTTCTTTGCACTGAAAGCCTTCAGCATAAAACACTAGTGGACAATCACTTCCCTGAACCTTTAGTCTGAACCTCTCTACTAGCACAGCTTGCTCTTCCAAGCTTGAGAACTTGATTCGTTTGTGTAAGCACAGGTGAACGGAGCTATTTCCAGCTGCCAACAATATCTGAGGCATTGGCACAGGGACAACCATACCCTACTGAAGAGGCAGCCAGAGGCCATACCAAGCACCCAAGCATTCAGATGGCATTAGATATTTGGGTTTGGGCAACTGGATCAGGTCCACAGCATGTACACAGCACACTTCTTGCCTCAGGCAAAAGTGTCAGCCTTGTACTCAATTCACTACAACCTATCCCACATCAGCCTTTTTACCCACCAGCACGCTTGCAGCAAGCATGTGTAGTGCCCTTCCCAAATCTTCATTCACAAAGCCTACCCATGATGATATCAATGACAACCTTAGTACAGTAAACCAAACCAGAGATGTCCACATGTTTCAGAACAAGCATTGTGGGGACTCCTAGCCATGGTCATGCCAATGTGGCAGAAAGACCTATGTGCCCAAGAGCCTCCATTTGGGGGAACATAGCCTGAAATCTTGGCACAAATGGAGCACCAAAAAATACAGGGACAAGATGCTGCATTCAGAGCTGTAGGTTGATGAAGCAGCCTCACTTTGGTTTCTCTCACTAGTGGGTTTACATTAAGGATGCTGATGCCATTTTAGACTACTGCCTTATAATAATTTCTCTTTTTTAACTGTGCAATGAGTTAAAAAATGCCATATGCCTGTTTTTATATTCCTTGGGCTTCACCCACCACACACCCCATACACACACAGAGTTTCCAGTTGACTAAGGAATGATAACCACTTATCTGTGTCTCAGCATAGACACTGGTATACCAATGCATACATCCAGTGTGGGTGTGCTGAGAGATATAGATACCATATGGAAATCACATCTGACACATACAGCTTGGGACAAATGGCAAAGAAATCTGTTCTACTCATGCGCACCACAGAAACAACTTTTTCTGAAAATTGTTGTTTGTTTGGCTTTGTATCTCTATGATACACCAAAGCACAGATGCCAGCTTGTTACCAGAAAGGATTAATAAGGAGAGATGGAACTTGACTGTGGCACAGAGGAAGAACTGGTCACCCTCATCTTTCTCCCCTCACACGGATTTGCATACAGGCTGGACCCAGCCTAAGGAGACAGCTGTGCTACGCCCACCCACCGACTGGCAGCTCCACATCGGCATTCCCATGACTGCCAGGAAAGAGCTGGCTGCCGTCCTGCCTCCCAGAGCTGCTTCCCTTCAGGGGACAAGATACACTTCACCTTCTAAAAACTGGATTGCCAGATACTTTATACAGCCAAATGATAAGTGATAGGCAAAGAAGAGAAATCAAGCATGGCAAGGAGTTTAAGGTGGGTTGAGTAAAAGATAAGTTAGAAATAGGATTTAATTATACAGATGTAATGTTGATTAGGGTCATCCAAGTAGGTAGATGGATTTGCAAATCCAGGAAGCTTTGCTCCAGTGACAATAATTTCTTCCCCCTCCATCTTGCCTTCTAGCCAGCAAAGCTGTCAGAGCACCTAGAGGTAGGTGACCTTGGCAGTCCCCCTGTTCCTAATGACAAGAGAGGTTGCACCAGCCCTGATGCAACTTGTTTGGATGCTCAGGGCAGGCTCAGCCTCCAGCAGCACTCAGGCAGTCTGAAGGGAGGCTGCTTTTCCAGGCTGGGGGAGGAGGAGAGCTGTGATTCATGGAGGAGGCTGGCACCAATCCACCAATCCAGAGGTTTGCAAGTGGGAGGTTCTATCACCCACTCTCTATGCAAAGAGACTCAAACCACCATCAGTAGAAGTCTGGCTGAACAAAGACTCAAGGGCTGGGCTGGTAAGGGAGCATGTTGTTCTGTAGTGTGAAATGAGTGTGTAGTCGAAAAAGTTGGTTTTGGGTGGAGCTGGGGTGGTCATGCTTCCCAGCGGCTGTGGGAGATGCAGGCAGAGCCCTTCCCTCAAGCCCCACAAAACCAAAACTGCAAAAACAGAGACTGAACTGGGTGAATTCATTTGCTTAACCCTTAAAATGCAACTTGTAACTGGCTGCTCCTAAGCCATGTCAGCTGAAGTGAGTAATGAAAAGATGCCCTAGTTTTTTACCTCCCCAGTATCCAAGCTAATTCCAGTACTTACAAACTGATTTGGGTGATGGTGGTGTCAGTTGTTGGCATTTCCCATACAAAAAATTCCTGCAGCAAACATTATTCTCAGTCAATCCAAACCAACCTGAAACCCTAACACCAACACAGACCTAGAGAGGGGACTAGTTCATGGCCATTCAATGACAATGGATGAGGAGGAAAAGGTCAGAAGACAGAGGCCAGCCAGGTTACTAAAACAGAAGGAAACAAAAAAAGTATTGCAAAATAAGAACCAAGGAACGTGCCTGCACTCCTTCTCCTTCAAGTAACTGCACAGCAAGTACTGACTGGAAAAACAAATCCAATATTACAATGCAGAGGCAGGAAAAAACCAAATCCCAATCACACTGAGGCAGAGAAGAAAAAAGTTAATCAAGTAATGCCAAACCTAATAATAACATAGTCCTCACCATTAGCCTCCCCAAAAGTGAGGAAAGGAAAACAAAGGCGCTGAAACATTAAACACAGGAATTAATGGAAAACATCAAACAAATGTAAGAATAACAAGCAGTGCGAGACTTCACACTGGCCACCATTTCCCTTTTCCCCCTTATGGATACAGAGATAGAGAAGGAAATCAAGCACCATTGCCAGCCATGATTATTCTGGAGTTGGTAGTTTGGAAAATAATTTATGAGGCAATTACTTGAACAGAGATAGCTTAATTTTATTCCTCTGAATGCCCTTGTCTTGGTAGAGTCATAAATTAATGAGGTCAGTGTGGCTGTATTTGTATTTGGACGCTGCTCTAAACCCTTGCAGAGATGGGACCTGCATGCCTGAAGCTCAGGAGCTCTCAGGGAAAAGCCTGAAGTGGAGCATGCTCCTCCCTGTTCTTAAATGGCATCCTCCAGCCAGGCATGGAGACAGGCACCCACCAGCTTTAGGAAAGGTGGGCTGTGTCAGGTCTGCTGTATTTTATCCCACCTAGAATGGTGCCCAGTCTCAGGGATACATTTTGCTAGGTCTTTGGCACCAGTCCTGACTGAGGGATGGGATTCATTTCACCCAGCTGTAAACCTCTACAGAGGAAACACTCCACATGAAATAGTCACCTGAGGGCTGACCTTGGCACACACAAGCCTTTCACAAGGTGTCTAAAAGTGTCTAAAATAGATCAAGTGAGTCAGTCTCACTAAGTGCTAATTGCTCTCGATTGCCTATGAAGTGCCCATAGGTGTCTAGTTCAGGAGAAGGTATATGGTTGTATGAGATTAACTCCATCCCTAGTTTATTTCCTGTGCACATATTCAGGGAATGTATTTATTTATATTTAATTTATTTTCTTGGATAAAAGAAAGTGAGGGGAAGAAAGAACCTTTTCCTCAAGCAATTAGAACCACAGCTCATATTTGCTTTTGCTTCTGACTCCCAAGCCTCTTTCTGTGATGCTTTTTCCAACCTTAGCCACGCCACAACCCCACAATTCTTTTAGCCATGCAGCAATCCCTCCTCTTCCCTTTCCTCTTCAGTCCCTTTCCACTGGCTTTCTGGCCCACACTGCCAAAGTTTTCTCAACCAGACCTCTCACTCAGGTTTCCCAAAGCTTGCATTTTTCCCCCCCCATTGCAAGAGGATTGAGACTGCAAGAGAAGTCCAGTCACTACTCCCAGCATCTATGTTTGGACATGGACATGGCACGGAATGCAGCAGTTAGGCTGGGGGAAAATCCCTCTTCACTCAGTTGCTCCCCTTAGCACAACTATGCAAAAAGGAGCACAGCCTTTATGGATGTAAGGCACAAAGCCAGTTATTTATAAAGGGATGAGAGTTTTGCAAGTGCCAACAGATTTCCCTACAGATACAAAGCTATGTCCTTAATGCAAGACCACCATCCTGCCAAATTTTGAATCCATGTCACAGTGTGGGGGAGGCAAAAATTCTTGGAGAAAAGGCCAACAGAGCTGTTTAATACTGATCAAATAATATTTATTTCCCCAGTGTTCCTCTTGGAAATGGATGAGTCTAGCTGGATTTTTTCCTTTCTCACATCCCTCCACATCAACATAAAACAGTTGAGGCAGGTGAGGAAATTCTGACATGGTTATGAAGACTGTCTTCATCAACTTTTGTAATAGTGAGGCTGTTCCCACTAGTTCTTCCTAACTAATAAAACACAGCATAGTATAATTTACTCACAAACTTCATTCAGCTTCAAGGCTCATATGACTGCTTCTAAAACTTTCCATGCCTGCTTTCCAGTAGAAAAATTCTGCTCTCAAAATAAAATGGACTTTTCAGCCAACCATGCCAAACCTTACATAAACAAGGTCAAAGAGTTACCCATACTAGGTCTTTATCCGATTTATTCCTAGCCCTGATTCAGTTGATATGAGTAAGCTGAAACACTGTGTCCATACAACCCACATTTTGGGGAAATTCAGCTCAGTACCCACACATAGTGTTTTGTAACATGTCCTTCTTTTTCATAGAAGACACAATAATGTTCCTAAAACTTGTTTAGAGTGTAAGGATGACATGAAGGAAAAGGCTTTGAAAATCTAGGGAGATATTTTCTTATATTTTAAGGAGCACTTCTTGTATGTGAGCATGTGAAGGGGTTCTCCTTGTTCTGGCCCTCCACTCTGGTCCAGTTTCTGTTCACTTCCTACAGTATATAATACTTTCTTACACTCATATCATGTCATATCGGCCATTTTTCTCACACATCCTCACTCAGCCAGTCATTAAGTTTCTTCGAAGCAAGGTCACCCTGTCTGCATACTTCTGAGCATCCAACTTACACTGCAAGTCGGGAATTCACAGTTTCCCCACAAAATCTCTCCTCTCAAGTGCTAATCCAACCTCACCATTCCTTGCTGCTTTTCTTTAAAGCCAAACCTATCTTAACTACCATGGGCATAGAAAATAGAGGGCTCCCTTCCATTATACAACAATCTTACAGATATCTGTGGGCTGTTACCATCCCCTCCCTTCCCCAGTACTCTTTTCTTTCCATTATATCAGGCCTGTTATTCACATTTTCTTCACAGTACAGGATTTCTAGAACATTGCTCACTGGTGTGGCTCTCTTCTGAATTACATTCCACAGATCTACTTTCATCACTAAGGCTAGTCTGCAAAATCACATATATGTCATAGGTGAGGATCCACTAGCCATGGGCAGGATGGATATCTGCTGGAGCGTGTCAGGCAAGACTTCTCCATGCACGCAGAATCAGTCATAGAATCATAAAATGGCTTGGGTTGGAAGGGATCTTAAAGATCATCTAGTTCCAACTCAGCTGCCACAGACAGGTGCACCTTCCACTAGGCCAGGTAGCTCAGAGCTCCATCTAACCTGGCCTGGAACACTTCCAGGTATGTGGCATCCACAACCCCTCTGAGCTATTTTTCCAATGCCTCACAACCCTACCACAATAAAGAATTTCTTCCTAATATCTGAGCTAAACCTACTCTCTTTCAGTCTGAAGCCGTTCCCCTTTGTCCTGTCACTACATGCTCTTGCAAAAAGTCTCTCTCCCTCTTTCTTGTAGGCTTCCTTCAAGTACTGGAAGGTTGCAGTTAGGTCACAGAGCCTGAATCATAGCCTGTACCTTATCATGAAGTCTGTGTTGTTACCATGATCCTTACAGCTCCATCAAGGCTGTATGGCAGATATTGAGTTGTAATACTGATGGAGGCACTTAACTTAGACTACTGAGGAGAAAAAGGAAAAAAGACATGCCATTAATGAGGGGAGGAATAAGGATAGACAGAGTGCATGCACCGTGGAACACTGTCAGAAAGAGCTGACAAAGAGGCCCAAAGGTGTGACTTGAGATTAAATAGTTGGAGGGCATTAGTTTTTGGTTCATGGCTTGTAGAATGAGTGCCTAGCAGACAGGATACCAGCCATACCTCTCCTGGGAGCTGGCAATCTCCACCCGGTGGCACCAGTCAGACTCCTGCCTCTGTACCACAAACCATAGAAGGACAGCTTGCCAAGTGGTGTTTTCAGGGTGTCCATACATTTGGCATGGCTACACTTACCAGCTTTCAGCAGGCTTCAAGCCTTTCCTCACATCATCCTCTCAAACCACAGATCCTGGAATATCTCTACTTCTGCTTATATAATATTCTCAAATTGGCTTTCACAGTCTCACCGGACCCCACACAAAATCTTTGCCTTAAAGCAAAACACTCTTCTCAAGCAATGACAAACCAGGGCAGACACTGGGGTTACAGAAGCAGATTCCCACTACTCATTAAAGGGCAGTCCTGTGCTGCAACATCCTCTGTGTGCAGGGGTTACTGAGGTGTGTGAGCAGAAGCAGCTTTTCCCAAAACACCTACTGTTCTCCCAGACTCCTCTGCCTCAACCTCAGCATGCATATAAATCATTGCAGCTATGTCAGAAGATGAGGAATGCATCATGGAAACCCTTCCCCTGTAACCGTAGGTGGGTGTAACATTTGCAAGTGTAAAGCGCTTATGTTTGTGCAACAGCATTTCTGTACACGGTGTTCCACCTGGTCTGCAGGAAGAGGAGTTCACTGTGACCCTGTCACAGCATCATATTTAGGCACAGTCACACTCTGCTGCCGTGAAGGAGGTGAGGGAGGGAGCGGAGAGCTGAAAACTCTCATTTAGTGCCAGCTGAAGCAGTAAGTGACAAAATTCAGGTTTCCACCCACTTTCTTCTAAATTTGACATTTTTCAGCTATCATTTCCCACAATTTATCTCAGGAAAGCGTACTTCCAGGAATAGAAGCATGACTCTAGCCCAAAAAACTCATGGAAATCGAGTCACTTTATTGATAAATGTGCCAAATAGCAATGCAGACAGTTAACAGAGGACATCAGTAAGAGAACCATAGAGGTTAGTGTAATGGGACTGCAGGAGGGATCACACAGGGATTGTCAGGCTGCCAAAAAAACCTCAGGTGCACCTCGAAATCCTTTGTTCAACGGGGAATCTGGTATTATTCCAATAAATATGGGATAAACTCTACAAAAATAAGGGATAGATATACCTCTATTTAATCTCCACCTCAACAGAGAGAAAGAATACTTTTATTAGCTCAACTGTCTCTTAAGTGCAGCGACTCTCTGGCACATGGCAAAACAAATGGAGAAGAGATTGGGCAGCAAACAAGGCTGAGAATTTACCTACCATTTGTCAGTTTTGTGAGACTAAATGGATTATTTTTGAAGAGCTAAAATCCACTGGCAGAGTGCCAGTGAAATAATGAAACTAATGGAAACACGGCATGGATGGAGTGACCTGTAGCCTGGTGTTGTGTGGGTTCTGAGGCCAAGATATGCACTGCAGCCCAAGGGTCCTGGGTGAGTTATGAGGAGGTCTTTCTCAGTCCTTGGTAGAAAAGCTCCTCACTGTGTAATAGGTCAGTGCTCCATGGAAGGAGACAGGGCACAGAGACTGACTTTATATCAGATCATTTATGAGGGATCCAGACAGCATTCAGTGTTTTGGTTAATTACTCTGTGCAAAGTAAAACAGCCTGATAATGAGAAATAGGAAAGAAACCATCCCAAAATGCTCAATGACCTGGTGACTGGAGGAACATTCAGGCCCCAAAGGAAAGCAAAGGGAGCAATACCCAAAGTTGCCAAATGAAGAGTGGCACATTTCTACCCCATCATTTTGCGTATCTCTCAAAGGGAAGTTTTCCATCACATCTTTTCCATTAATTTAAGTTAAATTTAAAGAATATTGGAGTCAGCTCAAAACTGCATTTCTGAGTTATTAAGTTATTGTTCACAAAAAAAACCCCAAACAGATAGGGGAAAGGAGAGGGAACATGTAATCCCAACCTGCACCTCCTGAAAACAGATGGAGCTGCAGATGACTTCAAGGAGCAGAATCAGACTCTTCTGCTCCTAGGAAGCTCAGCAAAGTGCATGCATTGTAGCGGTGTCCTGCAGTTGTCACTACTTCATACGACAGCAATACAAGAGCTTGTGATCCCCCTACTCTGCTGCAACTTCAGCTGCAAAGGGGGGATGATACTGGACATATTTGCCAGGGCTCCATCAGTGCTACCACTCCTAATGGTTGTGTGAAATACTTCCCATCCTTGCCAAAGCATTTTTGCCAAGTACTTGGAGTTTTGTCCTCCGCTTGATATTTATCCTGCCTACAGTGCAGCAAGATGTTTTTTTAAGGTAAATATGTTTCCTCAGTTGAAAAAAAATCATAATCAGAGTTTGTTACAAGCTTATAGATGTTGCCAAACAAATCCTAAGCAAGATCACAAGATTTTTGTACCAGAAATCAGAATTTGCTGCTTGACTATGTAATGGCCAATGTTGTGGTACACTAATGTAACAATAAGTACAACCAAACTAAAAATGAGTTTTTAAAATGGTGATTCCTGAAGCCTCTTGCATTTTGAGTTGAAATTCAGGAACCAGTCTTGTCATGTATGCTAAACAAATTGATGTTAGTCTGTGAAGAAACAGGTCATTTGCTAATAGCTCATCAGAAAGGCTGACAAAAGTCAGTACACTGAGCATTAATGTATTTGTAATAGTGCCAAAGGACAGTATCTGGATAAGCAGCTTTAAGCCTACCCTTAAAGTACCAGGGTTTTTTTCCTAAAAATAAATCAAAACTGCCTCCTTCAGTAACTAAAAATAGGTGCTTTCTAGGGTTTAAATATCTAGTATTGACCTAGTTAGTCCAAATGCAAGAAAAAGTCAATATTGAAAAAAGCCCAAGGCAAAACCTCAAACCTAAATAACTCCAGTTTTAAGGAAGTTCTAAGTCTGGTTCATACAGATGTTTCACATAAGAGGGAGGTGCTCTCTGAGCTTCTTTTGTCCTAAGGACTTTCATAGGCCTGCCAATGGTGACATGCAGGTTGCACCTGTATAACAGGCAACTTTCCCAGGCACAGAATTTCAATCATCTACGCCACAAGGATGGTTCCTGGCTTGCTTTTAGCTCTCAGCTCCCAGCTCTCAGGTGTGGCTCAAGAGCTGTCTGTGTTGTGGAGGTCCCTGAATAGGAGAGAAGTGAACTGCCCCTAGGGGTGACCTTGCATGGCAGGAACCTGTGTGTGTCCCTCACCTGTCTGTCACAGCAGAAACGAACTCCATGATGTGAAGACCTGCTCAGACTTCCCAGTCACTTGCAGCCCCCATGCTCACTTCAGCCTCCATCAATGTCCTGCTGTTGTTGCTGCTGCTGCTTCTTTGGAGGAGTGGGAGATGTCAACACTCATGTATGAAAACAAAACTCACTTTATGTTACACAGTAGCCTATTGACATGGAACAGCACAGTGAGCTTTCTTGCTGATAAATAAAAATTAGTTTGATTGTTGTATATTCATCATTCTTGATACCTGGCAAAAAACATTCTGGTTGTCAAGCAGGTAATGTCTGATACATCTGCCCTCTTGTTTATCTCTCAGGTTACACTAACTCAAGCACCTCATCCTTGTCTTCATTCTTTGCCCACTCTCTCAAAAATCCTGATTGAAAGTATGGCTACATTTGCATTTATTTTTAATGTACTTTTTAGAATTCCAGCAGTATTAGGCTAATAGAGGACTTTTGAAAGCTTATAAAAACTGCAGCTTACACTTAGTACCATTGTTAATTCCAGCCATTTGCTACCTGTTAACATAATAAACACTTGCTTAGAGCTATTTTCAGACTACCCAAAATAGCCCCTAACACTCCAGCTATGAAGCCAAAGCCCAGGGGAACAGGAGCAGTTTGGCTTGGCTCCCCACAGAGCCTTTGCAGACAAACAGTCACAGTGTCCACACCAGGCACTTTATGAGTACAAGTTAAGAAAACACAGCTCCTGCATCTCTGTTGGCTGGACAAAAAGCCAGCACTGTAGCCCTGAGTAGCAAGCCACTTGTTCAGCTCTCTGCTATCTCAATCTTACAATTTGCAACTCATGTAAACACAGCTTGTGTGAGCCTCTAAAAGGAAGACAGGATACTGCTTGAAGGGCCACCTTCACATAAAGTAGAATTTTAGCTAAGTTTGTATCTAGAATCAGTAAAGTCAGTCAGGCACTTTCAAAACATTTAGAGAACTTATTCAAGGTGTTGAGTGCCATCTTGCTACATTATTGACATAGATTCAGAACTTAAACAGTTCTTATGTCATCATGACTATTTCTCATCAATTAAACTATGTTCTTTACATCTAAAAGTAAATGAAACCTGCCTCTGATCCCAGATTTCAGTTTTCACAATCAACAAGGACAAAACTGTGCCTCTTCACCCTTTGACCAAGATTTAATGAAGTTTCTTTTGGAACTATTAAGAATTACTAAGTTCATCAACCTCATAAGAAGACTAGTTTATGCCCTACTTACTTTAGCAACAACTGGAAAGAACACATGCAAAAATAGAGAAAATCTTCAGTGCTGGGTCTTGCTTGCAACTGGATCTCAGACTGCCAAAATTGATGTAATGCCATACACTTTTAACTGGGATCACTAGTTTTACCAGTTCTTCCCTCAAAATTGCCACAATGTATAACATTACCCCAACCTAAACATGGAAAGAGACAGAGGAGAACGCCAAAGCTTTTGAGTAATGAGTGGGCAACCAGTTACGTCAGTCTGTGAGCAGCAGGAGTAGGCAAGGTAGGCAGGAATAGAGTAGTCAGGGTTGTAGGACCAAGTGGAGATAGATGGCCTACACTGCTCCCCAGAGAGGGGAGGCTTTGGGTGGTGGTGCAGGAGGAACAGCACTCCAAACGGCTGGGGGTTTTCATTTTGTAGCAACTCTTATGCTATATGATGCTTCACTGACCATGTAGCCCCTGCCTCTGACATGGATGACTTCTCCTGGTAGGAAACATGCAGATGTGCATCCCTTTGGCTGAGTTCATGTCAGACAGCTGTTCTGCACAAACCCCACACTCTGTCAGGATCTTGGGCCCATGCTTGCAGATTGCCCAGGTACATACAGATCACAAGCAACCCAGGGAATCTGAATAGCATTCACACATGTGGTGGAAGATCCTATCCCCTCAAGTAAAGAGGATAAACAATTTTTTTCTCCACTCTAAAACGTCCTGCTCTTTCCCTTGCAAGACTCTATCAAAAGTTCCCATGTCTTGATGACCAGAATGAGCAAGATTGAGAGACAGTAATTGAAAGTGTGTAGACAAATAGGAAAGACAATTGTGAACAAGTGAATGACAAAAAAGCCTGGTACTGGAGAAAGAGATAGAGAAACCCCTCCCTTCTCAGAATTGGCTATAAAATCAAAGGCTGAGGGAAAGGCAATGGACAACCTGAAAAAGAGCCATGTTGCACATGAGAACCAGGCCTAGCTGGGCAGATTCACAGTGTGCAAAAGACTGACATCATACAAGCAGACCCAGAAGGAGATCAGCCCATGGAGCTAAACTGGAGAGACTCCCAGGAATAAAAATGAAGATGCGGAATGGCAAAAGGAAAGAACTCATCAGCAAAGAGATGACAAAATTAAAGTGCTACAGTGCCAACTGGAAATCATAGAATCATAGAATTGTTTGGGTTAGAAAGAACCTTAAAAATCATCTTGGTCCAACCCCCCTGCCATAATCAGCAACACCTTCCATTAGGCTAGGTTGATTCCAATTAAAAACAAGTGGACAATTTGCAGTGAGAATTCATTAGAGGACCTGCTGAATGAGGAAACTGGAATTTGAGATAGGAGAGCTTAAGGTGCCAGAATGAAGCTGGCTGGTCACGGAGAAAAAGATTGGAACAAGCAGTCAGATTCAGCACAGGATGAGGCAGAAGGATATGTTGATTCTGTACACTGAAGTAAGCAGTGCTTATGAGCCCTCCATCAGGAAACTAGACGTGACAGGAAATAGACAAAGAAAATTATTATTAAGTTAAAAACACAGAAGGAGCCTAATTTGGAAGAGTTAATTTTGCAGCCTTGGAGTTCTTGTAATATGATTTCTATGTATATGTTTGTACTTTAGAGCATGGGGGGGATTCAGTCTATTCCATGCTGTAAGCCAAGAGTGCGAAATCAAGGCTTTCCCTCTTTGTGATTTACCACTTCTGACTCTTCAGCTGGAAAAGCTCATTGGCCTGTCTTGTTTGTGCTCCACATTACAGTACCTAATCTCACATCTGATCAGTTGTCAGATAAGGTTCATCAGAGCTGTCTCATCTCCATTACCTGTCCCCCATCCCAGTTTTTCAAGCTTACTAATTCACCAGTTTCTCCTTTCTGTGGGAGGAGACCTTACATCACCTCTAGAGGACTGGCTTATTTTTACCTGCACTGAATTTCATAGTGCTATGTTTTCCACATATTTTAAACACTGATATACCTCTTACTGTTTTTCTTTACTCAGTGGAACTCAGATTACCAGTTTAATTTCCTGTGGAGATGTCACCTTCAGTTGTGAGTCACTATTCAGCAGAACCCTGAGCAGGCCACTCCTTGGGTGTGCAGCTCTCAGAGGCCACTGGAGAGCCATGTACTGCTGAAGTGGCAGGATAACAGACCTGAGAGCAGTACTAAGAGGAGGTCAACAGCACATACAGTCCCAGCTTTCCAGTCCTGCTTCATAAGCAAGACCAAGCTTCTTTTACAGCACCCAGTAGTGTGGAGTAAGTTCCCAGACTGAGCATAGCACTTTCCCTGGGCTGCAAGCAATTCCACACAGATCTACATATGGATTAGGGGTAGCCAAGTAGACTCAATGTTGCCACCAAAATGTTCATGGGATAACAGCCTTTTCCTCCCTCCTGCCTATTCAGGTGAAAGCCCTCTCCTTACATTTCTTCAAATGCCAATTCCCTAAGCCAAGACTCCCAGCCCATGTATAATAGGATTTCTGATTCCCTCATTTCCCAAACCCCATATTGTTCCACACACAGCCTCAGTGGCTCAATTTCTGCTTCCCAGCTCTTCCTCGATTATTTCACAGGCACAGCACTCACTGCCATCCTCTTCCATGCTCCATGTCCACAGTCCCTTTTCCTTTCTTTCTGAGCCCACCCCTCTCCCACATCTTCATCTGAAAGAATAGACTCCAATATTTGCTAACTTTCTCACCCAAATGCTCCAGGGATGGCTATAAAACAAGTAGCAGAGCTAAACCTGCCATGTTATACAAGATCAAATTGATTCTTGCTCAGTGGTAGCAGCTCTTTTGCTCACCCACATCATTGCGGCACAAGAATTTCTTCATCACTGCCTTAGTGTTGCTGAAGTCCAATAGCCTATGCAGGAACAGCTGATATCTCCCAGCCACCTCAAAACTAAGACATATGGGGAGAATTGTTGATGAATTTTGAGATCTATCATGTGACAGGTGCCTTTGGCTCTGATTGTCTGAAACGAGGGGGAAGAGGTGGAAAGGGTCACAGATGGATACTTTTCTAGTGGAGTTTTAAATATGCCTAGCCATGAATCATTCTTGTCTATGCTGACCACAGAGTATCACATCTGTTGTTTTTATGGTAAAAAAAAAATAAAAAAGGAAAATGACTAATATATCCTTATATAGACAAGCCACTTGAGTCAAGCCTAAAGCAGAGTCTGCTAATTGGACAAAACCATGGCTCATAATAGCATTTTAATATTTCTCCAGCTTGCTGTTTGTCTTTTGGTTAGTTTCTGAAGGGTGTTAACCTAGAAGTGGTTACCATGAGGGTTTGAAGTTACAGTAACACCCCATTAAGCAGTGCATGGCAAATTCACTTCACACCTGGCTTGCCAGTGGTAGCATTTCACACTCTGAAGGCTTCCAGCCAAGCCAAACAGCAGCACAGGCACCCATGCAGTGACTGACAGTTTTACAGCCAGGGAAGTAGGCAACATTGTTCAATCTCTCGAAATAAACTTGGAGGGTTTAAGGCACAGACTGTAAATTGACCATGTCCATATCTGCAGCTCAGGTAGATCTCTGTCAGCACTCATTTTACAGAAATACATACACGTGTTCCATGATGGGCAAAGCTACCCCGTGCATCTGAAAAGAAGAGCATCTTCATACACCATCTGGAGCTCAATGCATAGAATCATATCCCAGTGACAATAAAAACACATGATAAAAGCACACAGAACTCTGAGGCTGCAGCAACAGATCAAGTGAAAGTGTTGGCTTGTCAGACTCAATCTTGCCTTCCTTTGTTCTCACTGAATTAGACATATGAGGTTTCAGTCATTCTCTGGGTCATCCTTCCATGCACTCCAGCATAACATTCATGGCTGGGGCTTTAGTTTTCAGGCCTCTCTGTGCTATTTCCCTACTGATACACTTAACAGATTACACCACTGTGGCCTCAAATCTCCTCTGCTACCATTCAACCAGTAAACATACAGCAAGGAAGAAAAAATATTTCTGTACTCCTGTAGTTCCCCAGGCTCACCTCCCAGACTTCTTCTGAAATTATGCCAGCTGCTTTACATAGGTACTATTCATGTTTTTATTTACGTATGAAAATTTATTTAGCCTACAGGGTGGGGTTTGCTTCTTGTCCATCGAATAGTGCTGTCTTCAAACATGCAAATTTGATCTGTTTGCAGCACCCAAAATAGAAACATTGTACTAAGAGTAATTAGATCAGAGGTTTTAAGGATCAGGTCCTCATTAAGGCTTTTCCTCAAAGACTTTATAAGCTTAGAGCTTGAAGCTAAGCTTCAATGTCAGCTGAAAGGGAAGCTGGGGGTTGATGGAGGGGAATAACAAACACAACTTGCGTTGGATCTTGTTGCTGAAAAGAAACAAGGGGTTAGTACTGCAAATAGTTAAATCCATAAGATCCTTGAGAGAAAGTTACAGCCTGGAGACTGTCCTAAGAATACCTGGTTTCAACAAGACTTTGGTGTATTGTAAAGAAGAAAGTTGAACTGTTGAGTGTCCTGACTTTCCCATCCTCCCTCTCCCTCCAAAGCAGCTGATGCTGCAGACAGCCACATTGAGTATGTGGAATTTCTTTGCAGTAAAAATTAATGAGAGTGCAAAACCAGACAGATTTCCTCTGGCCTGCCTTAATTTAGTCTTTCAGGATCTTCATTCTCTGCTTTTTTTTTCTCTGTGTTTAATCTTGGTTGTTTCTTCCCTTCTTCCTGCCACACTGGTGCCCCTTCTAACACACCCTGTTTCTAAATAGCACAAATGAGTCAGAAAATATCCTAGTGAGTTAGCAATAGTTTTATCATCCATGTTTATAGATAGAAAAGTGAGGAGCAGAAATATTAGGTACCTGACCCAGTAATTTCTAAGAATTGTGTGTGTCAGGGCACAGACCCAACCTACAAACCCACTTTTCCTGTCTCTATCCATTCATTCACACACAATCCTTGCACAATGTGCTTCTTATTTACTGCAAACAACTTTCTTTTCTTGCCTCCTGATGAAATCTTCAGTTTCAATACACCTCTGCTTCTTAATGTTTTTATTTACTTCTTGATCTTTTGCTACAGTCCTCACTCCCCTAGGTCTTTATGGGTACACCAAAATGTCCCCTTAGCAGGGTTCAGTAGACTGTCAAAGCTTTGCACACCCCAGAAAAGCATTACAAACTACAGGGATGGGTTTAAAATACAAGTGATTCTTATGGCCTAGGATTTAATATGGAAGATGAGATGGAAGGGAAGGAGTAATCCAGTTCATCTAAGCCTTAAATATGGCCCAGGTCTGCTTGCAAATTAAAAGCAATAATTATGCATAACCCATAAAAGCATTAGATTTCATTTGAATGGCCTTTGCAAATCACATTACTGGATCATTCGTGTACAAGAGTTAGAGACTTGAAAAATCTGTCCCCTTTTACTCCCATTATCACATTGATTCTGTCAAGTTGTGCAGGATATAAAACTGAATGGAAATACACCCATATGTTTGACAATGATGAACTTCAAATTTCCATCACATAAAAAGAAAGTTTCCTCTTTAATGGCCCAAATGTTTCTGGTCTAAATCTTACAGTATTAAGAATTGTATTTGTACTAGATGAATGATGTCAAACTGCTGGTACACAAATTAACTGATTATAAAGATTCAGGAATAAACTGCAGTCTATAAGTAGGGAATGGTGGTCCATTCTAAAGACATCATCAGAGGACTGTGCTAATGAGCCGCTGAGTATGTGTGAACTTACCCCTTGTCTTACCTCTTGACACTCCTTAAATACGGGGGAAGAATCTAAAACACATTATCAGTGTTGCAACAGTGCTTCTTCTGCATTGCACTTCACTTCCATTTATTAAGATGGGTTATCCACTTCATGCTAAAGTCTGACATCTTTTTAGTCACTAATTAGCTAAATTCCCATCGGACCTGCTTGCTACACAGTTATGAGATTTGTGTAATCAGTTAGGCCTGGCCTAATCAGAGTGGTTTCATTGTACAAACAGACCTCAAAGGTATAAAAGCACATGAAAGGATAAGAAAGGAAACATAGAGTGTTACTTCATAGTGATTTCAGTGAGTCAGTGGGAGGTCTCAATAAAGACTGGGTAAGAGCCAAGGAAAGAACCTGATACATCAGCAAAACACAGATGACATTGTCAGTTCACAGAAACGCTATTCCAATAAATAAAAGGAGGGCCACTAACACTCTGGAGAAATATTTTAAGGGCCTTTAACAGAAGCAACAAATAAAAAGATTATGCTTTCTGTACAGAAGGCCAAGGATCTTAGAAGTCAAAGCAAAAAAACAGTGAAGAATTCTCTAGTTCAGTGGTCCTTATAATAGGGAAGGAGGGGAAAGAAGAGCAGACTATCCAGACTTCACTCCCCACCCCTTTTTCCCTCTCTCTGATAGACCCCTGAGGGCCATAGACTAATAAAATATCATGAGTTAGAAGGGACCCGTAAGGATCAGTGAAGTCCAACTCCTGGCCCAGATCAAGACAACGCCAAAAATCACATCATGTGCCTGAGAGTATTGTTCAAACACTTCTTGAACTCTCGCAGGCTTAGCATTGTGACCACTTCCCTAGGAAGCCTGTTTCAGTGCCCAAGCACCCTCTTTGTGAAGAATGTTTCCCAAATATCCAACCTAAACACCCCCTGATGCAGTTTCTTGCTGTTCCCTCAAGTTGTACTGCTGGACACCAAAGAGAAAAAATCAGTGCCTCGCCTTCTTCTTCCCCTCATGAGGGAACTGTAGACTGCAATGAGGTCTCCATTCAGTCTCCTCTTTTCCAGGCTGAACAGACCAAGTGCCCTCAGCCACTCCTCATGCAGCTTCCCCTCAAGGCCCTTCACTATCTTTGTTGCCCTCCTTTGGACACTCTCTAATGGCTTAATACCTTTCTTACATTGTGGCACCAAAAATTGCACACAATATTCAAGGTGAGGCTGCCCCAGTGCAGAGCAGAGCGGGACAATCCCCTCCCTTGACTGGCTGGTGATGCTGTGCCTGATGCCCCCCAGGACACGGTTGGCCCTCCTGGCTGCCAGGGCACTGCTGACTTATTTTCCATTTTCCATCAACCAGGACCCCCACAGTCTTTTCTATGATGCTGCTCTCCAACATCTTGTTCCCCAGCCTGCATGCACATCCAGTTTTGCACCATCCCAGGTGCAGAATCCGTCACTTGTGTTTGTTAAACTTGACACAGCTGGTCGTTGCCCAGCCCTCTAATTTGTTAGGGTCTGTCTGCAAGGTGTCTCTGTCTCTGAGGGAGTCAACAGCTCCTTGCAGTTAATTGTTAATAGGATTAGCTGAGCCTAGGGGAGCCAGAGGCAAGCCCAGTGTGGATGCTACACCCAGATCATGTACCAGTCCAAGCTCCCACCTTCCTGTGGGATCAGGGGCCAGGTCCACATAGGGATTTGTCAATATCTTCTGCAGTGGGAGAAGGCAGTGTGTGTAGATAGTACTGACTGCTGCACTCAGAGAAAGTTTGGAGGAGGGGTTGGTGAGGCAGAGTAGAGGTCATGTACCTGGGAAGATGGAGACTGGAGGGGGGTAAGAGGAGTGAGGAAAAATCATTGAAATGGAAATAATTTTCCAGTTAAACTATTATTGAATTGAAATAAATTTAGGTAGTTTGGTGTTTGGTTTGGGATTTTTTTTCAGTTATTGAAATCTATGTTGAGGAGAAGAAAAGGGAAGATCCGACCGAGAATTGCTGTTCTGCTTTACATACGTGCCATTTTACCTGCTGAGTGAAACCAAAGGGAATAGGACCATCACTTCATTCAAGATAAAACGATGCACCTGCTAAGTGAAACAGATGTTCTGCTCACATATCCCAGCTAGAGCTCTGGGCCCAGATCCAACCAGCAACAGAAATAATAACTGCTTTTTTCCTTCTGACTTCTTATTTCACTTTTAAATTACAAACCTTTGTTTATACCTTTAGTTTGGTCATGAATCTGGCCCCTCCAAATGGGCGTTTTAGATTTTAAAACTTCTGAAATTTATACCAAAAAAGGAAAGCAGTGGTGTGAAAAAGAATGAAGAATCTGTGCAGTGAGACATGATCATCTCAGAAATGCTAACAGGGAGCTTTTTACCCATGCTAATGAGTAGCAATCTAGATCATACTCCTCTCTGCACAGAATCAGGGTACTTTATTCAAGTCTTTTCTTTTCTGCTTGTTAAAAAATATAAGGTAAACAGCAGTAAGGATGAAAGAGATGAAGAGGTTTCTTAGGCCAATATCTGCTTTCTAAAGAAAACAATGGCTCATGTGAACTTCCATCAGACTCCTAAGAAACATCTCAGGTCAGGCTGTGATGGCAAGTGAGCAGACAATGTACCCAACATAGATATATCATCCAGTCAGAATGAGAGAGAAACATTTTGCATGGCAAAAAATATTTTGCAACTGAACAGAAATATCATTACTACATTTCCTTAACCATGCAGATCCCCTCAATGAGATGTGAAGATGTTTGAAAAAAGTCAGATTTTGCCTTTCTCTCTTCCTAAAATGTTGCCATCTTACATCCACAGCTATAGACACAGAATTTCACCTTTATTCTGATTTGCTTGGTTGCAACCAACCTGACACCCCAAAACCTCTTCAGCATCCTGCTGCTGTGCCTTCACAGAAAACAAGAAACAGCAGCAGCTACCTAAAATAAAAAACAAACAAAATCCTCTCCTGAATGATGAAGACATCTGTATTACACACACATCACAAACTGTGGTGTTTAGCAAATGACTGTCCTTTGCTTTGTCTTCTTTTTACATCATTTGCACCCACATATCCCAACCCTGCTGCTGGATCAGCCTGGGAAAACATACATGGGTGAGAAGCCCCAGGGACACTGTAAGGAGGCCTGGCTCAGGAATGGGAAAGCTTTCCTGAGAGTGTGCGACCTAGTTCTAGCATCCTGGTAACATGTGGATTTGTGCTTTGCGTGGGGCAGAAGTCCTACTGAGGTTAGTCAGGAAAAAGGCAGATGAGTGAGAAGAAGTAGGACAAAACCATTTTGGTCACAGCTAACCATTTTAGTCAGTCAAGCAACGTAACTATAGTTAATACGAGTTTTAAGTTGGAAACCCTCTAATAAGAGGTTAAAAAAACATATATATACAGATAGTGGAATGTAGCCAAAGAAAAAAATTGCTAAACCAGGGAGCGCTTTCTGCTGCTCCTCATGGAAAAGATCTGCACCTCCAAATTGCCTCGGTCCATTATGGAGGTGCAATGTGCTCTGCAGGAGAGAAGGTGATGGGGATGGGCATACGCCTGTGCCTTCTCCAGTTTGGTACCTCCATACACGCACTCCTGAGAACCCATACCACCCTGCCCCACTGGCAGCAGTCCACGTGGCTCCATTCTGGGTCACTTCTTGGCCTGCTTAGGATCTCCTTCCACTGAGGTGCTGAGATATCCATTGGACAGTGTTTAAAAGGCAGACAGCCACGCCTAGGACAAAATGCCATAAGTGCTCCATGGCCCCCTGCTTGAGTGTCCCACAGGAGTGTAGTGAGTGGACCATTGCCTGTTATCAGATGTCCCCAACCACTCTGTCAATCCCCTTCCCTAAAAGGATCAGGGGTGAAAACCAGATGAAATACCTCGTGGGTCAACATCAAGAGAGGAAGATCACTCATCAATTACTGCCATGCACAAAAAACCCCCTTGACTTGGGTGAAACAAAGACAAAAGATGGGACAAAGAGAAAAAGAGATAGAAAGGGGAAAGAAAGGAAAGATAAAAGGGAAAGGGGAAAGAGAGAGAAAAAAAGAAAAAGGAAAAAAGAGGCAAAAGGAAAAGAGAAAAAATAAAGGAAGGAATGGGAAGAAAAAGAGAAGAAAATGATGAGTAGGACTAGCTGTTGTTCCCAAATACACTGCAGCTGGAATCAGGTCAGCCTGGGGAAGGACCAGGAGCTTAAATTCATTGGGAAGTTTACTCTTCAGATAAGAGAATAAATCTAACTCACTCTAAAGATTGTCATGTGTTGTTCCTAGCATAAATGCAGTAATCTGTGAAGATCTTCACCAATTAAACAACTAACATCAGTTCTGGCTGTAGAATTAGTCCAGTGGTTGATGTTTATTACAAAAAACACTTTATGAATACAGCATCCTAGAACTAAGTTCATCATATTCCTGACCAAGACTTTAAGCACATTGTCAAATACCTTAGACATGCATGTGGGACACACACAAGGTCCCCCTGCACTCAAAGCTCTGCTGCCACTGGATAAAGGTAAGAGCCATCCTGTACCCTGGGACCTGGAGAGGAAAATACACTATCACAAGACCCCTGATTTTCTGCACAAAGTGAATTTTACCTCAACTGCTACATAAACAGTCTTAGTTCTATATTTTAATATCACAGTTTGGTGCCCTTATGTTGTCAGAGCTTCTTGGGATGCAATATGGTGTTTTATTTCTTTCACATATTTTGAATAAGGGGCTCATATACAGGAAGTTGAGAAATAGATTTCTGTCTCTACCATGCTCTGTCTTAAACCATGGGTCTAAGGCTCTGGAACATGTAGTCCTCAGTATCTGGAAGGTCTGAACAAGAGGTGAAGTACAGGCATCCTTGTGTAACCTAAATATACTTCAACATACCATCTCAAAACACATTCTCCAGCTGTATATCTCTCCCTTAAGCCCTACACATGAAATCTCTTGACAGTACTTAGGCTTTCCCCAGTTGGTTTTTGTTGGTTATTTTTTTCTGAAATGAGGATTCTCCACATTTGCACCTAAATTCCTAGGTCTGTATCTTTGTAGACATCTCTCTAATGATTCAGAATTATTTTGTTTTTTAAATGAAGTGTCATATACAAAGTGTGTTTTCTATTCTACTTGTACTTTTAATTCTTGCACAAACAAAATATTTGTTCCAATTCCCTTGTTGTAACTTCTTGTTGATTAGTTCATTGTTCAGCCCAAAATATTCAGAGGGCTTTCAGGAGGTCATCTTGTGGTGCCCAAAGGCAGAGTTGATTATACATCAGATGTTCTTGCCAGCTGCTTGTCTAACCAGTTCTTAAAAACCTCCAGTGATGGAGATTTCATCATTTCCCTAGGCAACCTGTGCCAGAGCATAACTATCCTTATCATTAGAAAGTTTTTCTTCCCAGGAAGTAGGATCATCTACTGGAAGACAGGTCAGTCACTGAGAAATGCTTTAAGATAATGCTGTGCTGTCATCCAAATCCACCAGATGCTTACTTAGGCTTAACATTTGGTAAGGAATATGCCATCCTTGAAAGATAGAGAAATGTTTTTGAGCCACTCCCAAGACAACTGATAGCAACTGATTCAGATAAATCAGCTATTGGCTCCTTAGTAGCAATAAATATCTCAGTGGCTGCTCCTGGATGTCTTCCACACATGAATAAGAATGAACTGGGAACAACACTTCTCCAAAATACTTAATTCTTAAAGAATAGGCATTAAGGTGGAAAAAAATTGCCTGGATCAAATACTGAGAGCATCCAGCCCGTGATGAGACCCAGATGGCATTGTGAAACCGGTCAGATTAGGCTAGATTAGGCCAAATATATATTCCAAGTTGTTTTGCCAATGAGCAAAAAGAAGAAGCTTCCAAGAAGGCCTACTGAGTTTCCAATTTAAGCTGGCACCCCCTGCAACTTAATCAAACCACTTTAGTGACAGGCAGCCTAGTGAATGTGTGCTTATTTCATGCATAGCTCTCCTAAAGCAAAAAAATAGAGCAGTTGTTTAAGGGCATTTTCAATGGTGTTCTGACTAGCAGCTCTTATTTGCTTTGCACATTTCAAGAAGGAAAATGGAGGCCAGAAGAAACCAATCCATTTTGGCTAATTCAATTTTCCATGCATGAGATTCTTGACTTTAAAAAGAAAGAGACAGAGATGCATCTTATTTTTTCATTAACTTTTGTAAGAAAAATATTGAAGCTGTTCTCCTGCTCTATTGAAAAAGTTTTCCATGGAAACCAGATAATGAGAGTTAAAATAGAAAAAGAAATAGATAAAAAACGAAGCAGAAACTCTAAATCTCAATCACAAACCCTCCATTAAAATTTTATTCTATTCAGATCCCAGCATTCACTTGGCCCCCATCTAAATGATGCTTGAGAGATCCTGCTGATCCACCTACTTTTTTCTTCCATTATCTGGCAAGAAAATCAGCAAGCTCTGTGCTAGTGTGGAGACTCAAACACATGCAGGGAGGCTATGTCTGAGAAAATCCTACAACCCCAATAATGAAGCAGATGGCACATGAAACATTACAGATGTGAGAGCAGATGAACATTGCAGTGGTTTTCAGTGGTCCCACTCTGGACTTCCAGGGGGCTTATACTTGAATTCACCCCCTCTAACTCAGGCACGTAATTGAAGTGCCTCTTCACCCTTAGTGACCTCATTAGTCAGTGGAAGGAGATAGATATTTCCAGCCCACTCAAACCTTGTGTTGCTTTCGGAGATCTCACTGTTCCACCATTGCTGATAGCTGAATTTTAGAGCATCCCAGTTCCTAAATTAGGTGTTTTCCTTAAGAGGCAAAAATTAGATAAGGATGCCATCAGAGTTTGTAGCACAGTGAAATGTAACAGGGCATCTTAGCTAGGCAATTTCATGCCTTGTGCAGTGTATAATGGCATCTGGGGGTCACATGAACTTGTGAAAGAGTGGGGAAGCCCATAACCTGTTCTAAGAAATAACCTCTAAGAAAGTTTAGAGCTTGGCTCCAGAATGCAGAAAGGGCTTCTTACCTCTTTGAGATTCTCTGGGACATCGACAACATGACAATCTTGTATCCTGGAGACTCAGATGGAGAAAGGCAGTGCAAGAAATCCCTGACCAGAGTATCTCTTTGTGGACACCAGAACCCCATGGCAACCCGTCCTCCAGCCTGAGGGGGTTTCAGATCACTTCTCCTACAAGACAGATGTAATCACAAAAGCATGGAGCATCCAAGGGAGCTCCTTCTGATTTCAGTCTTTATAGTCCCCATCTTGGCAGGCCAGGTGATCACTTCATTTCTGTAGCTGTGATTAGAATATGTTAACAGGGTAGGTCCTAGAGTAAAACTGAAGTAAGACCTGGCTGAAGGTCTATTTTCTGACCCTTTGTGGGTTTGTGCACATCAGCATGACTACATGTGACTTTCCCTGTGGATTCCTCACCAAGGACCTGAAAAGCTGAAGTCAAGACTGTCCCAAAATAATTCATCCTAGGTTTTAATTCAAACCTCTCGTTTTCTGGCAGTAGGAACTTAATCAGCATTTTGTGAGCATTCGCACATTGCAGACACGATCATTAAAGAAGGCTTAGGGTTGTCTGCAGTCAAGACTCCCTGTTAGACCCCTTCATCTTGCAGCACTGAGGCTGTGACCTGAAGAGACTGTGGCAGCATCCCCTAATCCTTTAAACTCAGCCCTTCCAGACTACCAAAAACAAGCAGGATTGGTTATGGTTCAGCTTGTGGTTTTTCAGTTGCCTGTTGGACTATCTCATTTTTACTGTCCCCAGCCCAAGGCTGATATTTTAGGCTGCAGCAGGTCTGGTGTTATCTTGCAGAGGGGCCTGCCAGAAGGGCATCTGCCATCTTGCCCTGGAGCAGGGTGGCCTGGGAGGAAGAAGGAGAGCCACTCTCTCCTGCAGCCCTGAAGGAGCAGCCCATGTCTGTCTGGGCAGCAATCACCTCACTGAGCCAAAGGGCTTTCACTCCTCAGGCACTGCGATGGACCTGGCCCCATAGGTCTGGGAGCACCTTATCTGTCACCTCCGTCATTCATCCCAAACCAGTCACCTCTTTGAAGCACAAAAAGGAATAGCAACTAGATGTGAATGCAGGGAAAGCAGGGTGTCCTGACCTCACCACAGATATGTTTCATCCAAACTATTCAGTCTGTAAGAATTAAAAAAAATAATAATTCTTTAATTTTAGTTTGGACATGACTAATAATTAAGGTAAGCGTTGTATTATGGATCTGTACATTGTCATGAGATTAAATTTCTCAATGATGAACAGAACTAGAAATTATGCTTTGACAGCAATATTGAATTTTATTGACTGAAAATCTAATTAATGATAATATAACAGTTGTCAATTGGCCTGTTTTCCATGTGTTCAATGATAAAAATTGTCCTGGCACTAATGCCAATGTCTCTCTTTTTCCTTCCCACCATAAAGTCATCCAGAGCCAGTTCCTTGTCCTAATATGGGCTAGTTAATAACTCACTTTAGAAAGAATAAGTATACATAGTTAATCTTGTGCCATAATTACTTGCTAATGATAAAAATAAATCTGATAAGGCAGGAACTTGGGAGGGTTTAGAGTGGTCAAAAAAGTCATAATTTCCTCAAAAAGGTATACTGAACAATAGACATTAAGTTATTTTTCTGAATTCTTGGTGAAAACCAGCCCAGCTGCAGGTCTGACACTTTGAGGTTGGTCAGACCTCTCTGGTCCACTATGAGTTAAGATATAACCAAATTATAAAAGGTACATCCAAAGGGAAGCCAGACAAGTGGGAATTCAAAGATTAATTAATGCATCTGGTAACTCTTTACCTCCAGATTCCACTCCTGAAGATATGAAACTTGTCCAAAGCAAAAATCCACTTCAGTATTCCATTTTCCCTTTGCTCCTCAATGAAGACAGGTCAGATAAGCTTGTTCCATGTGAGACTGCTTTCTTTTTTGATGTTAGGGGCTTATTTCAGTGCCACTGAATCAGGGATTCATATTAATCATTCATTGTCATGACACTCTTGACTCAATCAAAACTGCAGGGGTAGTTTTTCTTTACAGCTCCAATTAAAATTAAAGGTGGCTTTATCCTTACAAAAAGGATCTCTCAGCAATGAAGTACAAATGGCATAAGCTTTGATGAGTTGGGATCTTCCACCATTCCCCATTGTGAAGTTTGAAAGACTAGTAGGTTCCTGACAAAAATATATTCAAGCAGATACAATATTCAAGTTAAGATTGGCTTTCAGGTACTATAAAAAGTTTTATTCCTTGGTAATCAAACTGTTGTTGTGATTGTCTGGAATTTGTGTTTTCCAAAATAAATTACTAGCTACAGGGGATGTTCTAATGGGCAGAGGCAGGTATCCAGTCATAATGGAGTATCCATTTTTAAATCAAATTATATACTTGTAATTGCATTGTGGCTCCTATTCCCAGTGGACCAAACCACAATAATTCTCATAAGAAATTCAAGTGTCAACTACTGACCCCCCAAAACTTTCAATCTCCAATTAAATTTGCCCTGAAGGATTAAGCTCAGGAGATTAATTCTGCTAAGATGCAATGCTATGAAACTGTTTCAAAATACAAGCCCTGGGACATAAGGTCAGCTTTGGGGCAATTGGCCAAGCAGGCTTTGTTTTCAAAGCCTTTCTTCCCACTTGCCAAGTCAGGAAGCATCTGATTTGGTGTAGATGTCACAGTTTATGCAATATCACCCAGCAGAAAACCAAAATGCACATGCTCCACACTGACTCAGCAGAACAGGATTTCAGGGATGTGGTCTGATGAGGCGGGATCATACACAAGCTCAGGTCATTGTTTCCCACTTCTTGGCCTTTCTCCTGCCAGGCAAATGCTCTGTGGACTGGCAGCTACTCAGGGTGCCATGTAGCCTACAGCGAGAGCAGCACAGCAGATGTACGAGCACTCAGTCACTACTGACCCAACCATGCACCTATGGGTGTGGGACCAACAGCCCAGGCACCAGAGCCTCTCTTTGTGAGCTCAGGGATGCTGATGCATGTGAATCATATCATACTCCTTCCCTCTTTTGGGATTACTCCTTCCACCTCCCAAAACCACTGTGCCTCTGCCTTCCCCTGTACCCTGCTCCCACCAGACCCACATCATGAATGGAATTTCTCAATCCTTCCTCATAGTCCCATTTCTTGCACCTCCAAGCTATGAGCTGTAATGTGTAAGTGACAGCTTTAACATTTCTTGTGTGTTTTGAATTCATATTTCTCTCATCCTAAACTTGAGCTCAAAACTCAGTTGGTGGGGAAAACTGTCCTCTTTATTTTTATTTTTCTGTTGCTTGATGAGGCACCACACCTCACATCTTACTCACTACCTCATAGGCAGACCCAGAAGGAGTTAACTTCCTTGTCACCCTCCTTTGAGGTTTTCTGCTTTGATATTGCAAAGACTCTTCATATAAAATGAAAAAGAGAAGGCAGAGGGGGAGGAAGCCCTTCTAGTTGTAACACCTGGTCACAATCTGCTTGCGTGAATAAAAATTACACTCCTCTTTCTCTTGAGTCGAAGATAATCAGGACTGTTTTCCTGCAAACCAGAATTTAAAAAAGAATCAGCCAGGCTGAGTGGGGAATGAGGAACTTCACATCAGTCAGTGTCTGAGATACAAGCTGCTGTTGGCTTCGGCAGCTCTGCCTGTGGGGGTGTATACAGACCAGCCCACATTCATAGTTCTGTGGGACTAAGCCGTCGGTGGCAGAGAGGCTATTATCTGTACTATATAGCACATGGCCCTGGATCTCTGTCACTGTGGTCCCCTATATCAGTATCAGACTCACAGAATCATAAAATATCTCAAGTGGAAAAGGAGCCGTAAGGATCGTTGAGTCCAAATCCTTGCTCCTCACAGGACTACTTAAAGCTAAACCATATGACTAAAAGTGTCTTCCAGACAGTCCTTGAACTCTTGACAGGCTTGGTGCCATGATGATTTCCCTGGGGAGCCTGCTCCAGTGTTCAAGTATTAGTATTTTTTATGCATTTTTTAACCAAAATATTCTGAAGTACTGAGGACTTGGCTCTGGCCCAAGCGTACTAGTGTCATGGCTCTGATAGTTCATGTTGCAGTCTCTTGAGGTGACAAAAAGGTATGCAGGCATGTTTGAGGATGCACAGGCCACTGAGATAGCACCAGATGACAGCACAGGGTGAAGGCATGCACAGCTGGTGCTCTCCTAGTGGACAATATGAGCTGTTCCCAGGACTCTGCTGGATCTGTATCTTGGACTCAGCTCATTGGAAGATTTCAAGAGTCAGAGAGTGAGTCAAGCTGAAGATTCAAACATGGCTTCAGTGCTCACAATTCTTTCCTGGCCTTTTCTATTTAACACTATGTACATACCCAATGTGGCTGATGGTGTGGAGTACCTTCTGGGAATGTCCACAGTGGCATGCCTGCAAGGCTTTTGTCACTGAGAAAATGCAATGATGTGGATCCACTTAACCCAAATGAGCCAATCCATGGCAGTTAGGTATAAGTTTGCTCTCTGTCTATAGTAAATGCAAAGAGAGCCTGTTGAAACCACAGTAAGAGGGGATTAAGCTGGGTAAGATTTCCTCCCATGTGCCAAAGAGTAGAAGCATGCACTCAGTTACTGTGCTCCAGCTGATATTCAATGTATTTATTGTGCTACAATATGCTGATCATATGTCTGAGCCTCAAGAAATTATTAACATTTCTGGTTTGATTAAGTGAAGGTCCCTTTTGAAGCTGCAAATGATGCCGCTACAATCTATCAAGCAAATATGTATTTATGAATATTTAAATATGCTAGTTATGCAAATGTGCACTTAGGGAATTTAAAAATACATGTAATTAATCTCTTTGGGGTTGCTACGATCTGTTAAGTGAATACATATCCAAGGAGAATAATCAAGTCAATAAGCCAATAATGACTATTGCAGAAAGATACTCAGTTGTGTATCTCTTCTCCACAGATGATGGCAACACACAGTGGTTCTGGAGTAGACAGTTATCTTATATCTTCAATTATTTCTCTGCTGGGCTGCAATACCTAAGGTTGGCTGATGAAACATTGCCCTCCACAGCCACACTTAATCAGGGCATTAAGACTCATAACAAAATCATTGCTGCAAAAAATGAAAAAGGGTATGCCAAATCTTTTCTAGATTAAATGTTTGTGTTCACATCCATCATTCCGCCATTCATTTCAGACAAAGTCCTCAGAGATATTCAATGCTTATTTCTGTAATACCTGACCCCACAACACCCCACTCTCTGGTGGGATCCTCATCCCCAAGCACATGTAATGCCCAAGGAGCGTGGATTGTCTAAAGGAAGAGATTCTGGAAATTAGGCAGGTTGGGATTCACTTAAACTAGCAAAGACACAAAGAAAAGAGATGGTGCTTAAAGTATGTAAGGGTTGTTTCTATTATCTAATAGCTTAGCTTCCATGCTTGCTCCTGCATCTTGGTCATCTTGCACCCATTCTGCATTTGTATTACTTCATACCTGGGATCTCTTTTGTAGAAGTCAACAAGATAAAACAAGAACACAGTAATAGCAGGGCAAACATAGCCTAAGAAGCTGAATGGATCAGCAGCGCACGTCTGCTGACCACTTAGTATTCCTCCACACTAGCTGCCCAGCTGCTCCCTCATGACTTCCACCTAAGCCTATCGGTCTGTTCTTGTGGAGCAAACAAATGGCTCCAAGAGCCACATATGGTAAAGGACCATTGAAGAAATCTGGTATCTTTGAGACTTCTTTCCATTTGCTTAATTTGGTTGAAATTATATAAAGCATTAAAATTTATTGGGGGCTGGGGCAGGGGTAAGAGCTAGCAAGAGCACACATGCAGAATATATTCTCAGAAGACCTTTGTATCATTTTCTCAGAAGATAGTATTTTTAAAATGACAAATGCACATTAATCTCCTTGGTTACTTACCTGATAAGTAAGAATCTGAGACTTTTCTACCTGACTTGGAGCAGACAAAAAACATCTCCTTTTAAGCTTTCAGGCATTCTGGACTGGGCTTCTGGCTAGAGCTATTTCACTTCTTCTTCCCATACCCATGTCAATTGGTAATGGATTTTACAATCTGATCAACAGGGTTTGCATCTGAGGTACAAGAGAGTGAGGATCAGATCCTCCTCATAAGCCATTTGTACAGTGTTCAGGTAAGATTAAGAAAGCCTCATACCATAATTCTCCACAGACAACAGTTCACCTTGTTATTTAGATCAAAGAGAAGAATTTGAACTTGATGGAAGAAGGTTTTGACTGTCAGGGTTCCATTCTTTCTGCCTGCTGGACAAATAGCCTCCCCCAAGACATGGTTTGAGCACACACTTCAGGTTTGACTGGAGATCATCTGCCCCCATGACTGAAGCCAGTGCAGCATTCAATCTGAGTGCATGCTCAGCATTTGATTTTCTGGATTCAGTAGCCATAATTTTGAAGATACCAAGAGAACTCTGTTGAAATACCTTTAGATTCAGGGCCTCATGCGTAGCTGAGGTAATGGTGAGAAAGACACAACATCAAGTACTGTTCTCCTACCTCCATGGGTTTCATGCCATGCCTTGCCTGCTTATTAAGTGACAGAGCTTAAGTCCTTATAGGTCCTGTCCTTGGAATAGTCTCACATGGAAACATGTCCTTGTCAGGAAGCTTGCAGAGGATTCAGCATGCAGCAGGCCAGTATCCCTGGGAGTCACTGGCACCTACTGCTGGCCTGTCCATGAAGCCCATCAGCCTGTACTGCCCACATGCTTCAGCAGTTAGGCTCCAGCACAGGAGTCCGAGAAACTGAGCAACTATTTAATCCTCATAGGACTCAGAGGATAACACTAAGCTCCAAATATTACCCACTTACAGCTCTGTATAAGCAGCATAGATAACTTTTTATTTATTTCACATATCAACTAAGACAAGCAGTCAATTTCCATCTCCAGACTTACCGGAGTAAAATAAAAAGCATGAAAGAACCAGCTAAATTTTCAGTGACAAAAGTGAGAATGTGGTATAGATATTTAAAAATAATTGCTTTGAAAACATGGCAGGTGGGTCTATTCTTTCTGGAAATGGGAACTGTATCAGGATCCTCCAAAAGGCATTAGTCAGGCTACAGACCTGGGATACAGAGAGTAAGGGCAAAATTGACTCTTATGAAGATGTGTTCAGTAAATTTGGGCTCTACTGAAGCCCACAGGCCATGCAGTCCTGAGTGCTCTCCATCACACATATTTTAAAACAAACACTCTGCACTCACAGTAGCCACCCCACACACGAGCAGTGCTGCTCCCAGAGCAGGTTTAGGAAATGTAAGGGCAACTCGGTACCAATGCAATGCAGCAGATGATATTGTGAATGGTTACACTGACCTAGCAATTCCTTTCCAAAAGCATGGAAAGGCAGCACAGTTTTTCACAAAACTGATGGTGAAATCTAGATCTAGGGCCAGGCTTGTGCAGAGAGTTAAGTTCAGCCTTCAGGGAACAGCACTAGCTTCACAGAGACCTTTAATAGTTACATCCAAATCCATCACTACCACACCTGAGATCACAGGAGCAGCAAATGTACCTCTAGACCCTGCCTCAAAATCTGATCAGTGTGAAAGGGACTAATAAGCTTCAACACAGTTCAGCAGAACTGACTAAAGTTTAGGAAATGACAGCCTGTTTTCTACTTTCAGACATTTGTGAGAAAAGGCAAAATTAGGACCATCATGTTCAGCAGTGCACTGACTGGGATTTTCACATGTTTCATTAACAAAACCACTTCTCTCTAGTGGAAATATTGACACAAATATGAACAGTGATACTAAATACTTTTAGAAAGGCATTTTATTTCTGAGCTTATGACTTACTGTTTTGAGCGGCCATGACTACTAGTTCTCTTAGGCAAATTAAGCCCAATTATCTGATGCCTAAATTAGAATCCTGTCCCTCCTCATCTCCATTTACAGCAATTTTTAGCACAAGAGCAATAACAGTTACACACACTTACCTAATTATAGATAATGATCTTTATAAAGAGCTGCTAGAATATGCTAAGCATCTTAGCATAAACATACTCATTCATTCCTACTGCAAGATTATGGTTAGAGCCTAGTGATGGTGGCAAATAGTATCCCTGTGGAAGCTCAGTACAAAATACTGTGTTAGTCAAATGACCTATTTCCCCCCTTTCTTCTATCCCATCAGCTGCAGGCATTCATTCCCAGGTCAAAAAGACAATTGCAGTCTATGCCTCACATCAACAGTTATGCGAAAAGCATCCTTTTTGCCTCTGATTTGTGACACCGTCTCTTGTTGCTGCCAGATCCCACACTGCTCACACTGTTAAATAAAAATTAATGACCAAATTCTTCTTCTAGGGCAGATTAAAGTCACCACTTGACACAAAAGGGCCAAATTTCCTCAGTATGATCTGGACAATCAACATAATAGACCTCCATTTCTGTCCACTACTTCTCCTTCCCTTCCTTAATATTTGTAGTCTGATTCTGATGTCACATAAAAATAATACATAAAGAAATCCTGTGGTACTAAATGATCGTGAGCAGCATTTTAGCTGCATTGTATCCCATACACTGAAAGTTACTTTGCACGTTATAAATTTTTCCTCACTGAAGGGTTCTTTCTGCTAGGTACAGGTCAAAGAAAGAGATCTCTTATCTACTTGCAAAATAGAAGCCTGAGCCCAAACGTGGTGCTTTTGGACCTGTGGGGGGCTATGATCACAGGAAAAAAACACTACCTCCAAGCAGTTCTATGTCCCAACAAAGCTCAAGGCACAGCCCTATAACCCTGTGATGTCCAGGACCCCCCAGCTACTGCTGCTTTCCAACCTGCAGCAGCACCACAGATAAAGCAAAAGGCTCCTCAGCAACAGTAAGCTTTCCAGATAATTTCAGGGAGGTGGAGAGGATAAATACATTGTAAATACAGATTTTTCAGCACCTTGCCAGTGGAGCAATGTCAAGATCACACCTCTACCTCTCCTAATGTTGCATCCTAGGAGCTCAGGAGCAAATGCTGCTGGTTGCCAAGATGGTCCATGCCACAATTTCCAGCCCTCCTTGCATGACAAGACCAGTTTCATCCCACAAAGGGCAGCTACTGGAAAGACAAGTTCTTCTCCTGCCACCTTAAACTTCCATTGGCATGTGTCTGAGTAACAGATATGTTGTGAACAGAGAGGTAAAAGGAACTGAAACACAGACTCCGTGTGTGAAGGAGCAGCTGCTGAGGTCCTGGGATGGTCCTTTGGCCAGTTTTGGAGGACCCATATCCTAATGCACTGCCTGGAGCACACACACTTTTTTATGTCTGAGTACCAGGTCTGCAAGCTCCAGGGAAGCAGGCAGAGCAGCAAGTGCACTTCCTCTCCTTGCTGCCAGCAGACTTGAAAAACCACAAACTGTGGTTCTGGGAGGGACTGGGGGGAAGAACCTCTTCACCAGAGAGTGGTCTAGCATCTGCACCTGACACAAGAGAGAAATTGTACTACCCAGAAAGTTTCTGTCAGACTGGTCTGTGCTCTTGCAGCTTTGATAGCACTGAGGTCCCCCCCTTAAGAAATTATTCCTGCTTTTTCTCCCTATGAAATAACAGGAGAAGAAGCCTAGTGCAGATCTTGGTTCACAGTTCTGTGCTGCTTCCCATCAAATTGCCAGCAGCTGCCTCAGGGTTTTTGGCAATGAGGGCATGACAGCAGCCTGCAGTAGAAAATTTTGATACCCTGATCATCTAGTAGGAAAAAATTCCTGCACAGGGCATTGAGAGAAGCATCGTATGGGACACTTAAAAGATGTGTTTCCATGGGTTGCTGAGGTCTGTATCTCCTGAGAACATAAATAACCCAAGTCTGTCAGGGGAAATATGCCAGGCAAACACCTTTGCTGCTGTCAGGAAAAAAAAAGAGATGCAGCAATAAGTCAAAATTAGTAAATGGTCCCATTAAGGCCTCAGCTGTTTGATGCTGCTAAATTACAGGGTCCAGTCAGAGAATAGCATGATGCTGAAACAAAACTGCTTTGAGGTGCCAAACCCATGCTTGGGAAAAAAGTAGAGATGAGGTTGTTACAAAAGAAGTACATCTAGTGCAGAACCTGCTTCTACGTGTGGTATCTATCAGTGTGAATATCAGATCCAATGCCAACTCATACGACAAGTTACTGTGCAAAACCTTTCGTAACATGGAGGTGAGGTTGCAAGACTACTAATCTCACCGTCCCAAACCTCAACACGGTGGGCAAACCCATCTTGTGGCTGCTACTTGCAGCCTAGGGCCAGACCTTCCCCACTGTCTCCATACAAAGCAACCGTACAATGTGTTTTGAGGAAACACCACTAATAGTGTGCAGAACGGATGAGCGAGTAACTGGTGTGCTGGGTTATGAAGACTTCCTGACTCTTACCCAGGAAGGGCATGGTCTGCAGGTGTCATCTGGGGTGAAGAATAAAGTGCAGCTCCCAGTGACTTATTCCTAGTTACTGCTTTGACTTTCAAGGTTTGTGTTAGTGAGAGAAACTGTGTCATATTTATATGGAAATATAAATATCTAGGGTAGACATGTGATAATACAAAAAAAATTACATATTATTTTGGGCAGACAGAGTGCAATTGCAGCTACACATACACAAAACTGCACTCCTTGCAGTGATAGTAGAATGGGCAGGCCTGTTCCCAGCACTTGGAAATGTGTTTGCAGTGCCTTTGCATGGATGACCAAAAAGCAGAGATCCCACGACTGAGGGAGACTTTCCACCTCAACCATCTGCACACCATAGCAGCTCTGTGAGAATTACCCAAGAACAGCCTCAGCTGGGCGGATTTAACTGTCAAGAAAACAGGCATTTCCTGCTGGTATGAGCAACAGCTCTAACTCTTTCCTGCACAGAAATTTATTTGTCACATTTTACATATTAAGAAATGCAGAAAGAGTAAAGGGCTTTGATTCACCTGATGTAGTTAGGCCTAGGACCCATCTGTATTGGTGAAGAGTTTACACTATCTCTTTCCATGATTCAAGACTTTCTCTTCAAAGGAACACACCAGCAGAATC
The DNA here is from genome assembly GCA_013396695.1 of Sakesphorus luctuosus. NCBI lineage: Eukaryota > Metazoa > Chordata > Aves > Passeriformes > Thamnophilidae > Sakesphorus > Sakesphorus luctuosus. Next base: position 407,335 of record VWZD01009210.1, read on the forward strand.
CATATTAATAGCATCAGCCAGGAGCTATTCTCTGGTGAGTGTGTACAGATGCACATTTTTCAGCACCTGAAACTACAGATTTTCTACCAAATTAGCCCTAATAAGTGATCTGAGAAACTCAATCAAGTACAATCTTGATTAAATGAAGTTTTCCATAAAATACTTCCTTTGCATAACTAGGAAACGTTAAGGGCATGTTCTCTTCTGCATACACAGCCTTTTGCTGCATAGATCCAACAGGCATTAACAATCCTAGTGTTGAATACTTGCCATAGACCTAGTCTGGAACAATAATTCTTGCAACTTCGTTAAATAGTTTCATCTCATTCATTACAAAGCTCATTCTTTACTTTCAATTACTATTTTATTCTCAGTTATCCTATACTTTTCAGAAAAAATTGCGTGCCTAATTTGTGTTATTACTGCAACTATTTATTTAAAAGGTGCTTTAACAATATCAAGGCACAGTGGGTCATGTTCCCACCTCCAAGACCAGGTCTGCAGAGCACAGTATTGTCTGTTTTACTAAAAAAATCTCAGCTAGCAAGATGACCTGGCAGCACTGTGAGTGGGTATGAGGCTTTTTCTTTCTCTTATCCTGCCTTTTTCAAAAGAAAAGCAAACCCAGCATGCTCTTCTGACCATCTGAAAGAATAAGGAACTTGTTCTATAGTGGGACACATCAAGGGGCACTATATTTCACCCAGGGACAGCAGAGAATTTGGCTTGGTTACAACACTATCAGTGGAGAGGATGAAATCCTTTTATCTACTTCTAAGCACAGTTTTCACTTCTTTTAGACAATGGATTAAATGGAGGTAAAGGAGCGGCACCCACAGGTATTTACATACTGATGATGATATCAAACACCATTATTCAGAGTAAGAAGGTCTCCCTGGCTAAGCTGTACTTTCCTTTTATGATGACCTCAGCACCCTCCAGGCCTCATTCCCTGGCGACCGTCTACTTAACCAGTCTCTGGCGATTCCTCAGCCAGGATGAGTGGAGCAAAGTGAGCATTTCTGTTCTTACACCATGTAGGAAAGTTTGCAAGCAGTGTTCTCTTATTTTGTACTCTCAGGACACATCTGCTCTCACGCAGACATGCCCAACAGAGGTAGAGCCAACAACGACCATGCAGAGCGGTGCAACATACTGTACACTGCTACATGAACATCTTGTATCCCTGGAACCCCATGCCTTCAGGCCTATGCAAAGTACCTAGCACAATGGGATTATGGTGAAGCTACATCTTGAATACTGAGGCCTATTTTGTTGGCAACAGTGGAACAGTGGGATTGAGCACACCCTCAGAGAGTCTGCAGATTAAACTGAGCTGTGTGATGTGGTGCAGTTGACATGCTGCAGAAAAGGAATGCTACCCAGAGGGAAGTGAGCAGGCTTGAGAGGTGGGCCAGTGTGAACCTCATGAAGTTCAATAAGGCCAAATGCGAGGTGCTGCACCTGGAGAGGGGCGATCCCAAGCACAAATACAGGATGGGTGGGGAAGGGATTGAGAACAGCCCTAAGGAGAATGACTTGGGGGTGTTGGTTGGTGAGAAACTCAATGTGAGCCAACAGTGTGCACTTGTGGCCCAGAAAACCAACCATATCCTGGGCTGCATCAAAAGCAATGTGACCAGCAGGTCAAGGGAGGTGATTCTGCTCCTCTATTCTGCTCTCATGAGACCTCACCCAGACTACTGCATCCAGCTCTGGGACCCTCAACACAAAAACATGGACCTGTTGGAGGAAGTCCAGAAGAAGACCATGAAGGTGATCAGAGGGGTGGAAGACAGGCTGAGAGAGTTTGGGCTATTCAGCTTGGAAAGAGAAAATTCCAGGGAGACCTTGGAGTAGCCTTCCAGTACCTGAAGAGGGTGTAGAAGACTGAAGAGGGACTTTTGACAAGGATGTGCAGTGATAGAACAAGGGGTAATGGCTTTAAATTAACTGAGGCTGGGCATAGATTAGATATTAGGAAGAAATTCTTTACTATGAGGGTGGGGAAACAGTGGCACATGTTACCCAGAGAAGTTGTAGATGCTCCATCTCTGGAAGTGTTCAAGATCAGCTTAGACGGGATTATGAGAACTGGCTAAGTGCAGGTAAGGAGAGGTTGGAACCAGATGATCTTTGAGGTCCCTTCCAAGCCAAGCTCCTTCCAATCTTATGCTTGCATGAGAAACAGGAACTGAAGAGGAACATGGTATCACATATATAGCAAATATGCATGTATCAAATACATGTATACAATCTATACATGTATACAATCTATACATGTATACAATGTGTACATGTATCAAATTTGTACATGTGTATCAAATACAATATACACATGTATCAAACACATGCATTAAATACATATGTATCAAATCTTGAGAGATACTGAGAAAACAGGGTCCTTTTCTACATTTGTCTCCTCATATGCAAAGAATTAGGGAACATTTTGCAAAATTAGCAGATGGCCAGTTCCAAACAAATGAAAAGACATACTCCACACACAGAGTTCAGCTGTGCTCCTCACAACTGTGGATGTTAAACAGTTTAAAAAGCAATAGAACAAAGTTCACAAAACTTGTGAAAACTTTGAAAGCCTGGGAAAAAGAAATAACCTATTGACAGACATTGAGTACAAAGTGACTCCCCTTCCTCCCAGCTGAGGAAGTGCCTAGACAGAAAACTGTTGTAAGTCAGGTAAAATTTCTCAGAAAAGTGTCCACTTGAGGTACCCACTCTGAGCCTGCTGAGGAGAATTGCCTGCGAACTTTTGGACTTACCCCTACAGACACTCTTAGGGTGTTTCTCATGACTCACAACTTTCCCTTTAGTGTTAGACTCTTATTGAGCTGCTCAGACCTTGCCAAGGCAGCCCACTATCTATGGGAGTCACAGAGGCCTGCAAGAAATCCCATATCCTCTTCTTCACTTGATTATAAAGATCACAGTTTTGGGAAGGCCCGTGAGGGGAGGGGAGGGGAGGGGACTTCCTAAAGTTCTCCACTTAATTCCTAATTGTTTTGTGCCTGTTTGCAAATCTTGTTTCCATTAGATTTTGCTTCCCTCTAAGGTGCTGAGCTTCATCCACTTTAATCCACTTAGGAGTTGAGCTGTGATTCACAATGAGCTGGAGGTGATGGCAACTGCATTAACATTGGGAAGAGTGTGTTTTCTCTCCGGCACAAATCACTTCACTTGGCTAGGTCTCTGTCAGCCTCCTTTCTAGAGGTGAAAGTATTTACCCTCTTTGGAAATCTACAAGCACAAAAGCATGAGATAAGCGCTAAGTATTAGCTGCAGGATTGTAACACTACAAAGAGACATTGCCACCATGCTGGAACTTCCTTTAACAATGAGGAAAAGCCATTGCTCTGAGTAGGGAAGGAAAATAAAATTCTTCTTATTCACTCACTTAAAGCGTGATTGTAAGTCATTGTTGACCAGATGACATGAGAGGGAAAAATGCTGCTTCTAAACTTGCCTGGAAGTCAGTGTCACTGGCACCAAGTGTTCAAAACAATCATTTTTATACTGGGGACAGTAAAATTACAGTCCTTGCCACACACACCAGCAATGACAGATAATGTAACTAAAGAGTTTCTATTCTAAAAATTAAATGTAAGTGTTCTCAAAGGGATGTGTTTGTATGCATTCAGCAAACAGCCACAGGGCAATTGCTTACTGAGAGTACACAGTAGAAAATTCCCTTTCTCTGTGGGCAGGTGGTTTAAACTATAGACCCTGCACTGCTACCAGAAGGTGCCTGTCCTAAGACCTGTGGCATTCTATCTATTTATGCCAATGGGAAGTCTATCCAATTATGATCAATGTGCATATCATTGTTCAAGTCTCTGTAAAACACACATGCACACCACAGGCTGGAGGAAATTACAAGTGAGCCATTATAATGATTTAGTAACCAAGCAACCTCTTGATAAGTTCCAAGTAATTTAGTTTTCCCTGGGGCCATGCAGTTGAGCCATAGAAAAAGCAATGCCAGCAAGACAGTGAGGGGCTGGATGGGAGGGCAGCCATCCTGCAGCTCTGCTCGTGCAAACAGCATTTCTGGAACATTCACCTCCTTAACCACCCATCCACTGAGCACACTTTTTAAAGCTACAGTTATGTTACATGCTCCTGCCAAAAAAGCAGCTGACACATGATGAAATTTTAAAGAATTCTATTTGCTGTCTGACTACAGCACTTCACCTGTCCCACAGTACTTCACTTGACAACTTCATGGAAAGACAGTTTTTCTTTGGCCAGTTTCTGTAAATAAGGATTAGGGGAGTAAGCACCTGGATGGCAGATCCTAGGGCTGCCAAACTTTCTTCTTTTAGCACACTAATTTTCAAGAAACAGGAAACATTCTGTTAAGACAAAGAAAGACACTGACTTCTTCATATTAAAGTACATATTAGTCCAGTCTTGGTGATTGAGAAACGAAGTCTTATGGATGGGTTGCAATATAGCTAGGAGCAACCCCACAGGAGAGGAACCTGGAAATGAGCATCTGGAAAAACCTGGCTTATCTTTAGGAAGTGGCTACACTGCTATACTCCTTTGACACAAATCCATAAAGTGCTGGTGCCCAAGTAGCACTACTCCATGTACACAGAAATAACTGCACAGGACCTACACAGAGACCTATCAGACAATTTTAAATGGCTCTCACAACAGAGAGAAGAAACCAAAAGACTGGAAGGAAAGAGCTGGATATTCAAGTACAGGAGGTGTTCCCTGATCAGTGAAATCAGGTCCCTGGAACAATCATCTCCAACACCCAAGTGCATCTTCAGGTGCCAGATACTTCTGCAACTCCAATCCAAAACAAATTTCAGTTGCTGGGTAATCATCACAAGAGTTGTCCTTATCTTTATCTGCAAAATTAGCAGGTTCTGGTCATCCTTCTTTTGAGGGTCATGTATTCTCAAAAATATCTCTTAACTTGCAGGAATATAGCAGCAACCCTGTAATTTACCTCACGTTACATGGAACAATAGCAATGAAGTAGCAAAACCTTCTGACTTTAACCACAGCCCATCAATTATTGTTACATAGGCAAACACAGTTCAGAGACAAACGAAGTTTTAACCAAAGTTAAGTTTCACTGTGTCATTTTTCTAAATGGGAGAGAAATGAACACCAAAATTTGAAACTAATGCAGTTTTCCATGTTTTTCATGAAAATAAAACCAAACCAAATATTTGGCTTTGAAAGCAGATTTTCAAAAAAAAGGCCTGAGTGGCTTTTTTTGGTTGTTGCTGTATTAATGCTGGTCCATCACCATTATCATTGAAGTCAAAGGCATGGGGAAACAGTTCATCTTGGTAAAGCTAGGTTAAACCAGTGCTACCTGTCTTTAAAGACTCAGATCCTGTCCAGAACATCCTTCACATGCACAGGTTGTGCAAAATCAGGGCCCAGATAACAGGACTTCAAGCAGGAAGGAAGTAGGTGAAGAAGAAGCTGCAGCCAGTTTTGATGAAAGGGGAACTATCAGTCTGTAGAGAAGCTACTAATAGAAATATTCAGCGAGCAGCCTTGGCTCCATTTTCTTTAATGTTTTTGCAAGTGACCCTGCTGCACAAAGCAATTGTGCTGCTTGTATTTGCTCATAGCATAAAGCAGACGGGCCCCATTTTCTAGGAGACATTTGCAAGGCCAAGAACTGGAGGAACAAGGTGACCAGAGGAAGAAAAATGGGATGAAATTTACTCAACACAAGATCATATATTCATGGAGTAATAGTGAGAACTTCTACCATAAGCTGAGAGCTCATTAACTGGAGATGACTGAGAAGAAGCAGGGAGCATTAGGTAATTATAGCATACCTTAAGTTACCAGGTGATGCAACTAGGAGAAAAAGCAAGTGTAATCCTAGGATATGTCAGCCAACATATTTCCAGAGAAGACACATAGTGGTTGTCATGACATAAAGCAGTGGTGCAACATGGAATGGTAATAACATACAAATGCCTGTACTAATTCAGATCATGGGTCCTCCTAGCCCACTGCCATTTTTTCATCCGTGGCCAGAGTAAGAACAGGAAGAATAAGAATAGGACAAGCACATCTGAGACTTCCTTCTGATACTCACAGCCTCAAAACACTTTCAGCTCAGGGGATTTCCTTTGTTAGTCTATTAAGCAACCCATTTTTTCTTCCAAATGATTTTCAATGTACTCATGAGCCACTATGAATCCACTATGTCCTTCTGCAAAGACCTCCTAACATATACTGCTTATTACAAGGAGAATCACTCCCCTTTTTTAAATTTTGAGCCTAGTTCCAAACAGTTTCATAATGTGTCTGCTAATTCTTGTTCAGGATGAAATAAGAAACAGTCAGCAGTCAGTCCCCATCAACCTTTTCCCAAATTTCATAATCTTTTGTCATATGTTCCCAAGTGGTCTCTCTTCCAGGCCAAACAGGTCCCCTGTCTTCAGTCAATCCATACCCTAGACCATCCCTGTTGCCCTACTCTCAGTTTAAGTAGACCCTTTCTAAGTTAAGGAGAGCAGGACAGATTTCAAGACGTGGTCAAGTCACAGTTTTAAACAGTGTCATAAGGATGCTGTGTTCTCTTTCTGCTCCTAATAGTTCCTATATTTGATGTGGATGGGGATTTTTCTTTTGCTTTTTGATGAGTATAAATCTAATGTTTGCATGTCTAATCCACTCATCCATGCCCAAAAATGTTAGCTTCACTTTGAAGAGGAACAGAAGAACAAAATCAAACTAAGATAATGAGTGATATGAAGAGCCCATCATATGAGTTCAGTTTAAAAGAAAAGTTATGATTCTTCTCTATACATATCACTGAAAGTACCAGGCAAGGACCAGAGTTATTGAGAGCAAAAGACAGTGTTCAGACAAAGATGTAAATTGGGTTCGGATGTAAATGAGGCTTGAATATCATCAGACTGATGATTAGAACAAAGCCTGGAGACTGGGAGACTCTGGAACAGACTCTCAACAGAAAAGGGTGTTAAAAATGAAATTAGTTCCAGGATGGGGCAGAGTCAGTTTGTGAAAGGATGGTTACCTACAGTACCAGGAGATTTGTAACACAGGAAGGCCCCACCTAGGTATGCATTTAATAACATATGAGGTACTTCACACCAGGTCTTTCTGCAGCTGTATTTAGTACTTCCCAAGGGCGATGCTGCTTGCTTTCCTTTTAGGATGGAGTACAATTCTTTTCACACAGGCATCCAGAGACCTACCAAAAGCATTCACAAGAATTAAAGGCAGAGAAATCAAGAAAGGCTGTAGAGCTTGCTGCTGGTTAGGTTACAAGCTATTACCAGATGAAGAATTAGCTTGAGATATATGGGAGCAAGAAACCTACATTAATCCTACTGCACAGCAATGTGGTGGGAGGAGCAGGCTACATAATCCCTAACCATTTAAATAATTCAATACTTATTAAATAGTTAAATCATTTAAGCAATTATTTATGGATTGACTGATCCCCTTGTTTATTGTTCTTTGTGTAGACAATCTTGGTGTAACCATTACAGCAAATACCAGAGCTTATAATAGGTCAGATAACAGAATTGTGTAACTAGGCACTGGATGGATAAAGAAACAGATTTGATTTGGGATAAGGGGATTTTTGGTAGGAATTGTGGGGGTTTTTTCACTAGCATCAGCATTTATAAAACCCGAGACTGCTATCACATTAAAGAGGAAAAAAACAACAACAACAAACAAAAAAAACCAAACCAAACCAAACCAAAAACAAACCAGAACTGCCAGAAGTCTTCAGGATCACTGTTTTCCTTATCACTTGATATATGTTTAAAACACTAGAGGATACATGCTAGAAAGCTAACTAGTCAAAGGTATTATTGTATACACTAGAATAACACAGGCATATTTCAGAGAAGTGTAAAGCAACTATAAGACATTTCTTTTCTCTTAAGAAGTCAGAAAACTGGAAGGATCATTTCCATATGCTCAAAGGCAGGAAGATTAAAAGTCGTCCTTACTAAATTGCCAGTAGAGATGGCAACCCTGATTCAAAAGAGTGAAATTAGTCCTGTAAAACTCTCTTTGCCTCAGCTGTCAAACAACTGCCAGGTTCTTTAATGTCAAAAGATTCAGCCTTGTGCCATTGGTTGCAATGTATGCTTTACTGCAAAAGTCACCCATGCAAAACCTAATGTCCAGAAGGACAAAGATTTAGAGATGGCAGAACTGGCTAAATAATCTTACAAGATAAAAACACGAAACATGAAAAAATAATGTTGATTTTCTGTAAGGTGCTTGGAAAAAATGCATAAAAATGTTGTTTAAAATTATTTATTTAATTATTGTGTATATATATATATATATATGCAGTGCATAAATCATTCTTTTCTCAACAAAAATATATATTGCCCATCACAGTAACACATGAATGTGAGTCTAATAATCACTCTCTGTATTGTTCTTTCGAGAGTAGAAGAGACGTATACCACAAAGGCAGCTGCAGAGTTTCAGAGGTAAAGATTTACACCATCCAGCCATAGTCACTTGACAAAGAAGCCTCAGCTTGCACATGCATGGAGATCAGCAAAGCACAATGCAACTTTGCTAAAGCACAGTCCCAGTAAATCAAAATTCTCGAAATCTTGCTTGGAAAAAAATAAAACAAAACAAAACAAAAACAACAATAGCAAAAAACCAAAACCAAAATAAACCAAACCAACAACAACAAAAACCCTCATGATTTCTGTTCTATTCCCACTGGGGCTGTGTCTTCTGTTCTATTCCCACTGGGGCTGTGTCATCTCATCATCAAGAGCAACAATAAAACCAATTCATTATGTTCCATTGAAGGCAGCCTCAGGAGAGAGATCAAAGAATGAGAGGAAATGAAAGCTGACCGACTTTATCACCTTTGGAGTCAGTCCCAAAGATCTCAAATTAATTTAGATTGCTGGGGCAGTGCATAAAAGCTGGCAAGCCCTTTACCAGTGCAGAGCCTCTATACAAACCAGTCAAGTGCTGTTGTCTCTGGGGTTTTCCAGTAAGCCAAACCTTTTTGTGAGTGCTAAGTACTTTTTCCTTTGGCCATTTCAAGTTTATTATTGGACACGGGGAGGGGGCGGGGTGGTGGTGGAATACTTTCATGTTTTCCTCTCGAAATCTGCAGGGAGCCATCTTTCTCTCCTGAAAGACCCAATTGTGACATTGCTGCATGAACACTCTTCCCTCGTGGGAGGCTGCCTGCTGTCAGCCCTTTCTGCTACCAGCAGCAGCCCTGCCTGGCCAGCCACCCTGGGATGGCACCCCAAGCACACAACGGCGCCCACAGGAGCTGGGGGCTGCCTGCAGCAAGGCTTTCACTCTGTTCAAGAGAGCAAAACAATTCGGCAAAGCTGCAAGCCACAGGAAGCATGCCAGGGTTAATGCAACACAGAAACTCTCCAGAAAGGGTCTGTGACCTGAGGGTGCTGCTCACAGGGGGGACAGAGATCCCCCCTCCACTGATTAAAGTTAGCAGCAAAAAACCTGACCCCCAACCTCCCTTCCCTCATTCTCAACAGGTCCTGGAGATCTCTCACCCTTGCTGTTTAGTTTTTTTGCTTTCCTGCAAATTTCATTTCAGAAGCCTGAGAACAGCCGTCTGAGTACTAGTTTTCCCTCCAGACTTTCCTTGTAATGCCTTATCTATATTTCATTTTCAAACCAGATCACTATTTTCTTTTCAGCCTTTGTTTTATTACCCAGACCTTAGACAACCAGAGATTGGCTCTGTGCAACTGCCCGGCCTTATCCCAGGCCAAATTTCACAGCATCAGTAGTACTGGCATGCCAGAGAGGGAGAGAGAGAAAATCCTGACAGACACCTTCCCTTCCCTCCTCTCACTTCCTTGGCAAATAGCTGCCTCTTGGAAACACCCAGTTAGTCAGTGGATCCCATTAACCCCAGTGATTCAAAGTTGTGGCATCTGCAGCTGCAGACAAGCAGTGCCTTTTCCCCCTCTGCTGCCTGCAACTCTCTGAATGACATGAAAGTATCAAGCACCTCTGACCTGATTTCTTAGTAGCCAGCTATATCTAGTCTGAGACTACAAGGCTGGAGCATCTCCCTCAAAATGAGATGTGCTTGATGCCTTAACATCCTGTGCATGAGCTATAAGATTCTTTGAACTGTGTGTTTTAGAGAGGCTTCCAGGTAGATTCCTCACTGTGTGATAGGGCCCCACCATGGAACCCACGGCCCTATGAAAGGATTCTTTTTTCATCTACTCACCAAACACCCAACAAAAGTTGAATTCCCTAATTCAGCCCCAGTTCCATATTCAGTAGGAGGTAAAACCTCATGAAAAAAAATTGTATTTTATGGAACAGTTCCTGATCTTGCAGCTTACCACCTGAGGACTCCCACAAGGAGTCCCAGAGAGACTGTACAAAATTTGCATATCCTACAGCAGCAGGCAATTTTGAAGGCTCAGCTATGAAAGAAAGCTGCTCTGAAGAGCTAAAAGATACATTTATTGTCATAAAAAATCTCTACTCTTCTCAACCAGTTTGAAAACTAACACTTTCTTTTGTTAGTCCCCTCACCATGTTGCCTCACTGGAGAGCAGCTAATATTTGTGGAAGATATCCTTGCCTGTTATTCCCAAAACATGGTGGAAAAACATCATGAATAAACCTCATCATAAGTTGTATACTCCCAAAAGACAAACTCTGTCCTGAGTCCATCTCTTGATCCACAGGCATTCAAATTTTTGTGCAAATAAAAAATAAAATTTAAAAAAAAAAAAAGAGAGTTTTGGTTTTTAAACTGTCTGACAGCTGTTTCTGGACGTCAATGCGAGGAGTCGTTTGTCTCAGCATAGCTCCTGATGGATAGATCCACATGATCAAAACCACTTTCAAAAGCAAAGGGTAGTCAGGCTCCTGGCAATCTCAGAGGACAGAAAGGGAAGAGACACAGAAGGACTTTTCAGCTGCTTTTCCTGGTGGTCAGCTGAGTCTCAAAGTGCAGTGAGAGTCTAAAGCACAGATACTGTCACTGGTGTTTTCCTGTCTTGCCTGTAAATAAATAAAAGGCATCATTTTCCTCTGCTATGAATCTGGCACTTTTCGCCAACACTAAATTGATTTAAAATCTTCCAGAGTAAAAGCCTCAATGTTTAATTTCTCTGGCTAGCCTTAGATTCTTGGCCCTACTTTGATTTTCCGTAACATCCAGTTTATTTCTTTTGACGTTTGTTATCCTTTAAAAATGATATTATAATTAGATCATGACACACTACAACTATCTCCAAACTTAAATATTCCCTTTCATTTAAGACACTTTATGTGTAAATTTCATGAGATTTTGAACAATGTTATCTTGAAACTACACTGTGTTCAGAGCCAGGGTGAAAGGAAAATAAACTCACAGAAAATAAAGAGCAATTCAAACTTCTGCCCCAAAACTCCAATTAAACTCTTTTGATCCTCCAGAATAATTTACTTGATTTTATTTATTTTCCTATTCTTCTTTCCTTCCTCTGCTCAGACTTGGAGGGAAACACTGAAATATGGCATGAAAAAAACCTACTTTTTTGTTGTATTTTCAGCTCAGCAAGGAATGGAAAACCAAAAAGAAAGCAGTGTGACCTGAAAGTAATCTCCATTCATTCACTTCAGGAAAGTTGTCTCACTAAGGGCTGTTATGTAATAAATTTTCTGAAATATGGATCTGTCCATTTCAGACTGGTGCAATTCCACAGATTCAGTGGTTGGTACTGCCAAACTCATTGCTTCCAAAATTACTTTGAGTTCAGACTCACATAGTTCAACATCAAATAGTTCTCTCTTTTTTTTTCCAGACTGGCTGTGGCCTAAAACCAGAAGACTGCTTTCTTTTCCGAGTTAAATTAATATGCTTAGAAAACCTCTCCAAAAGCAAGCAAACTAAATAGCAGTTGGCTTCTAAAGATGAAAAGTTTATGCTCAGCGTCTGTTTGCCCCCAGGTGCATGGACTGCCTGGGAGTTTGGTTGGAACTCCTCTCCAACTGCTAGCTGTCAGCCTTGAGGGCCCCTTTCCACACCAGCATCCAGAGATGCATCCACAAATTTCCCCCTGGGTTTACTTATGGGCCAGAAGCAGGTGCTGGCCTTGACTTGGCAAAGCTGCATGACCAGTCACATAAGTACACCTTCAAAACACTGAATACAGGAGCAAATGAATGAACGCAGAAGGAGGAATCTCTGAGCTGCTCTCAAGCTGATTGAAAGAAAAGAAGAGGTAGAAAAGGAAAAAAAAAAGCATGCAGGAAAAAATATTGGAACCAGCTCCAATAATGTTCCCACTGGTTTTGTGTACTACTGGTACCAAATTTCTGGAACCGGTGACCCCACTAAAATAAAGGATGATGTGGGTAGTGTTATACAAAGATCCCAAAGCTGCAAGACAAGCAACCAAATCCCAGAGGTGATTCGTTTTACCACAGACACATTATGGGGTCCAACCACAATCATCCACAGACTACCTGACCTACCTGATCCTGCTGCTACACAGCAGTCTGCTGTGCTGGACAAGACTCAGATTTTATGTTCATGCTCTGGATATATAATCTCTACCTAACCTGCTCAAATCACCATCTAAATCACAGGTTGCTATCTAAGCTTGATTTCCATGAAGTTTCAGGTATACTCAGGCTCCCAGCTCTCCCATCCCCACATGTGAACAACTCCACCCCATAACAAGTCATCAGAAATCCAAATTTCTAGGGGCTAAAAGGATACCAAGTACATTTTGGAACATGCTAAGGAGAGAAGAGACCTCTCTTTATCATTGGTATGCTCAACTGTTAAGAGCCCAAACTAAGCTCCTGAGATTTTTAAAACTGTAGAGACTTTAAGGCATTTTGCTTTAGAGCAATTGCCAGAAAAAATCTGTTAATTTTTGATATATTTCTTGTTGATTGGTAGGTTTCAAAACAGATGAAGATAACTCCCCTTTTTGGCACATTTTGTATATGAAAAACTTCTTTGCTGGGCCTGCCTGTGAATTCACCCTTCCCCTTTCAAAGCAGACTGGATTTAACAGTCAGTCTCTGGGCCTCATTGCCCAGACCATGAGCTGTTCCTCTGAAATTGTTTCTTCTCTCTGGTCTCTGCATTCCCCCAGTCCAACAGGCATGTTCTGGAGAGAAGTCCTGCAATGAAGAATTAATAAAAGCTCAGAAAGACTGGCATGATCTGCATGAACACACCTAATCTGCCCAAAGTGAAAACACCTACAGTGTCCCAGTGCTCCCTACACTGATCTCCAGTGATTCTCACACAACAGCATAAAGAGAAACCAAGCCAATGCATTGTTTTTAGACACACTACCTGGTGCTCATATACTACATTTCTTAAAGCCATATGAAATGCTGATTCAGCCTGTTCTTAATGCAAAACTTCTTAGATTATTGAAAAATAAATCCTCAAACATGTTATCATTAAGCAAATTCTTTCAGGCAATTTTGGAGACCCTTTCCTTGAGATTTCAGTTCCCCAGGGCCAGCTGGCTTCAGAAATGAAAGATCAGTTCAGGATCATTAGGATAAGCTGTCACTGAAACCCACAGGCATTTTGTCTCAAGGGTCAAAAGGACTGACCATTAGGCTCTTCTGAAGGTTTCCACTTTGAAACCTCTTTGTCATAGTCCAGTCTAGTCTCTAGGAGCAAACACATGGTAACAACATTAATCTGCTTCTCTGCCAAACAGGTTTGTTTCCTTCCTTCACTGATAGGCAGTACAACAACAATTCACTACTGGAAGGAACAGCTGTGAATGAGCAGCAGCACTGGAGTTTTCAGCTCCTCTCACCTTTCAGAGCACTGGGTGCTCTTCAAAATGTGCTTCCACACCTCCCAGTTTGAGTGCCATCAGAGGGAATCTTACCTCTTCTCTTACTTTTCCTCTTCTGAAAAAACCTGGTTCATACTGGGGGAAATTCATTCAGGCTTAACTCCCTCAATATCAAACTTGATAACACTTTGTGTGTGTGTTCTATGAACAGATGGGAGGGACTAATGTTGTACCAATTGTACGATTTGTGCAATTGTACAACTAAGTGCAATTCAAATTTTAAATATATGTGAAAACAATAGAAGTGGAAAGTTGCTGGAAATAAAACTGGCCTCTTTATTCTACTGTGACAGAACTTAAAGGGGATGCTTTTTCCAATTAACAGCAATAATACATTCAGTGTGTGCTAGGGTCAAAATGCTGCTTCAGTTCCTGCAAGCACAAGATGGAAAGAATTTCATGAGACATTATCAGAAAGAATTCACAGTGAGATAAACACTTACTTCTTCCATTTGTTTTCATTCAGGCTTGACTTGTCACTGGTAATTATGACAGAGGATGTGATAAATGTCCGCTCAACATCTGTAAGAACAATGTGCTTTACCCAAACATGAGAACACACAGGAAAAAAAGGCTAATCATGAGCTAATTATTTCTTTCACTAATTGTTACTGCTCTGAGTCACTGTTTCTATGAATTATCTCACTTTTTTCTCCTTCAGGAATGAAACAGAAGAATATTTCAATCTTCTTGTGTTTCTTACCTTGCCTCTTTTTCTTTTAATGCTATGTATTTTATTTCTCCTTGTCAAGAGTTTGTTGAAGTTTCAAAACCTACATTTGAGTTTTCCAGCCTTCAAAAATATATTTAATGGCTAAGCAAACTGAAAATACCAAAACCAAAATGTCACTCCTGGGGATCTACACTCTTTCCATGGAGTGGGATGAAGCTTGAATGACATTTAGACCTTTAATTTAGATGCTTCACTCCTCTTTCACCTGCCACTTTTCCAACGGGTGAAAAAGCTCTTCTAACACAGAAATAAGACCAGTTCTTATTTTGGGCCTCTGTTTTGCTTTCATACCTTAGCAATGGATGAAGCATCTTGAGCAGGCCACTTTCTTACCATTTCTGAAGGAAAATTAAATATAAGAGTTTCAAAGTCTTGACACTTCCTGCTGCCAGGAGAATGAAAGTCATACCAACAGCCATGAAGAGCAGGTGCCATAGGTAGGTGGTGAGGAAAATGACACAGGCTCTGTTGGAAGATTACAATTGTTGAACAAAATGCATTCAGAAAAGTTGACATTTCACTGAGTTGAATATTTCCTTCATGAATTGTGCTTCTTTCAGCAAAGCAGCTACGTATAATAGCAAAATTGAACAAACATTTTGGGGTCTTGTAATTACCAAGAGTTTAACAGACACAGATACCTGCACTAATTCTGGGTGCATTCTGTAGACCTGTGTGGACTCTCAAACCCACCATCATACTGTCCAGAAATGGAACCATGTATGATGACGGATATCTTCAGGGGTTTGTGCTGCTACTTAGGTTTTCTACATGTCTTATTATTTCTTCTTAAGTGACAAAGTCCTCTGCAACTAATTGTATAGCTCCTGTTGTGCCGATGCTCCTCCCTCCTCTTGGCTTCCTAAGAAGTGTGTGATTCTCAGTGCTTTATGGTAGATTCTCAGCAATCTGATGGATTTACTCCTTGATAAAAATATACTCTTTCACAGGTAGGAAACTCAGGTCTGTCCTTTACTTAACATTTGAGAGATATAAAAACTTCTGGACAGTCCACAATCTCTGGGGGAAAGGGAAAAACACCAACAAATTAACAAGGGCAAAATTAACAAATTGCTCTTTAGAAGCTGCACAGTCTGACAGTAGCATAGCAATTTGGAGTTATATCACCTTGGAGACTGGCTGACGCTGCAGAGAAATATTAGATGGGAAATTAAGGTTAACAAAGGGTTTCCTACTGTTGTTCCTAGTAATATAAGCACTTTACACATCAGTTCTAATTCTGTTGAACTGAGAAAAAGGAAATGGGAGAAGAAAATTTAAACAGGGACCACCCATTAAAATTAGAGGTACCTCATCCTCAGTAAACTCACTTTCCCACCAGAAAATCACGGTTACAGCCTTACTTTACCTTGGTTGACTTCTTTGTAGGCAGTCTTTTGATAGCAATAGCTTTAAAGTTCTGTGATTTTGCCATTAACCCAAGTGCAATAGTTGTTTTTCAGCAAGGCCTTGATTCTGTTCAGGTAGAAACACAACATGGCAATGCTGTCAAAAACAGGACAAATTGTTTGTACAAATGCTGTGTCAGGCCTGATGCTGAGAGGCAATGGCAAGCCTGACAAGTGGTGCCATTGATGCAATGCTATCTCAGCACTGCTCACCACAGTGTACATCAAATGTTCCAACTGAATATGAACTCGAGTCTCTTGATAACAGCTATGTTGTGTTTTGCTTTCCAGCAAGACTTTGACTTGAATCAAGTGAAAGACAAAATCTCCCATTTCTCTTGCATATATGCATCAGCAGTAATAAAAATATTTCAAGAGGTCTAGCAATTCATTTCCAGTTAGACTGTCTTTTCTGCTGTTTTCCCAAAGTACTGTACTGTTGCCATCTTGCACTGATAAACCTCCAGGGGTTCAGAGATCATACTGCCAAAACCACATTAGTATGAGTGGTTATGATTCTCCATGTTCTCACATGCTTGGGGGGAAAGCTGGTTATTTTGAAGTAGAAGCAGTATAGCATGCCTGCTTAGTGCATCTTTCATCAGGACCCTGAGAAAGAGCAAACATTTCTCAGGTGAGGATCCTGTCCAAAGAGAAAAGCCTCTTACCCTTCTCCTCATTCACATGAAGAAGTACACATCCAACCTTAGACACTAAATGTCCCCATGGCACCTGGGCCAAATGGATCTCAAACACCAAATTTTAAATTCTGTTCTCTCTCAAAGACTTGTGGACATCCTGAGAGTGCTCTTAGCTGCACCCTTAGGGATAAAGAGGTCTGCAGAAAATCAGGAAGGGGAAAAAAACAAAGCCTGTTGCCTGTGCAAGCTCTACCGTCCCCAGCTGCAGTCACTGCTGCCATATACTTTGCTTAACTTTTTTCATTGCATTAGCCTCTTACTTCATCTTGCCTTTGGACTGAAAGAAATTTGGAGATGGACCTATCTATTTGTACAATATAGCATATCTTGGGTTGAGAATTACACAATGAACTTTCAGATTACATCATTATAATTTAGAAATCATGATACTGGAAGTCTGAAATTTTTTAGAACTCTTATTCTTTTTGAACAGTATATGCCTGCTTTAAACACTAGATAGCACAGAAATGACCTATCAGTAGCGAGAGAGCTGATAAACTTCAGAAATTATGGATTTGAAGGCGAGTGTGAATATACTGGTCAATATTCCCTCCAAAGTCTTCCAATATGCCTCTACAGATTGGTATTCCTTATTCCTGGGTCAAGCTACATCATGTTCAGCTACCTAGTTCATGTTTCTGCAGCCCGGTGATCCTAGTCTATATTCCAGACCCTCTCACTCCCTTCACTGATTCCAGTTTTCCTTGTTCACTCTGTCCCAGCCTCCTCTTCTCTTCTGCCACATATCTGACTCTAGGTGCCTTCCAATCCATCTCCTTCTTTGCTAAATACTTCATCCATTTAAACTGAATTTCTCCCCATTCAGCCTCCCAACACTGTTTCTCTTCCTTCTTGCCACCTTTGCCTGCTCAGGCCTTTATAGCCCTCCCTGTATTTGGATAAGACAGCTTTCTTCTCCATACCACTGAGGCATCAGGAAAAGATCATGCACAGGAGGACTGTTCTCTGTTCTGTTCTCCCTTCCAGCAGCTGCCCGCAGCAGTTCAAGACACAGACATAGGAGGTGCTTTCCAGCCCACCACAGACTCAGATGTTCTGCAGGGGAGTGGAGTGTGCCCACTAGGATGTTGCCAGGGCTGGAAGATGGCCAGACAGGAAGGTATCTTCAGGAGATTTGAATTCTAAAAAGTCCTGTAAGTTTCTACCTCGAATTAGTGCAAAATGCAGATTTCACATGATTTGTAACTTGAATAAACCTGGAGAGATTTTCAGAGGGGTGGAAAAGAGCCACTTTTGCTAGAAAAGCAACCATTTCCTGCAGTATTTTGAAGCTCTCCTACAAAGCAGATGGAAGAATGGAAATGAGAGCATTTTAAAAAACTCACTATATTGGGTTTTTTTCCTTGAACTCTTCTTTGTGGAAAAAAAATCCATTCTGGCCACATTTGCACGTTATACTTACCTTATGGCAGCATACTGCATTGAAAGTTTCACCTACATGGTTGAGCCTTGAGAACGTGAGCAATAATTAAAAACAGAATATGGAGCTGCTAGGTATCACATGACTTTAATGATAACCAAAGGTACCAGCCCCACCTATAATCATATCTTTAAAAGAATAGAAATGAACCAGCCATTTCTAACCTCTTTATGTTCATTATTACCACACCTTTATTTTTTTTTCCCCCATCTGTCACTCAACTCCAGCTCCTCCCACCTCAGCCTGGTTACATTGTGAGAAGACCAGTCACAGCCTTCAGGCTACGATTGTTTTCTAGGACATGTACACGGAAGATTTCACTACATCTGGCCATTTAATGCTACAGCACATTGTACAATAGCATCGTAATATTTTCAAGCAAGTGTGTAATGCTCTATTCTTTCTGAATCAGTCGAAAGTTTCATTATCTAAATCCATGTGAGAACACAGGAAGCTGTGTTTCCCCACCTCCTGAAATATCTGCCTCAGGAAGGAAGGTATATTGTCTTTTTGATGCCCCTGTTTTGCTTGTGAGGTGCTTCTGAGTGCCTGTTTTGCAACAGCACTATAAAAGCAAACCAAATCAAATCTGCTATGGAAATGCCATGTTTGCTAGACACAGTTTGCATCCCTTTAACTCAAGGGTAACTGAATCTTGAGCATATCTTTAATGTTATCAAAACCTCTGTGATCTGGGGAGCTCCAAAGTGTGATCATTTGAGCTGCAATGGGAAATTAAAAATATGAAAATTATACCCTGCATTTCAATCACCCTTTGTTTTTGTTTTGAAAAAAGGAAACCTACTTCCTGAAAGTCTTTTGCTAAGTCCAGGACAAAAATAAAAAAAAACCTTCAACTTTAATCTTTCCTTTTAATGTGTGAAAAATAATATCTATATGTCAAGGGATGATTTTTATGACCTCTAAAGGCATGAAAGCAGAGCTGAAATAATAATTATTATCCAGACTTCAATCTTCCTCACTCTTTGCCTACACAAATCCTACTCCAGGCACCAGGATTTTGATCTAACTAATAAAACCCAAAGATACAGAGATTCAGCACAGTGAGGAAAGTAACACTAAGCAAATGCAAGTCACTGACATGCTAAATCTCAATTCACAAGTGTAAATCATCAAAATATGTCTGTGAAGTTTAATTTCTTGGACTTAAAAGGAGACTAGCTTTATAAGGCTTCAAAATAATTTTTGAAAATTATGCTCTTTTTTCTACTCTCGGCTCTTCCTTCCCTACCAATAAGAGATGTGGCTCAGAGAAGCGCGTACACATACATGTATAATGAGACACCATCAAGTCCCACTATCAAGTCCCGCTAGTGTCAGCTGGGAAATGAATTAGAATTTGCACCACTCTAAACTACCCCTCTGACTGTTTCTCTTGCAGCTTTCTGTCCTGTGGGCATCTCCTTCCAATACATCCATGTCCACTCCCTAGGCATTGACTTGCATATACTTCAGCTTAGCTGCAGGAATAAATGTAGATAGACAGATACCCATTTATTTCTGCAGCTAAACCTCAGTATGGATGGATATACAAAAAACATAAAAGAGAAGGCTCATGGGCTTGCTAATGGCTGCAGAAGCTTTGGATTTAGACCTGGGAAGAGTGCTACTATTAATTACCATAAATGCAGGCAGAGACAAGCAAACTTTGAGAGAGTTGTCATAAAAGTCCGGAAACTTCCCTTCTGGGGCATCACTTTGGTCACTAGGGAGTAGCAAGAAGAACAGAGTAGTGTCCAAGAAGCAGGGCAGAGCAGGTAACTTAGTTCACTGATGAGACACCTCCCATGACAAAGTGGGATGTGGTCAGAAAAAAGTCAATAGTCAGAACTTTTACACAAGGAAAAGGAGCATTGGGGATCCTAAGCCACACTGCAGCCTGCCATGCAGATTGGCACTTATTCTTGTGATGAGAACATAAGACAGCTGTGAGCAACCGATTAGCCTCATGCTCACTGGTACTTCAGAAAATTTCATACTCTCCACATTTACTGTTTTCATATTTATTGGTCTGGGGGAGCTGGCATGTTCTAGCAAGGCTAGTGGGGAAGAATAATGCTTGAAAAAGGAGAAAAAGGCAGTTTTCTTCTTGGGCTCATAAAAAAATGTTTTTAGAAAGGAAAGATGTTACTTAAGTTTACAGGATAACTTCTCCCCCTACTACTCATTAGATTGAATAAACATTTCAAAGCAAGAAAATAAAGCCTAGAAATTGACCCAGTGGGCTCTGGTAGTCCATACCACTTATTATTCTCCCTCTCAACTGTTTGGGGGTTTGGGGGGATTTGGGTTTGGTTTGATTTGGTTTTAGATTTCATGTATCTATCTTTATACACAGTCAACATTGGCCTACTAATATAAAATAGGGCAAAAAAAAAATCTGAGAGTTTAAATATAATGCTTTTCAGTCCATGTATATTATCAACTCAGAAATCTTCCCCACAACAATCTGTGGTAAGAAAGGAAGAAAAAAAAATGCAGAAGGTTGCTAAATAAGACAGAACACTTGTTCAGGACTCCTTAATATATTCTCCCATGGATATATTTGTACTTCATAACTTAGTTCCTCCTCTGTCTGGTTATCTACAGACAATTTAGAGCTGGGTGGATTATAATAGGTTCTGCTTCAGTTCAGTCAAGACAGCCCTCGATGGTTGGTACAAGGTCAGCAGCCAAGGAGTAGAAGATTGCTGAAGTATTTTCAGGGTCAGTTCTTATTCTTAGCTTCCTACAGTGTGTCCAAGCATATTGTAATCTTACCTTTTTATGTACAGCACATCCCAAGGTCTGAGGTAGAAGTTTTCATTTTCCTGCTTAATTCAAACTTCTTTGAGATGTGAGTAATTATCAGCTCACCTCCTGTGCAGGGTCCAGATAGCACCTGCCCTCCCACTCTCTGTCCTTCTAACATCACAATTTCTCTCCTTTTTTCAATATCAAATGCTAAAGACAATGCTTTCTACTGACAAATTTATTTGATGTACAATTAAGCATAAGAGCTTGGTTTTGATTATTTTGCTTCAATTTTTTTACTTATGAGGACTGGAACTTGGGGAAAAATTCTCTTTAAATGCTTTTTAAAATTACAAGTCTACAGTTCACAGTTCAACCAGTATGATACTGCATATGACTGGAAATATGCTGAAAGAAGGATGAACCGAATGCTATGAGACCTCAGTTATACCACAGACCTTAACTTCTCTGTAATTCTCACATGAGCTTCCTGTAATGTTATAAAGTCCCTGTTGCCTCGTAGAGAACAGAGTCTGGTACTTTCCTCCTTATAGCATTGACATTTATAATACCATCAAAAGTTTTGAGGTTTTCTGACAAAAGCGCTCAAAGCCTTGCTTCCTGTTCTTATCCACAGGCAGACATAAAATTCACAACAGAGAGGTATGTGTGCCAGCAAGCTCTCAGTTTCAAAAGTGTTTGGGTGTTTTAAGTTTGGGCTTTTTTTTTCATTTTGCCTCACCCAACATGCACTATTGGTTGATATTCTATTTGAAAATTAGCATCAAGGTGGTCTTAAGCCTCTCTCTGAGTGAAGGTAGACTTTCAAAGTATGATGTGCCAGAAATCAACACACACTTCAAAGCAGATTCTTGGAGGCCCTGTATGATTTTTCCATTGCCCAGTTTGCTTTTTTCATGATCTCTCACCAGAGCTAAAATCTGTTTTGGGCTGTTGGTGTGCCAATCAACACTCCACAGTGTGAGCTGGAAGAGATCCAGGTGGTTTAAGTTCTTACCCCAAACCCACAGGCTCTCCCTCCTAGCCCTCAATCTTTCTGCCAAACCATGGGAACAGTCCACCTGATTCATGTACACAACACAGGCCCAACTTCAGTGGCTTCGCTCTAGACTTGGAGCCCCCAGCTGGCAAGAACATCTTGCTGTGTAGGTGTTCAGGGTGACATGAGCTTTACATCCTGCCAGCAGAGACACGCCTGGATCCTCCCACAGGGAGCACCCAAGCTGTTCGCAAACTACTATCCTGGAGAGCAAATGTGTCATTCCCTCTACAGGTTTCTCGACATTTCTGAATTTTCTATTGTTCCCAGAGAAGTAACTCCTGGATTATAGCCCTGCTTGGTGGAGTACCTCTCCCTAGAGCAAGGAATATGTTGATTCTGTGAATAATAGAAGCACCTTGGCAATAGCTTCCACTGGATAATATCTATTTCCTCCCACTAAACAACTCAATTTCTATCAAAAAATATCCTTAGAAGAATATTTTTTCATTTAGATAGTTGTGCTGTCCAAGATCAACCAGTCAGACAGGTCTATAGGTTTATTCCTTTCTCTGAAAAATCTTTTTAGCGTGATATATCCTTACAACCCCAAGGCACAACTAAAAAGCCAATATCCACAACATCATTAAATCCTTTGCAAAGGATTTAAATTCAAGACAACAAACTAATATAGTCAGTGGACTAACATAAGCTAGGTTGGTTTTCACTATCTAGCTTCTGGCAGCAACTCTAACAAATTTATTTGAAGTGTTTACATTGTAGATGACCTCTTAATTAAGTTCCAAAAATCTAGCAGCACATCTTGGTCCACACCCTTTTTTTACAGCAAACAGCAATGCTTTTCAATGCCTCTGAGTGACTGTTCTGTAATAATTAAGCCTGTTTTGCAGAAGTCTCTGGGCTGCTAGCAGCCAAGGAACACTCAGCTCATTTCTCTCAAGAGATCATCCCCAAGGTCCGAAGACAGCCCTCAAGCATCTCTTCCACACACCTAGGTCCCTCGACGTTTTTTCCATGGACTACTTCAGAGTCATGAGAAGCGTAGCAGTAGAGAGTCCATCATATCTGGCGGTCTGAGAGGCATGTCAGAGAAGAAATCAGTGGACTGTGATCCTTTGTACCAGGGGAGATTGTGCCCAAAGGGGCTGAAAAAGGAGAGCTACTCCCAGTATGCACAGAAGACATAACATTGCAAGTGGCAAATCTAATGTGCCAGTGAAATATAAAGGGTTCTTGCCATGATCTTAGAGATCACTAAGATCCACAAACTGCAATTTAAGAACCACTAACTTTAATAACACTGACAGTCCAAACATGGCTTACATTTTCATCAAAACTATTCATCCTTATAGATCTGCAGACAACAATTTTTCTTGCCACCACCGCTTATGTTCTAAAGCCTAGTTTCCAGTGTTCCCACCCAAAATTTTCAGGTTACCAAAGAAAGAAAATCCTTAACACTACAACTCTTAAGCAACAATAATGTTTGTTCAGTACGATAATCAAGACAGTCCAAATGCTTACATTGCTTTGTACCACAACTTCTTTGTGACTACACTCAGAATATTAGGGTTTTGCTAGGCAAGGTACTAGGCAAGCAGTAGACAGACATGCATCAGGACTGCAAAAGCCCTCAGCATTCAAGGGTGGCAGAAAACTGGAAAAGAGGAGAAGCATGGACAAATGCTAATGTCCTATTAGTAGCCCAGGCTAATGGATAAATAAGTAAGTCAACTACATTCTATCACTCTGATACTGACCATAGTAAAATACCAAACTGATTGGCAAAACAACTGAGAGCTATTTAGAATTATAAAGAGATAATGATAATCACCATATATTTATGGAAAATAAATCCTATCAAATTAAATTGATGTCCTAGCATGACAGTTTTTCATAGCAGTAATAGGTATGGTAGAACAGCTTAAATATATATAAAGGATTTTGATGGGCACTAACATTTGCATCAGAAAGAAGATGAAGAAATCAATAAAATGTGCAACAAGTTCAATCAGAAACATATTGTCAAAATGTCAATATTCCTCAAGCAACAGTCTTAAGGCTGCTCCATAGGCAGAAATCCCCTCAGTGATCCATGACTCTGACTGAACATGGGTTATAATTTGATAGCAAGCTTGCAGTGCTGAACTTTGGCCAGAAGACAAATGCAGGTTTTGGATGTTTGAACAGATTCACAGTCTGAAGGCATAGGTTAGGCAACTGATGCAGAGTCTCAGCAGAGTTGGTTACTTTGGATTCCCTTCATAGCCAACAGACAAAAATACAGTCTTACAGCTCATCTGCACCCATTTTAAATATCTGACTTTGGATGGGATGCATCATACCCCCAAAGTGACTGTATCTTTGCTTACCAGAGAGAGAATCTGGAGTGGAGGGAAACAAGCTTGAATATGCCTTCTGCAGAGATCTGCAGTTGGGAGGGAGATAACCAACCCAGCCTAACTGGGAGTCAGACTCACTTTTGACAGCACTGGGACAATGTTATCAAGAGTCAGAGTAAATTTCCTTCAGCTATGGCATCTAAATCAAGGTCAGAAGATGTGTTGCTGCTGTGGCAAGTCCCATGGCCTGCATTATGCAAGCAGTCAGGCAGTGCTGTTGCAGTTCTGTTACAGTGCTTCCTTCTGGCGTTCCATCAATCTACACTTGGCTCAGTTTCTTGAGAGGTGGTTTGAATTCTTCACATGAGCAATTCCATTTCTTTTAAACCACTAGTCTTTTTTCACTTCCTATTGTCATGTAAAAATGGCTATACTGTGCAGGCTTAAATAAAATAAACATTGTGTGAGTGCTTGTGTACACATATGTAAATATTTAACATGTGTATGTACATATACACAGAGTTTTGACATTTATGTCTGGATCTTGATTCAGCAACGAGCAAGCCAGAGATACCTGTTCACTACAGCATACTTGGATTTAGGTTGTTGGTGTCTTTCTGACACTTTCTTCGGTGACCAGCAGGTCAAGGGAGGTGATTCTGCCACACTCCTCCTCTCCAGTGAGACCCCACCTGGAGCACTGCATCCAGCTCTGTGGGCCCCAACAAAATAAGAACATGAACCTGCTGGAGCAAGTCCAGAGGAGGGTCATGAAGATGATCAGAGTGACGGAGCACCTCTGCTATGAAGACAGGATGAGATAGTTGTGATATCAAGCCCATCAAGATTTGAATAGGAGTTCAAGTCAAACTTTGCAGGTTTTTTTAGTTAATCAGTTGCTATAACTAGACAGTTATGATTAAGCAATTGCATTGTGAACATCATATGCTTGGCTAATCTTTTGTTTTAAGGAAAAGGGAAGACAATCCCAAGATGAATGGGCTGTCTGGACAAGCGCCACCAGGAGTGAAGTCAGCAGAACTGAGCAGTAGCTGGGGAAACAGTCCTTCTGGCAGTGGGAGATTGAGGCCCTTGACTCATTGACCACCTACTCAAAACAGACCCCAGAATCAAATGGAGGGAAGAATTGCACATGTGCACTAATTAGCATGAGAAGCAAGAGATATAACTACAAACAGGGGGTTGAGTAATAATTAATAAAAAAAGTTATGCAGTATGTAAGCAATGAATGCTGATGCCTTTGTTAAAATGCATAAATAGTGTAAAGTTTTGAGGATTGGAGAGCCAGCCTTTTGTGGCTTACCACCCAGCTCCCTACTTTGCAAAAACTAGGATAGGCAAGAGAAATACCTTGACTCAGTGTGTGAGTTGGTACTGCACACCAGGTAAGGATCCCATGTTCAGGGCAAGAGTTTGGCCTGTTCAGCCTGGAAAAACTCAGGGGAGATCCTATAGCAGATTTTAGAGTAGCTACACAGGGGCTAGAAGAAGGCTGAAGAGGGACTTTTGATAAGGGCATGTAGTGATAGAACAAGAGGGAATGGCTTTAAACTGAAGATGGTAGGTTTGGGTTAGGGAGAAATTCTTTCCTTGCAAAAGTGGTGAGACACTGGGACAGGTTTCCCAGAGAAGTCATGGTTGCCCTGTCACTGGACAAGTTCAAGGCCAGGCTGGATGAGGCTCTGAGAAACCTTGTCTAGTGGAAAGTGTCCCTGCCCATGGCAAGGAGTTTGGAACTTGGTATCTTTTAAGTCCTTTCCAACTCAAACCATTCTATAATTCAATGATTCTCTGATTACCAAGCAGAGTCACCAAGCAGAGCCCTGCTTTAGAACAGTAGAAGTTTCCATCTAGACACAGTGGTGAAGAGTCACCAGTTTGTCATCACAGAGTATAAAATAATAAGCAAGGTTAGTTGATATTGTTTGTTGATCCCCTATGAAGCAGGGACCATTCTCCTCAATCCAGAGGGAAACAAGCAACAGCAGAAACATATCAAAAAAGACGATTTAAATTGTTTTGCTCAGTAACTAGACGTAAGGTCTTGCCAGCATTTCATCTTGGTTTGTCCATGCTACTAGTAAAAATGGAAATTTTTTAAGAAGATACCTAAAAATCCAGCCTAGCATTTCTAGCAACACCATTCACACCTGTCACTTGTTTTTCTGCTCTTCAGGTTCTGCCTTGGTGAGAAGCAGAGGCCAAATGAAATGCAGAAGTTAGCTAGGCCAGTTCACATCTTGTGTTGCAACTTTGTGGGAGGGAATGCTTGCTCTCACTACTGTAAATTAGGGAGAATATTCCCTCATCTCTGTTTAGGGTGGAGCTGCCACAGAGTTGCACATCTTAGCTTTCTGAAGTCAAGCCAAGGGCTGTTACAGTTCCATGTGTGACCAAGACACAAACAATCAGCTTAACCTGTCCCTGCTACTTTGGATCTGGGACTCTCACTGTCCTGGCAACCCGAGGAATGAAGATAATAAAGCAATGGGAAAAGAAATAGAAAGTGGCATGGCTATTTTCAAACTATCAAGTGAAATCTGTTCTTTAGTACATAGCTCAGATTTGTTGGGTCACTGTAAAACCAAGAACAGCTGCCTAAAAAGAATCCAGTCCACTGACAAATGATCTAGCTGACACATGGAGGGGGGATAGAGTTACAAAGAAAAGTTGCTCAGAGTAGAGGATGTCTGGTCACTTTCTGTAGTACCAGGTGACCAAAAAAAAAAAAGAGAGATTGCGAGATATGGATTTTTTCAGGCACTTTTTTAACCATGTTTGCTCTGAGTCCAAAACTCCAAGTTAGCTCAAACACCTGCTGTGTTTATCAGCTCAGTTCCTCAGAAATATCAGCGGATGGCCAAAGGGCTCCACAAGTTTTCCTATACTCCTGTACACACAGACCTCCTCTTTACAACATGCACAAAGGTGAGAAGGAACTCTAGCCTAAACAAATGGCCTCTATAAGAACAACATTTAGGTGTTCATATGTATTTTCATATGAAGAACTCAAAATATTTATGAACTGTCATTAACTAACCTCATAAAATCTCCTGTGAAATAGGTAGGTAGTCCCGTGGGTTTGAGGTCATAGTATAGAAGCTCTGGAGTAATTTTTTCTTTTTTTTTACCTTTTTTTTTTTTTTACGTTTACCAGCCTATTTCAGCTAAGGGTGAGAAGGCTAGAAGCTAAACAAATACTGAAGCTGAGACCTTTAAAACTGGAACACATTTGTGGATTTAGCAGCTTAAATTTTCCAACAAATGCAGTTTTATAGCATGAATTCTCCAACACTGAACATCTCAGACTTAAAGACATCAGGCTTAACCTATGCTTAAAGGTCCCTCAGCACCTGATAGACTTCACAGCTGCTGAGTTTTATTGCTAGAACCAGACAGTTCAAACTGAGGACATCAGCCAGTTTAATAAAAGCACAGCAAAATATCTCAACAGTGACCTATTCCAAGTATCATGTGTTATGGGCATGTTCATGCGTTATCACAAAGTCATGTTTGAACAAGAGGTTGGACTGGAAACAGCAGTTTGCTACACCTGGTTGTGGAGCACTTGTTCATTACAAGGAGAACCTGAGCATTCTGGAAGTGAAATCCACTGTATAGTAACCACAGGCTCCAAAAATCTAACAACACTGCACAGTCCAAAAACAAAGGAAAGGAATAGAAGAAGTAAAAAGCCTGTCTTCTCCTTCAAAATAATTATGGGATGAGAGTAAACCTGAGCATCAGACTATGTACAGATAGTCTTATTTTGCACAGATCCATCCGTGTCTAAAAATAAAGGGCTGCCTAGAAATCCTTCTGGACTGCAAATTATGCATATGTTGGTTTCCATTAGTTTCTCTAGGAGCTTAAATTGTGGACCAGAGCCACCAAAGCATGGGAGAGTGGATGGAGAGGACGTCAGTTGTTGTGAATTCTCTCAATAAATGGGAACATGGTGGCTAGCACCATAAATGGGGCTAGACTTCTCAACCAGAATTGAAAGAAGAATCAATGGGGAGTTTCCATCCCAGGAGTAAGTTTAGACCCCAGGTCAGACAGGTCTTTACTGCATTTGTTGGAAAGTGTAAGCTGCTAAACCCACGACTGTATTCCAGTTTTAAGGTTTCCATTTTAATGTTTAGCTTCCAGCCAGCTCATTCTCAACTGAAACAGGTTGGTAAGAGGAAAAACCAAGAAATTATTCCAAAGTTTCTAGACCAGAAGCACTGTTTGGAGTTCTGTTAATCTGATGTACCTGACTTTGCAGAGTAAAAAATATGTAGCTGGCATGGACAAAATAATATTTAAAGCATGGTCCTTCAGAGCTTTCACGAAAAGGGAAAGCTTTCTTGCTTGGCCAGTGCTCTCTGTCACTTGTGTTGACAAGCACAGTCAGTGGTGCAGGTCTCAGCACCTGCCTTTTAGGCTGGATAGTAATGCCTGGGTTTCCCTGTGCTTTGCTTTGGAGAAAATGCTGACCTAGCATAGCTGTATCTCTTAACCACAGCTGCTATCTCCATAATTTCCAAGACCTCTTTTCTGGCAAGTTATTTTTTGGCTGAATCAGCTCCCTGAGCCAGTTCCCTGAGCAGCTACCTTGCATGGTAAGCAAAAGGGTCAGGACAAGTAGCCAGAGTCTCTGCGGCTCTGCAGTCACAAACATGTGGAGCCACAGACAGTGTTGGGTTTGGCTGGAGCTGAAAGGTGTGTCTCATCTGTTGTTTTTGCAGGTGACTGCCAGTTTGCACAGACATCTAATACCCCCATCCCAAAACTCAGCACTTAGCTAGGTGAATCCCATTTCCAGCTTCCCTAAAGACAGGCAGAAAACCAGCCTCACATGTAGCCTTGTCAGCAGCTGTGTACGCACCCACCATTTCCATGAAACTACCTGCCTGGACACCGTAAATTCATCTGCTTCATCCCAACCAATCCTGTGAGCAAGTAGATTTGATGAGAACAGATTTGATGTCTTGGAAACAAAGCCCAAGGTATATCCCTGCTTATAGGCCTAGGGATTCAGGCAATATTTTGTCTTTTGAAGACTGCTCTTGGTTCTGAAAAAAAATCACTATTTCCATTGCCATCTGCCTCATTTCAACTCCAGTGGTACCAAGCTTGCACTTGCAATGGCTCTGCCTGGTGTCAAACTGTCCCAGTGACTGACAATGTTTTCACTTCTATGGTTCACACCTGATCATCCCCACAAATTTCATTGATGACTCCTCCGGGAGCTGTTAGTTCATGGTTCCCAGCAGCCTGGGACCATATGTAGTCTAGACTATTCATTTTATAGAGAACTTTAAATAAAATCCATAATATTATACAGTTACTCCTTCAGCTATGAGTACCTCCATTAAGCTCATTGCTTAGACTTGCTTTATCAGCTTTGGCAGAAAAAGCATTCACTGCGACATATAACAAACAGACTGAGAAGGTGCCTGGACGTGTGACTGAGAACATGTTACCCAGCAATTCTTGCTGGGTCTCTGCACCACAGTGACTCTCAGAACACACACCTCTTGCCCAGCCACCATTCAAATAACTGGTAGCTCCCCCCATCTCACTGTTCTGCACTGACAAGCAACTTCTTTCTTTACCTGGACCTCACCTCTACTCCTCAACCTCCTTTCATTTACCTCCCTTCCTTTCTGCATCTCATGTTGTTTTGGTATTCCTTTCCCTTACTTCTTTCTTACTAAACCCATCGAAATCAAATATGAAAAACTTGGCTCATAAAACTGGTTGCCAGTGTGCTATTCAATCCATTTATTTGTTTTCCCTTTTCCCACCCCACTTCCCTTTTCACAACAAAGACCATAGAGGCTGAAAATCAGAGATGACTTCCTGGAAAAAGTTTTTCCAACACCCAGCCCAGTGGGACCCCATTCTGCCATATACAATATTGATAAATAGGAGTATAAATCTCTTCAAAGAGTGGAGGACTATATAAATGTAATAAAAAATAGGTACCCAGAAGCCTTGTCCCCCTTGATTTCCATCATCTGTCAGGGAGTGTGTTTATATCTAAGCTCCACATTATTGAATTTCTTTAGGACTGTGTCACACTAAAAGCAAGTCAGTTACTTCTCCACACAAACCTAGTAACTAAGATGTGCCTTGTTCAAATTAATAATGTCTTTCAGTATTGTTTATAACCTAAAAGATCATGAAAGAATAGAAACTAATTTTTTACTTAAATTCACTGATCAGAGACATGTTTTTGTCTTGCCTTTTTAAAAAAGAAGTCAAAGTAAGTCATTAAACATGTTCCTACTGGTATATCAGAATCTTTCTCAATTGGGCAATAAGCAAATAATTTTCAAATATGGTTAATATATCTTGACTTTAAAAAATCACACTTAGGAATTTTTAAAACAGTACTTACCTAAAAAAATCTGACAGTCCCCTAGAGAAGTGGGTCATTTTTTCAACAGATAGAGAGCACCCCAAGTAAACACAGATGCTGTTTTCATATGGTTTCCAGTGTCACTGAAGTTAGAGGCTGCTCTTGCAGCTGCTGAGCACAATTTATTATGTCTGCACCACTAAAGCCTCTAAGAACCTGAACATGCAGAATCAGAGATCACCCTCCCTACATCCTGCCTTTGATGAGTGTTTTCCAACTGGGTAAACCAAATCCTTTAAAAATCCCCAGAAAATCAGTGCCCTTGTGAGCCCCACAAGGACCCCTCTCTTCACGCAGCCATCAGCAGGGAGGGCTCAGGACTCTTGGTGGGCAGCTCACAAGCCCTTTGCTTGTGTCCCAAGCAGTGACTTACCTGAACAAAGCAGCCTTCAGAGTTGGGGGCAGCCATGGGCTTGGCAATGGGTTAGGCAAGCCTTCTTTGGCCGGAGTTCATGCTCTCCCCTTGTGCCGTGGGTAGGATTCACATTCCAGCAATTAGCACTGCAGCCCCAGGAACGCAGAGTGTGCAGGGCTGACTGACTATGACCCTGCGCCAGCAGACCTGCCAGCTGGATTTCATCCCCTTGGCTGCCAGGAGCAGCTTTGTATCATCACTCAGTTAACTAATGCACAAAAAGCAACTGTGATGTTGGTATGCAATTGCCTTTTAAATCATGGAATTATGAGGCTTTCCTCAGTCAAATTGTGAGGATGCACAGTAACACAGTGAGGAAGGGAGCTGTTGTGTCACTTACATTGTGGGTTCCCTTTGCTGGACCAAAGGTGCAAGAAATCATAACTTTTCCACAAAGCTGCAGTAACTGACTTTCCAAATACCACCAAACCATTGCATGTGAGGGAAAAAAATTAAATAAATTTTAAAAAATAAACTAAAAAAAAAAGGTTAAAAAAAAGGAAAGAGAAAAGTTGATACAAATCACCAGCAAATTAAGTTTATTCCGAGGGAGTAGGCCTACACGTTTCACTTTGTAATAGCCCCAGAGTATCTGCACAGCTTCTGGAGCAGGTGGCAGAGAGCTTCCTGAAGTTCTCATAGTGACTTTAACATGTCTTAATGTTGCTAATATTTAATGAAGTCAAAACAGGGTTCAGGACAAACTAGGAAACTGAGGAGAGACATGGAAGCCTTCAGAACTGGTCACACAAAACTATTGATGCAAATTGTCAGTTGCATGTTTTTTCAGAACTAGCAATACTTTCCTCATGTTTGGGAAACACTACATGCCTTGTGAACACTGCTAATCAAAGCAGGCTAAAGAAAAGCTGCTAAATAGTAGTAGATGCCAATATAAACAGGAAAGAACTCTGGATGCCCAGTTTCTGACATTGCAACCATGATTTAGGTGTCACTAAACCATTGCCAAACCTATCACCAAGGAAAAGATGGGTGAGAGAAGACAGGGAAGAGGGAATGGATCTGCTTGATGATAAAGTCTAACCAGTGTTTTATAAAATGCATGGTTCCTATTATTCAATTTAAAATACATTTGAAAGTCCAGGTTTCAGTCAGTTGAGGTACCAAACCTTAGGTTAATTTAAACACCTTACAGTTCGCATTTATGGAGGTTTAGGTAACTCCACTTCCCTTTAACAGTGGGAATGTAAAGGAATAAAACACTCAGTCTTGAAGAGGAACATACAGAGGTGACAGCTTTCTTAAAAATTCTTTTTGAATATTTTGAGAAGAGTCAGCATTGATCAGACTTCACATTTCAAAGCTTCACAGAGGAAGCAGCTTTGGACACAGATCTAAGGAAAGAAAGCTACGTTTGCAATGCATATGGTATTCCATTAGCATTATATTTTCAACACTTGAGTGAAGTCTGTGATTTCCTGCATGTTGACTGGTGAGTTATAAATTCACTCTCACACAGTATTTATAGCTGCTGGCATTCAAGACTCAGTTGCAATGTCTGCTCAGTGTTTCTTCACATGAAGTCGTATAATGGGCTGGTTTAAGCTCCTGGCAGGGTAAGGCTCACCTTTCCTTCATCTTTAGGTCAGCATTAATAAGTTACTGTGACTTGACAAGCCTGGTGTCATTCTGTTAACATCCAAAGCAAAGAGCTCAAACTACAGATCTGGCAAGAAAATGCTGGTTTTCCCTCCATTGGAATTCCATTCCACATCATTAAAGTATTTAAAAAGTAATAAAACTGTGTATTTCACATACATTTCTCTTCTCGCTGACCCCAGCTATCAGCACTAGAGAAGCTCCTACCACCAACACACCATTACTTCTACACCAGTACTGCTAGGCTTCCTGTCCAGCATCACTGTTGAATATCTTTGAAAGGCTTTCACATGCCCACAAGAATGACTTTAACCCCTTACTGGCCAACAAAATAAAAAAAAAAAAGGCAGTGCTTTAGTTATAGGTGTGAGAGGGAGGATGGGATTTGTAATACACTATCTTATCCCTGCCCTGAGCACAGTTTCCATAGAGCTGCTACAGACAAGATGCTCGGCGATGAACAGGGATTTTGTCTGTCCCTGCTCTGTCTTCCTCTGACATATTTCTATGCATTTTGTTCTGCCCTAAAAACTTAAAAATCTAACCAAGTATTTTGCATTTGTTACATCACAGCTTATTATGGTGAGAACATAATCTCAGCTGATGCCTCCAAGTGAACAGTATCAAATAAGACTGTCAACACAGTGTCCATGATCACTGACAGAGAATTGAAGAGGGACACGTGGATGTTTGAAAAGGTAGCAGGCAGCTGTTTCTGACTGTGCCTATTTCCAGTACAACTAAGATTCTGAAGACAACTCCTGTAAGGTCGATGAAAAGGTCCACCTACAACAACGTCCAGTCATTTACAATGGCCAGCAGTGGATACATAGAAAAGCGCATAAGGGACAGGCTACAGACTGAGTCATCGCTTTCCTGGTACATGCTCCAAGCTTTCAACAACTGGACATTTAGAGACTTCCTGAGCTAGGGGCCGCATCCGGACCATTGTATTTAATAGCCACTGATGGACGTATCTTCTATTAATTTCTATAATCTTTTTTTTTAATCAATTTATACTTTTGGCCTTCACCACATCCCATGGAAATGAGTTCCAAATTTTAATTATGTACTGTGTGAAGAAGTACTTCCTCTTGTTTGTTTTAAACTTGCTGCCTGATTATTTCATTGGGTGCTTCCAATTTTGTCTCAAGATACACTGATTAATCACTTCCTATTCACCTTCCACACAGCACCCACAATTTTACAAACCTCTATCACCTCACTCATCTATACTCATCCTCCCTCATCTTTTGCCCTATTTAGTCTCTGCTATGGACTCTGACAGGCCTACTATTATTTCTACCAGGTTTTTTTGTCCACAGCTAATTGTGTGCTGAGACTTTCAAGAAATACGTTCCATGACTCCAAGATCTTTTTCATGGTGTAGCATCTCATCCAGAGTTCACTTTTCCCTTCTCCCCTGTGCATTATTCCACATTTCACTTAATTGTATCTGCTGGTTTATCATATCTGCTGAAACCCTCCCACAGCTCTTGGCACAACCTGACATTTCACTTCTCCGTATAACCGTGTCCTCGGAGATTTAGGTTATCAACTGCTTCTGCTGATTGTTCAAACTCATTGAACAATATTATTCCTTGAGGAAAGATAAGGTTCTGAAGCTTGGAAAAGCTAAGTACTACTCACACTTGGATGACCAACACTTTAAATCAGTGCAGGCACTGAGGACTTAGAATCATAGAATCATAGAATTGATTAGGTTGGAAGAGACCTCCGAGATCATCAAGTCCAACCCTTGGTCCAACTCCAGTCCATTTACCAGATCATGGCACTCAGTGCCATGTCCAATCTGAGTTTAAAAACCTCCAGGGATGGTGAATCCACCACCTCTCTGGGCAGGACATTCCAATGCCTGAGCACTCTCTCTGGAAAGAATTTTTTTCTGATATCCAACATAAATTTCCCCTGGCAGAGCTTGAGCCCGTGCCCCCTTGTCCTATTGCTGAGTGCCTGGGAGAAGAGACCAACCCCCACCTGGCTAGAACTTCCCTTCAGGTAGTTCTAGACAGTGCTGAGGTCACCTCTGAGCCTCCTCTTCTCCAGGCTAAACAACCCCAGCTCCCTCAGCCTCTCCCCATAGGACTTGTGCTCCAGTCCCTTCACTTCCATTACATCCCAGTTGACTGAGGAACTTCAACGAGGAAAATTTCTGAAGCCACTGAAAATCCAAACAGGTCACATTGATCACTCGTGTTCCCATGCTTGCTGACTTAGCCACGTTTGTGAAGCACAGCTTCCTCCAGCAGGAACATGGCCACTGTTTTCCCTC
The DNA here is from genome assembly GCA_013396695.1 of Sakesphorus luctuosus. NCBI lineage: Eukaryota > Metazoa > Chordata > Aves > Passeriformes > Thamnophilidae > Sakesphorus > Sakesphorus luctuosus. Next base: position 442,353 of record VWZD01009210.1, read on the forward strand.
CATCACTCCACTCAGCTACTCAGTCTGTGCCACATGTTCTGTGAAGTTATCCCACATGGAAGTCAAACACAGCTCCTATGATTGTGCTAGCACCCCTTTCAAAGAGCAGCATCATAATTTTTTTAACTTATCTGGTATGAAGTCCTATTTAAGCAACAGATCATCCAACAGTGGAGTCCAGAATATCCAGTATAATTATACTGAATATTACTCTTCAATTAATCTGCCTGGTGTTCTTCTCAGTCACCAGCAGGCTCTTGACTTTCTGTACCTACCACACCAGGACCATTGAAATGAAGACAACCAGCTGCTCGAGGAGTCTGTAGGCAAGAGGGCTGTACTTATTTTTTGCTGAAAATAAACTTCCCGGCAGATGTCCTTGTACTACTAGAGTTTGCTCATGGCAGAATGGGATGTGGAAACCTTACTCAGAAAGCCCTCTTCGGAAAGCCTTGCCTTGAAGATCAACAAGGGTGTGGGGCTTAAAGGACACTGAGGCTGGGTTAGACAGGGACAGTGGTGGAACAGCTGAATGGCTCCAAGCTAAGTCCCTTTCCCAGGGCCTTCCTTGTCATCCCCAGGCTATTTTCATTTCAGAGGGCCCTTCAACAGGTGAGCCACAGGCAGACAAAACTTCCCATCTCAAAGGGCTGCTGGAGTCATCCACTGAGGGAATCAACTTTGGCTTTGGGGCTCGTTTGGGTGTTAAATTGAGAGATCTGTTGTATGGTCTGAGAAAGGGAGAGGCAAAGAACTTCTCCAGCGCAGCTCAGCCATTGCTGTTGGGGATGAAAGGACATAGGGCCTTGCCCAGTCCAACTCCTCTGAGTAGGGTGGAAAGATACCCAAAAAACAAACAGGAACACTCCTCTCAAGAGCTGTAAATTGCTGGGGTGAAGGAGGAAGACAGGGAGGAGCAGGAAGTGGTAATTTATTTGGACTCTTGAAATGAAACTCCAGTTTTCACAGGGTTTCACAGCTCATCACTTGTTTTCACCTGCTCAAAAAGACTCAAGCAACAATCCAAGCCAGGATTTTGTGTCATCTTTGGCTGCTACTGGACACAACTTCAAAATCCAACAGAAAGGAAGCTCTTTTATTTGCTGCATTAGCACTTACCCCTGAGAAATCCAGTGTTCCCCTTGGCCTTCAAAAGCAACCATTTAACCTGCCTCATCATCCCAAAATTTCTCATCCCCACTCCCTTTCCAAGTGCATATACATCTCTATAATGGCTTCTTCATGAGCTCCTCTGACTTGACTGAAGTTGATTGAATATTTCAGAAACAATTTAGACATTCCTGGCAAACACAGTTCTCTGAAAACCCAGCAAAGCTCTTGTGCAAGGTCTGGGCAGTTGCCTGCTCAGGTAGTGTCACTCTAGGGTACTGAGAAGGAAACACAACCACAGAATCACTTTGGTTGGAAAATACCTTTAAGACCATGAAGCCCAACCACTAACCCAGCATTGCCAAGTCCACCACTAAACCATATCCCCGAGTGACTCATCTGCATGGTTTCTAAATACTTCCCAGGATGGTGACTCAACCACTTCCCTGGACAGCCTGTTCCAATACTTGTCAACCCATTTGGTGAAGAGATTTTTCCTAATAACCAAGCTAAACCTTCCCTGGGGCAACTTGAGGCCATTTCCCCTTTCTTCCTTTTACTCAGGAGAAGAGGCCAACACTCACTCATCTTGCTTGGAAAGACCTCTTCATTTAGGAATGGCATGAGCAACTGTAGAAGAGCAGACAGGAAGGATGTCAAATGCTGAGGTTCCAAGTTGTGAATAAGGTCTTTGTCTGACTCTTCACTCTACAGCCCTATTATACCCATCAGTAGTTTCCTGCAATGCTCCTCCAGTTGTACTGCGTGAAGCCCTCATCCTTTCTCCCATCGCCTCAGTGATAAACACCCACACAATAAGATTACTTGCAAAAAATACATGCAAAATTTCTGAATGCCCCAGGGTCCAAAAGCAAGTACAAAAATCTAAAATAACATGGGGCGCTGTCCCTGCCTCCTCATTTTAGCTATCATTTTGGCACATGCCAGAACATTACCCCAAGCAAAACATTGCCAGGTAACAAACAGGGATTTGCATGCAATTCTAGCAGTAGGTATGACCACAGGCTCTGATCACTTCAAGTTATTCCTTCCAAGGATCTTCACAAATCCCATCTTTGCACATCAGATGCACAATAAATGGCTGCAAAATCTAATGTCACTTGTAGTTTTAATGGGATTATCAATTGGCATGACATAGTAGTTGATGTTTCTGCACAAAAACGGGTTTATTACAATGATGTAGAACTGACTCAGAGCACAAGGATGCTTAGAAGTTTCTGTGCTTAATCAAATCCCTCATTGCCAGTTTGGCATAAATTGCAAGCCGGTCTCTTCCCAAAAGTCAAGCTGTAACTATCTCTCCTGACAGCAGTAACCAGTCATGTACCAGTTAAATGTGCATCCTTTCCAGCAACAGCTTCACCAATACCCAAAGAGAGTATCCTTGGATGTTATAACCCTCTCATTCCAGAAGTCAGGCTTTTCAAAATGTCAGGGAAGACATCCTCAGCTTTCTCTAACATGAAAAAACTCTTCCAAAATGTACACTAAAGAAAGACGGGCAAAGAAATAAAGATGGAACTGCAAAGTACAAGCAGAAATTATTTTTTTAGCTATCTTTAAAAATTTCTATTTTTATGTTCAATGCATTCTTTCATGCTCTTTAGGTCTATCTCTGCTCACTTCAAGATCAAACTGGCTTTTTTTGCCAGCGATTCATTTAAAGTCTGCTCTCTGCCACCACTCTCCCTCCCCACCTGCAGGCAAGCAGGGAGCTGGGCCTCACAAGACAACCGTGGCGTGGGTGTTATTGGCTGCCTGTTCTGGCACCCTCTTATCCTTTCTTCCAGCTCTGTTTTGAAACACAATCTAAATTAAAAAAAAAAAAAAGGAATTAGACATTCCTTCTCTCTCTACTCACATCAGCAGTGCTCCCACCACCACAGCGTAAAGCATGGTGCCAAAGGAGTGGCACTGTGCAGGCTGGCCTATATATTGCAAATGTTCAACAGGGAAAACACACACTCTGAGAAAAGGGCAGAGGAAGAAGAGGTGAAAACCAGGGAAAAGAGGGCCAAGAGGGCTTTGTGGACTGTCTTGCTTTAACAGGGGGAGTAGAAAGAAGAGAAAAATCTCTCTCCAAAGCTCACTCTCTCCCACATTTAATAGCATTAGGTTCTAACCTGTAATTTGGACTCAAAGACTAATTCTTTCCTGTGGTTTGATAGATGTTAGCACTCCTTTTTTTCATCTTTAATAATGTATTACATAACATTCTGATACACTAATTACCATCTCATGTCATAGCAATTTTATTAAGAGCTTATACTTACAAATACCCATTCTGAAAGGATTTCAGGACTTTTTTGTCATTTTCTCTAAACTATGCTTGTTGAAGCATTGGCAACATGGTCTGATGCTACCTACTGCAGCTTCCAGTAACAACACATCTCTACATAAAGATGTCTCATAAGCCTTACAAGTCAGGCATGGATTCTTCTTGTGTTTAGTCTCAAAGACTTGTAAACAAGTTACTTTTAGCACACTAGGTTGTGATAAAACACTGGTAACACAGCCCTGTTAGGTTCCTGTACCTGCTACAGTTCCAATTCCAGAAGCAATGCCAAGAGAGAAAAAATCCTTTATACCAAGTAATGGAAAATTTGTTAATTATTCTGCTGTTAGTGTTTGCTCATTTATATGTTATCATCTCCCCAGGCAAGACTTGGTACCATGAGGTATTTTTCTGTATAAAATTGCTAATGCCATCAGGATTGTCCAAATGGGATCATCATCATTACAAAGATTACACGGTAAGGAAGGTGATTACAACAACATCTCAGTAGAAGGATTACTAATCACAAGTAGAATCCTGGTACAAATGTCATTTTCTGTATATAAGAAAGCACACAAAACTTTTTAAACATAATTTATATACATTTATGGCTTTATACAACAAATTGTCAGGGATTGTTCTCATGTGTCTGTAGAAGTACATCAGGCACTTTTTCTGAAAATATCCACATATGAATTTTAATTTTGCAGTGTGACTAAGTCAGAGCAGTGAAGCATTGAAGAGCTGTCACACCACTCGCAAATAGAACTAGCAGTATGTACATGCCAATCTCTCACAATATTGCTGGTTTGTGGAACACCTTCAAAAAAGAGGCCAGTTTTAAAGTTGAATAATTTGATTTTTGCTTGCATAAACCATGCTGCATCTTACATTATGATTACCACAATAATAACAATAATGAGAATACCTTATTTAAAATCAGTCATAAATTAAGAATCCTAGCAATTTCATAATGAAAATAGGAATTTCAAATCAGTAAAAAAATAAAAAAGTACTAACATACATCCAGTGGTTTAACAAGTGCAAATTTTATACTGTTTTAAAATTGGTCCAATTTTAACTTCTCAGGGATGCTCTGTTGACTTAAGTCGATAATAAGCAATATGATTTTTGCTTATAAGTGTAGGCAAACTGTCAGTTTATCAAAGCAGAGCTTTCCAATTAATGCATCTACTACCTAAACATATATCATATAGCTATATTATGGAAACAATACATCTTTATATTTAAAATATCTGAACAGCTCTATAATACAATAAACTTTTAATAACAGTACAAACCAGAGAAAAGTCAAAAACAAGGCTGCATAGGTAAGATCATCTGCACAATTCACAAACCAATCATTTACAACAATTCTGACAAACTAAGTTACTCCAGAAACTTGGTACTTTTACTGAAAAAGGATTTATTACTAGAGGTCACATAATGTTTGTTTTCAAGGCAGACAATACGCTCCTTCACCAAACTTCACAGTATTCCAGAATTACAATTGCAAAATAATAGAATGGCACCACAAAAAAAAAATAGACCACACAACCAAACCTCTGATTACCTATAACTATTTTCTCATAAGAATTCAAAGGGCTTCCTACAGACTGTTCTAATTAAGGAATGGCTATATTTATGTTATTCATAGTTATAAAAGGAAGCAAATAAAATATCTGTTTACAGGAAGTTATACAGTAGCAGTAAATAATAAACAGGAGGTATATTGTTATATGTAGCATGTTCAGCTGCATCCCCATCAAGTACAGCATTCAGTACTGCTTTCTTTGTGTGCAGAGATGAATTTTACAACTATTTTGGCCTATGTGAATCAGTGCCTATTCGGGAGCAAACATTTTTGCACACACAGCAGAAAGAAGGATCTTCAGAAACCCATATGTGAGCCCTCCACTTGGCTTCACTGCCAAGGTTTACTATCACATTTCAGAGACTACGAATTTTATGGTGAAGATCCTACTAGAGATATTTGCCTGTAAAAGCGGGTGGCTTCACTGAGGCTTTGGCACAAAGAACATTTGATTTTGCTCAAAACAAGTTCAAAGACTGATTTCATGCTGGGGGAGATCTTATATCACAGAACAGCTTAACATCAGACTTTGGAACTGCTGACAACCATAATAGTACATGTAAAAAAGTAGGACCAGCAGTAATTAGTAGTGATTTAAGCCTGAGAGGGAGCTAAATGCTAGCACGCCAGTAAATACATTGCAGAGCCTTAAGAAAGTCATAACAGGATCATTAAATATACGGCTTGTTACTGAAGTTCATTTACTTGGCACATCCCGTTTGTGTCTGCACCATACACCATCACTACAGGGAAGATAAACTTCAATTAGAACATTTTCCAGTTGCAATTTCTGTAGACAAAAGAAAGCTCAGTGTAAAAATATTTGATTCTCTCCTCCATAAAAGCCAGCCCTAGCACAAAAGCTGTTCATCCTGTCAGTGCATAAAAAAGATCCAAGGATTACCATAACACAAATGCTGTGTAGCAACCAGTGGATCCTGTTATCCATACATTGATAAAAACTGCATCATGCAACTACAAAAAATCAGAATTTATTCCAAGATCCACTCATGAAAATGCACTGGTAGCTGTCAGTATGCCTACTCCAACAAGAGCAATTTTTTCCACGGAGACAAGATCTCTGCCATTAGTGCTCTCCCCTACCCTAAAGCTTATGTATCTGTATAACTTTGCCACTTACTTTACCTTCCTTATTAAAAAAAAAAGTAATGTTTTGTCCTGTAATAAGGCATCATGGGAGTTTTAGCTTTACAATAAAAACACTGACGAACCCTAAAACTTGTTCTAATTAAGACAAATGACAATTTTGTCATTCATTTTACTACAATTATGAGTTTTTCAAGAAAAGATCATGCTCTTGAGTGCACAAACATTATGAGACCTCCATGAAATAAATATACATGTGAAGCATTGTACAAGCATCTTAACAATGAATACTTAACACTTTGTGGTAGTCAGAGTGAAAAATGGTAATAGAAGCAGATGACATTTCTTAAACTGTATATATAAAACTGATTAAATACTTCCTAAACATAAAGTTGTCTATATTTATACATCACACAACAAAACAAAGGGATGTCAAAACAGAAATGTTTTGTATTCAAGATCCTTATTAAGCTTTGTCTTTATCAGCACTCCCAAGTGCTAGGGAAATTTATAAAAACATGTACTTAATCCAGTTAAAATACTGTACAAAATTAAGAGGTTATGAATGCTGCCAGATCTCAGATTTTTTTTTTAAGTTGCCTATGTAACAAAAGTAGATTTTAATTATAAGAAAAATAGCTTGGAAAGTACTCCAAAAATTATCTTAAGCCCAACAATAAAGTCATTAGTCTGACAATGAAATATATTCTTGTATAAATTTACACAAATACAGGTAACTTACCCAATGGCATTTAACTTACTGTTTGCTTTGAATAGTCAGTGAGTTTGGTAGGATCATATTTAACAGGCTATTCTATTCCCATATGAAATGTGTGGCAATTCTGAGTAAAATAATGCAGTTCATACTGCTGCAAGGCAAGTCCACGGTTATCTCAATTCATCAAAACACAGGTAACATCAACAAAACTTACTTAGGCCATGAGATATCACAGTATTCTTACAAAAGTTTATAAATTTTTCTTGGACCAAAACAGATAGTCTTAGAAAACAATTCTTCTTCTACAGATCATACTGTACAAAACCGAAAGCACGACATGATGTAAGTAATAGTCTTTGCTGTGATTATATGGTGTAGTGAATTTGGCACTTCAGAGTAATGAAATTTCCAATGGCACAGTTCTTATCTACAGCAGCACATAACCTGCAAACCTTGGGCAAACATCCTGTACAGGAAAATACTCTCTCTGCTGCCAACTCTGACGAAAGGAAGAAAAAAGGAAAAAAAAAAAGACCCAAAAAAAAGTCAGTGCATGCGCACAGTTTTGTCAAGAAACTTAAAAAGAAAGATGAAGGACATCTTTGTACTGCTTTTCTCAGTTCCTGCTGTCAGACAAGTCTGGAGAATTTAACCATAGCCTAGGAAGAAAGAAAAAACAACAAAAAGAAGAAATTAACAATCACAACAGAAGATTAAATCTATTAAAATGTGCTCAAACTATCTTTAAGATACCTTAAATGGAGAAAAAAAACATTCATTATTGGCCAGTTAACAGCAAGTTTTTTGTTTAAGACATCAATGACAAAATGTAAGTGCTCCACAAGAAGTCATGAGTTGGTACATGACAATCCTAATGCACCAGTGCAAACCTGATTTCCAAACTAACAAAAGACTGGAAAGTGACTGACTGTTATAGAGGCAATTCACTTGCCAACACAAAAGATCTCCCAGATTTTAAGCATTTTGACATCTCTTTTCTGTTTAGCTGTTTTGGATATTTATTATAAAAAGCACAGCTTACCTCCTACTACACATCCTAGCCTGACACCCAACTGTGTGTAGTTGTCTTTACGCTGTGCTGAAAACTTTGGTTAGGCAATACACTGTCAAAGTTAAAATCTAATGTTTCTCCATCCATAAGGTCATTGCGGATAATCGACTCCATGTCACAGTCCAACCGTTCAATTAACATGTCGTCTAAGTCACTGGGAAGCTTCTCCTGGTGGAGGGAAACAATTCCCACCCTTCCATAACCATTGCAACTGTTAACAGGGGCATATGGATTCATAGCATTCATCTGCATTGGGTGACTCATAGGCACTTGTAACGAAGTCTTCACTGTCGACAAGCGATTTAGACCTGATGTGTGAGACATGGTGTTCACTGTGTGTGACAAGGCACGGCCATTAACTGCAGGTGTTGGCTGGTTATGTCCTTGGTGAGGGCGGGCATTAGGGTTCATCATTTTGTTGTGGGGTGGTTGACTGCCATAAGTTGGCATCACCGAGTTAGCGACCATGAGCACACTTTGGCCCAGAGCCCTGCCACCAGGCTGGGAAACACCAGTGTCTACTGATGCCAGGATATCATTGTGCGGCGGAGAATCAGAAGTCAGTAACTCCTTCAGAAGTCCTGCAGGATAGTTATATTGGCTCATCGATCCATAGCTTGATTTACTGTCTTGAAGAGTCTGCATAGGAATCTGGGACAAAGAGTTCATGCTAGCTTGAGCATAAGTAAATTTCCTGTAGTCTGGATTTGGTGAACCTATACTTGTGGTTGAGGATGCAAATGAGTAACCTGGTGTTTGCTGCATCAGGGTAGCAGATGAAGACTGGGTTGACACAGTCATTGATGTATTAGGTGACAAAAGATTAAGATTATCCAAAAGATTTTCCATGTTCTCAGAATTACTCATCTCTGAAAGGCTGGGTAGAGTGGAAGTCATTTTGGTGGCTGATGATGGGTATACCACGGAGTGTACATCCCCATCTCCAAGATCATCTTGCTCTGGCAAAATAGGAGAAAGTCTTCCACTAATTGTACTAGCATTAGAGCTGGTTCTAGGTCGAAATGTACTCCAGTTATCAAAGTCATCATTACTGTGAGAGCTGGGACTTGCAGGCCACTTTGAGAACTGTGATCCAGGGCTGTCACCATTTCCCTCTTGACCAGACTGAAGGGCTGCTTTTTTCTTCGCAGCTCTGCCTCTGCTTTTGGCAAACTTGCTGTTGTTATCCATGGATGCCGCTCGCCTTCTAGGAGATTTGCCACTCTTTCCTCCTTCAGGATTGAGCATCCACCAAGAACTCTTCCCTGTTCCTTCATTCTGCACTCTGATGAACTTGCTGTGCAGAGACAGGTTGTGTCGGATTGAATTCTGAAAAACAGAATAACATGTAAGAAACAGAGAAAACATGCATCTTTTATGGCATACTAACATTTACTTTTGTAAATGCACTCTCATTTTGCTAGAAACACTGGTATAACCAGTCTGTCAGTCTGGAAACATCTTTTATCAGCTCACCATACAGAACTGGCTGAAACAAGCTTGAAAAGAGTCACCATGTCAATTTGTCTGTCATCTCGCCCAATCGCATCTGACATTATAAAAATTTAAATAAAACACTGAAGGAACTGTTCTGAAATAAAAATTCCTCATAAAGGATACAAAACAAACCAGATGATCAAGAAGACAACTGAAGATCTCGTTACCAGCTTCACTCTAGTACATTGAACCTGACTGCATTTAAGAATTTTTTTTAATTATTATTTTACACAAAGTTCAAGAATGCTGGATCCTGTTCTATGATCCTTATAACAGATTCCCACCCTGCACATCCCTAAATCCTGCAAACATGCAACATACAAACTGTGACTATTGCCACTGAGCATTAGTGAGGTTTATATTACTTGCATTCTATGAGAAAACACAAATAAAAAACCAACTGAGGATTAAGTTCTAATTTTTATAAAAAGCATCACAAATTGCCTAAGAAATAATAAGATAGGAAGGAATGCAAACAGCATAGATAAAATGGCAATCAAAACCTCAGTCTTAAAACCATCCTTCTCTTTTGAAATTAACATTTTAAATAGAGAAAATTGACTCTTCTAATACCTGAGGGCACCAGATATCTTGTGCCAAGAACAATCAGAGGTATTGGAACTTTTTGTTACCTCCTCAGCCATAAGTAATGTTTTATGCTTTGATCTTAAAAACAAAAAAGAATAAAAAGAGAAGCCCAAAGTGGAAGCCCACAGGTGACCTGTTAATAAGAGACTCATCTGTGCATTATCAAGCTGTAGATAAACATATTTTTCCTCTTATAATTTTCTGCTGAGCACATGCAAAAAACATTGTATCAACAGAAAAGCTTTCCTATATCTTGACACAATTGCTTTCAAAAGGCCGCAAGCTCACAGAGTGCTGAAACAGGCAGCCATGGATATTGGCAGAAGGGTGGAACAGTAGCATGGATCATGAAGTTCCACCTAAGATGGTCTGTACTAGGACTGTAATTCATGCAGAACAAGTAGGAGGGAACCACAAAACAACACATGAAATGTGTAAACCAGAAATTAGACCTCAATGGCAGGGAAATCAGTTACTGACCTGCCTTCCATTCATATTGATTTTTAGCAACTTGTCTAAAGAAGTTTTTGGCGGAGCCAAAATGGAAAGGCTGTTTCTATAAAGTACTAAAGTAAGGTTGATCTTCACCAAAAAGCCAGTAGATCAATTATTTCAAAACATTAAATGGCTGCCAGACCCACAAACACCCTGTTCTGTATTTCCTGTTTCCCTATTTTTTAACTCCCGTCTATTTTCTCTTAAGTTTTTAACCTGACACCCAACACGCACTACAGTGTCAAACCATGATGATGATGATACAGGTCATGGAGCTTTTTATGAGGAAAATCAGAGCATGAGGGACACAGCTACTGCTCTGGTCTTTGTCTGCTTTTGCTGAATTTCCCAGACAGAGTGCTGCCTGTTACAGTAGCATCTTCAGAAATGTCTTCCTTCCCCTTCACTTCTCTACATCTGCTTTTTCAAAGTTACACATCTCTCCCCATACATCAGGCTGACAGAAGAAAGGGAGCCAAGATTGTAATTAAGTATGCCAGGTGAAAGAAGTCATCTCATGGGCTCTGGTTCAAATCAGAGACAACAGGCTCAAACTCCCTGCAAGAGCCTGTTTTTGACCATGGAAAGGTAACCAGCCAAAGCAGGTCTGGCCACCTGCAGAGCTCAACAAGAGAGGTTACTCTGGGGTCAAAGAGGAAATCTTCAGAGGATGAGGGCAGCAAGGAGGTGTTACAGTCCTGCAACACCTTACAGGCACCAGTGTCATGAGATAGACTTGCAGTGTCACCCCAAACATGGGCACAGGACACTCCCTGACAGCAGATGTTGTCAGAGCATGGCCTCAAGGCAGCTGGCAGTTCAATCAGCACAACAATGAGTCAAACCATGTACCTAAACTCAGAAGCCTTTCCAACCTCTCCTCCAAAGAAACATCTTTAACAAATTATCCCAGTTAAACAAACACCAGCGACAATTCCCCTTCCCTGGCACTGTTCAGTGCCAGGCTGGATGGGGCTTGGAGCAACCTGGTCTAGTGGAAGGTGTCCCTGCCCACTGCAGGAGAATTTAAAACCAGAAAATCTTTAAGATCCCTTTCAACCCCAACCATTCTATGACTCCATGAATATTTTATGATTTGAGTGTTTCCTTACTGAATTTTGAAAGGAAGCTATTCTACAAACTATAAAGTAGGACTGAATATCTTCACTGTAGGTAACCCTGCAATCAAAATATCATCCTCAATTTAGCAACAGTGTGTTAGGGAAGGCCTTGGAATTTTATTTGCACAAGGTGCAGCTAACACATGGAGAGGGTAAGCCCGAAAATCCATCTCTGGACTTGCCTGCAGCCTCAGGGGCTGGCCAAGAAGCCTTGTGAGGTTGGCCTGGCACAGCCCATTGTTTTCATTCCAGGGCCACAGCCGAATCCCTGGCTGACACAAGTCCAGCTCTAGAAATGTCGCAAGAAAGTTGTTCTGCACAGCTCTTGATTAAAAAACCTCCTGCACCAGTTCATTTTTTTACTGTATTTTGTAAACATACCCAGTTGGCTCAGGATCACTGTTTACTATCAAAATAGGCATATCAAACACACGTAAGATTGGGAAGGGAAAACACCGTGATGAGGCTCAGCTCCCTCTTCTCTGCAACACAGTGTTAAATATTTAAGAAATCAGTGCTATTCCTTAGTCATCAAAAATGTTACAATCTGGTATTATTGTACTGAGGACATTTGAGGTCGCTCTTTGAGTAACAGAGCTGTCTCCTAACTCTGCCAGCAATGAAAAAAAATTTTCCTAACAGGAAAGGGTTTGCGGCCCAGAGCTTGTTACATAAATTCCTGTTTTTCACGCAGCCAGCAGGACATTAGAGAAGTTATGATTTACTAACTTGGAAAAAGTGTTGAAGAGGTAAATCTTGTGAAAATATGCACTGCTGTTAATGATGTTGTGTCTACAAATCTTTGCCAGATGTAAACATGACCTGATAAAAAAGTATAGTTTCAGCAGCTGATCTTGGCAGCCGGATGAATGGCACAGCTGGTCAGTGGCTGGGGCACACGGCGGCACCACCAGCCCCAGCATGCTGCAAGATGCCTTCAGCCATGGCTGTCAGCTGAACTTTAAAGCAAAGCCTCCAAAAACCTGGCCTGAATGTCTCCAAAAGCAAGCATTTGCATTTTGAGGTGGATCTCTGTGCAGCAGTGATCACACTGAGAGTAACTGTGCTGGAATTTTATCAAAACACCTGGGTCAGCATGGCAGCAGAGCTTCTGCCACCTGTGGAGTGCTTCCTGGGATTGAGTTTCCGCCTCTGGGATAAAATGAACTTACTTCATACCATACTTCAGCATTTGGACTGGGAGCTGTGGATATGCTTATTGCTACTTGCTGATTGAAGATTCCAAATATGCAAAATCAGTATCTGCTATGTGCAATATGATGAGTCCATACCAGCTAATAAAAGTCATGAGGTTAAGAAAATAATTCCTTTGAATCTACACAATTATATCATTCAGCTGCATTTCCAACAGTTCTAGTGATATCTAATATTGCATTTAAACCCAAGATAAAAATACTAAAACATGCAAATTAAGTTTATCTTAACTAATTGCTGACAAAAATTAAATCACTAACACAAGTGAAGTTAAGATATTGATTTACTTTTTTAGTAAATTGTTTTGGTGTTTTACTAAACACTCGGTTGCTTTCTTAAACTTGAAAACATTGTACTTACTGAAGTGAGACCATACAGTCACGCTGGCCATCTTTCCTCCACCCCAGCCCTTGGAGCATCCAAAGGAGAGGGAAGCAGAGCAAAGCTGCTGCTGCTGCAAAGCTCCTCTTTTACTACTGCAAATCTCTCCAAGCAGGATCTAATTGTGGATCTATGAGCATCTGGCAAGCTGCAAGACCCAAAATTTGTAAAAACACCTGTAAGTGCTCATAGTCTCATCCACCCTCATACTCTCACCCACGGGCACAGGCAGCACCCATTTAGTGACAGTGCCATGATAGCCACCAAAAGGGAGATCAAGGAATGGATGCAACAGCCAATACACTTTACAAAAACGACTGGATTTGCTATCAATGTGCATACGCTGACAGCATTGCAATAAATAAAGCGTGCCATGGCATCTCAGAAAGAGATTCACAAGTAACTAGTAACAAAGTCAGGAGATGCTCTGTGGAGGCAAACACAGTCATAACAAACTGGGAGGCCATAGGAGCAACACTGCTTCCACAACATCCATGTCAAAGATTTCTATTAAAATTAGCAGTCTAATGACTGCCTGCTAAGTTTTCATTCCGAAGATATCACAGCAGTCAACTGCTTTCTACACTCAGGGGGAAGTCTACACAAATTGCCAGTCAGTTTACTCTATCATCAGCTGAAATGACCTCAAATACAGAACGGGGCACCATACTTGACTGCAGTTCTCAGGTCTCTTCAAACAGTATCTGAAAAAGATTTGGAAGTTGAAGAGAAACTTTCAGAGAACACAGTACTCGAGACTGCTTCTGCAGACAGGGGAGGCTGCTTCTTCATTCATTTTAACTGATAGTTGGAGGATAGTGCAATAGGAGCATGCTTAGGGAAAAGAGTCAGGATTGAGGACTGGTAGGAGAGAAGGTTAAAGATCCATCATTGTTGAGCGGTGTTGCTGTGATCAGTGGTGTTTGGCATATAAGCCAGCTGTTTTAACATGTCCTGGTACTGACAGCTTACAGTAGGATTCCAAAACAGCAGAAGCTCCCTATGGAGACAACACCAAAGCAGAAGCTTTGCAACACAGAAGCAAGACCCCAGGATTTCCACATGCTGTTACACAAGACATCACACCTGTCTCTACGTCTTTGTGTGGGGATTCTACAGCAGGTCCAGATGTCCAAATCATCCTCCTCTTGGAGCCTCAGTGGCAAGCACCACTCCAAAAGAAGTCACGGAAACTCCTAGGAAAGTGTGCAAATGACAGGAAGTTCTCCAGCACGTTTGCACAGGGTTTGTTCAGCATTAACAGCTAGATAGCAGGAGCAGGGGCTAACCACGGCAAGTAGCATCACATAGCATCTATCCAAGGCTAAGTTAGACCATGCCTGGCAAAACAGGCAAGTCTGTCTGCACCCTTTCTGCTATGGTTTCCAACCATGCTGCCAAGTTTGCAGGGGCTGGATGAAGAGGCTGAGGAGGAATAAGAACATTGGTAACTCCAGATCTACTAGAATTTCCTTTGGTACAAGAGTCTGGTGTAAAGCAATCATGTTTGTCTTATCTAATGAAATAGCTAATTTTGACACCCAGTTGTGGCATTCTCAGAAACCTCCTCTGTTGTCCAATAAGAGCATGGACAGAAAGCACGTCACTTAGCCTCAGGTCAAAGAGCTGTACTTCGAAGATGCTGGAAATTTGCCACTTGCAGCTGGCGTGAAGGTGGAAGGGCAGGATTTCCTCCCAAACAGGTCATGCTTTTTTGGGTTCTTTGTTCTTGGGGACGGGGGGGACCCTTTCTTTTTCCTTCATTTTTTCTCCTGCACTGTTATACAGTTAAGAAGTATCAGCTGGAAATGAAAATAAATACTTCTGTCTTACTAGAGGGACCTTGTGCTGTTTCTATGTGTTTTCCATTACAGATGGTGTCATAGTGAGAGTCTTTCCCAGACCACCACCCAGGAAACATCATCTCCAAATATATACTTCCTTAAGCTGTTTCATCTAAGATTTTGGCAATGCAGCCCTCATTCCATGCATGAAAGTACAAGAACAGGACAGACTGCTTGTTACCACTATCTGGTTGCTACGTATCTCCTGCACGGAGAGGGGCTTCCTGTGACCACATGTCAGTGACATTAATCTAAGTCTTGTATATTCTGCATTCAAATACACAGATTTATACTATCCTACACTTACTTACTCTTCTCATAGCTGTCAAAGACTAAAAAGCTTCAAACGCTGAAGGTGTTTGGCCATCCTCCAGGTTGCATCCTGCTGCCACATGTGGAACAGGGACTGGACAGCATTTCGCAATCACTGGAGTTTTTCCTCTGGAGCATGGTATGTAGTAAGAGAAAATACATGCCCAGCTCCAGACACTGATGTTTAAGAAACTTGGCTATGCATACTTACATGTCAGAACTGGCAACTCCACTGATATACATTTGAGCAATTCACACTTTCTATGCCCAGATATCCTCCTCCTCATTCTAGGTAGACTCCTTGGAAGCACTTTTCCATAATGGCGGTTTGGACATTTCTAATGAGATAGTAACATATGCCTAGTTTCTCTATGAAGGCATTTAGAAAGAACTAATGTAAAAAACCATGAACAAGGTTTATAATATTACAAGTATGCACACATGGCAAGCACACACCCGGGTAGTCTTCACGACCACAACCAAAACATCTTACACCACTCTTATGTTTTCTGTACCTCCAAGAGAGAGACAGGGCCACAATCAGGCTAATGATCTCCTACATCAGTGCCAATACTATGTTTTATAACTACATTTATTTCTATGACTACAATATAGGTATATCATCAACACCATGTACACCAAATATATAAACATTCCCTAGGATTTCAAAGCCAAGGAAACTAAGTGACACTGACAAGAAAACACAACAGACAAAAATGCACATGAAAATACAAGATTTGTTGGATGGACTTTCCTCCCTCCAACAAAATCATTAGGGAAGCCAAGACAGGCAACAAGTTTGGCTAAAATCTATCCATTTTCAAGTGTGAAAGAAATGCAACAATAAGAAGGTAGCAAATAGCAATAAGGGCAAATAGCCACCACGACACATGATGGCTTCATTTATAACAGCTTTAAAAATTGCAAAGTGTAGCATATAAAGGAAGAAATAAATATCAGATAAAAAAATTTAAATCTAGCAGGAATATCTCTATTTAGTGATCCAGACAAATCCTAATACTGCCTTTACAAAACTAATGCTGTAACCTTTCTCTATTCCAGCAGATGGAAATCAAGTGTTTGACAGATATATGGGTTCCCTATTTGTAAATAAACATTTCCGTTTTCCACAAATGCAGCACAGACACACACACACAAATATATATATATGCATATATATGCATGCATACATATATAGCTTATGACAAAGAAGCATTTCCCAAGTTCATTAGTGCTACAGGACCTCATTGAAGAGGAACGTTTCGAGATCAGGATACTTTTACAACTGGTGCTTCTTCTCCTCTCTCTCTAAGTGCTCTCAGACCTCTGGCCTTCACAAGTAGCCATGAAGTTATGTCAGTAACACAAAAAATGGCAAAGCAGGAGGGGATGTGTGCATAACCTGGGTGACCTGACTGCAGTCCCTGGTGCTATCATAGAAAAGCTGACAAACGATTCAACTAATAAAACATCAAAGGTCAGGGAAATAATTAGTCTTTCAAAACAGTCCCACAGAATATAGGCCATTGCATGTGCAAAAAACTGTAACTTTTTATTCAAGAAAGGCAAGCGAGGGAACACCTGCAGCTACGCCAATGCCAGACCGAATGAATGGTAGTGCAGCCAAGATTAGCACCATGCACCGCTACTGAGGTGTGCTCTTCAAAGGGATTAACAGCATTAGAATTATATGTAGTGCAGTAAGCCATGAGGAAGGCTGCTGTGATTCATGACAGGCAGGTAGCCCTTTTACAATTATTCACTGTGGGCTCTAACACAATGACCAGGAGCACAACACTAGAGGGATGCAGGTACCACAACAGTCAGAGCGGTTTGAGGAAAAGCTGTCCTGGAACACAGAGCACAAGCAGGTCATTGCAATGAAAACATGATTCACAATTATAAGCAAAGTTTATTAGAAAAAAAAAAAAGGAAAAGTAGCAGTTCATCCATACAATGCCAGAATAATTAATAGCTTAAAATTTTATTATGGGACTATAGGAAAGGGACACTAAAGGGTGTTTGGGGTTTTTTTCAGGCAGTGGGAATAATTATGATCAGTAGGACAAAAAATGCTAATTACTCGTTTCCTGTTTAACAGACAGCCTGTTTCACCTCTGCCACTCTTCACCGTTACCCAATTCATCACAAAGACTACAGCACAGTTTATAGAAAGCTTGCCTGCCACACCCCCTTTTTTTTCTTTCTAAAACCAAGCTACCTTATATTGACATTCATTAGCTCTAATGAAGAGGTAGATGTGTGTATACATGCTAAATATACCAATACTAACTAGACCAGCAGATCATCCTAAAAGGAGCACTGGAAACACGTTCTCACCAGTAAGAAGCACTAAGACGAGAAATAGGCCAAGGTCTCAGTGCAAATCACAGAGGTGAAAAACATCACAGTCTGAAAATAGGGCTTATTTTTTTGCATTAACCTTTGTGGACACACAGAGAACTTCCAAGGGAAAAAAAAAAAAGGCAGGGGGGAAGAAACCAAAACACCCAAGTATTATTACTCCAAAAGCTTTAATAGAATAAGTGATCTCTGCCTCAGAAGTCACATAAGTTTTACATGCTAAAAGCCCTGCATAATGACCAAAGCAGTCCTTTGCCATTTGTCTAGGTAAAGGCATAAGCAAACCTAGCCCTAACTGTTTGGTTTCAGTTGGACAGTTTACTAGGGACCCTCATTTTCATGGATTAAGACTATTTGCTTTCACAAAATCACTGATAACCTAAAGGGTTCAAACGATTGTCATGACCTGATGAATTTACAGGCAATGTGCTACACACAACAGTTAAAAGTAAGTTAAAACTAAATCAGATAAAGTAAAGCAGGATGCGCTGGAGACATGGGCTAAGTCCATTGCCCATTCACTGTGCTGCCTATGGGCTAGTTGGCACTGGAGAAGCTTGAGGACTTTTTTGACCTTCAACAACACCTTCTGCCTGATCATAGACCTCTCCTTAGAGACACGTTGAAGGAGAAGCTGCCAGTTTGAAGTCATGGTTCAACAGAGAGAGACAAGGATGCCTGCACTGCACCCACAGCTCCTACAATACACACTCATCTGACAAGGGCAGCAGAGAGACATTTAGGAGAGGCATTAAGCCTGTCTGTATTTCTCACCTTGGGAAGCAATATACCAAGGGTGATGTACGGTTCAAATAATACAAAAGGTTGTTGACTGAGCCTTTGCATAGATTGAGAAAAAAAAAAGGAAATATATTCCCTTATAATCCTTATTACACATTTATTAGCTTAGCAGAGAGTCTTTTCCTTTAGCAAGCAAAGGACTAAAGGACTCAAATTCTATGAACATGCATTCCACTGAATACTAGTTTTTCAGAAACAAAGGGTCAATGAAAAGCAGCAAGCTTCCTTTGCAGCAGGGTTAGCTGTGCCCCACAGGAAATCCCTGGCTTGAGGAAACTGCAAGTCTTGTAAAAAGAAGGGCAAAGCCTGTCATTTACAGGCTGAACGGTATTTTACGCTACATCTCACTATGCATTTGGTCTTTATTTTGACTACAGCAAGTGCAAGGATAGACTAGCAAAATTTTAGTATAGTCCTCAAAACTACAAAAAGAAAACTGAAACAGAGTTGAGTGGAATTTTTTGTTAGGTTTAGGGCATCTTTAGTGCATGTAGTGGTTAAGTTGCTGAAGGACTCACATTTGTAAGGGGACAGTGTCAACTTAACAATATCAACAACCCTATGGATTTAACCCAATGTTGTAAATATCTGATGTTGATTTAGTAACCAAGAGAAACTGAGGAAAGAAGAGAGGAGCATTTCTCTTTTCTTTTGGTTTCTTTTGTATGTGAATTCAGTCCAGTGTATAAAGCCACTGTTTTACTGTTTATTTTTCCTCTAGCCAATTCATCCTTTATCTATCTCATACATCAAAAGAAAATAAACTATAATTTTCTTGTTAACAAAATATTAGCAGAAAAAAATAGATTTCTTAACTTTTTATTAAAATAGCTTAAACAGGATCATATTTAAGTTCTCTTTAAACTCCTGCATATCTGCAAATCTGTCGAGGATACTGCCTTATGCAGTCAACATTTGTTCATTTTTCATATCTACGTTCTGGTTTTAGACCTGTTCTTTACTCCCAGGTTACATGAAACAATTATATATTTTCAATTACTCCTCGTGGTACATCCCAAAGAGGCATCACATAGCCTAGGTATTGTGTTTCTCCTCAGTTCCTTGAACACAGTTTGCCTTGGTACCATATTCCCCCACC
The DNA here is from genome assembly GCA_013396695.1 of Sakesphorus luctuosus. Lineage (NCBI taxonomy): Eukaryota > Metazoa > Chordata > Aves > Passeriformes > Thamnophilidae > Sakesphorus > Sakesphorus luctuosus. Next base: position 461,967 of record VWZD01009210.1, read on the forward strand.
ATAGAAGCAGATCAGACCACCAGCACATTCTCTTTGGGACAGTGCTTTACAATTCAAGTTTGTTCCCACAGCATAGCAGATTTTATGTAACGTGATTTACTACTCCAGTGCCAACAAAAAACCCACATCCAAATTTTGATATAGCCCTGGGCTATACGCCAGTGTGCACTGCCCCTTTCCACTGTCTGGCCAGTTGCAGTCACCCTCTCTCAAAAGGTGTGGTTTACTTAAAGCAATTTGAGTTGATTTTCTGGGAACTCAGAGCACTCCTGACAGGTGGTTGCACTGCTCATGCCAGCATCTTCCTCTCGAATACTGCTTTCTGTGATGTTCTTCAGGCTGCACTTCAAGAAATGCTGGCGCTCGTGACTGGGTTTTATGACAGCTGCTCTGTATTACAAAGCCAAAGTAGTCCAATCTTGCAACACACGTAGCACCAACTCTGAGCAGCTACCCTGGACACACAACTTTCAGCAGGTTATGGGCCGCAGAGTACTATTTCTCAGAGCAAGATGGGCACATAGAGAAGGGAAATCTAAAGGGCATTTTCTTCCCTCATATCCATTTTGGAAGCATTCCTATTCCCTCACTAGTGTAGGCTGTGCTCTGTACTTAACAGACCCTTATTAAATCAAAGGACTATTTACAATCTACATACTGGCAATTCCACATTCCCACAGAATGTCATCTGGCAACAGTGACTTAAACTTTCAGCTCTGTATTAATTTGATTTTCTCCTTCCCAAGCAAGAAAAGTAAAAATGACACGAAAAAGCCATGTTTTTAATGACAAGAACAGAATATACAGAGTAAAGTCCAAGAGCTCTGGTGTACCAGGACTCATGAGAATACCCAAACATCGGGGTTTTTTAAACAGTAAAATATTGCAATGGGGACAATGAAAAGGAAGATTAGCAACACCACTGTGGCTTGAGATCTTTTACATATACACCTGCTGCTAGAGATGCAGGACCACTCTGGACACAAAATAAGACAGCTTCCAGAGTGGGACACTGTTACACAAAAATGAGCTTTATTAGGCATTTTGGGTGCTAGTTTTCTCCTGACAACTAGGTCTAATTCATCTCCCCTCATTACTATTTCTCTCCATTTGATATACACAAGGACAATGGCCTCACCATGGCTGCTTGGAGATGAAACCTCATTCATTCTCCCATTCCCCTGAACAGAGCCTGACACAAGGAAGCCCTGGGTGCAAGGTGCCTATCGCCAGGTCCAACAGGAGGTGTCCCAGGAAGGACATTGCTATCACTCTCATCAGTTCCAAAACCAAAATACTGTTTTTTAAGAGCCTTCCCTCCTCTTCACTAACCCCTCAAACTCAAAGAGCCCTTACCAGCTTTCAGATTAGGTTCCCTCCTCCTGGAGGTCACAGTCTTCACTTGACCCAAATTTCCCCATCATTGCTTCCATCCCCCCTTAATGAAAATCCCATATGTAACTGGGTAGCCTGAACCTGCTGGCCTGTTATTCAGAGTTAAGGACTGCCATAGTCAACTTCACAATCCCAAAGCCTGCCATGGGCCTCCCATCCCTCCCATGCTTTTGTCCAAAGATAAGGAAGGCAGAGGAGCGTCCCTCCAGCATTCTCCCCTCCAGCTTTCTGCAGATAGGCATTAAAGCACTATGGCAAAAGCAGAGTGGACACAGGAAGCTAAAATGCCCTAATCAATTCAAAGGGCTGCAACAAGGAAATCTGAGGACACTCTACAGGGACTTGCTCAGTATTTGTCTCTTGACTTCTGCTTCTTTCAAGTACTGCAGTTTAATTTTCCCTCCCTCAGACATTCAGAGAGAGAAGCAACATAGCCACCTGTGCAGCTCCAAAGACACACAAGCTCTTTTCTTGAGTGGGTCAGAATGGGGTACTCACTTCAAAAAATAAATAAAAATTAAAAATTTCAGGACATAAACTTACATCAGATTAAAAATAGCAGGAACGTCAGCAGTAGGAACTGTCATTTGCAATAGCTATCAAGACACAGGAAGTTATTTATTCTGTGGATCACATAAAGGCCTCTTTAAAAACAAGGATGAAACAGGAAAAAGAAAGCATGTTTACTGAAGCATGTTTTCCAATACTATTTATTTAGCCAATTTTGTTTATGAATTTTTATAATAATTCGTCATTGATACATCTACGGGTTTATGTTCACAGACTCCTTAATCTGCTGGCAAACTCCAGAAGACACTGCAGCTCTTGCTAGTCTTGCTCAATTTTTTAAAATTATTTTCAGTTTTGAAGATATTGCAGGGAATGTTTCCACATTTTTGTTTGGTTTTAAAAAGAAAGTCTTCCCCCAGAAAGTCAGGTGTTTTCAAGTATTTTGTTTGTTGATTATTCATGTAGTCATAAATTACGCAGAGTATTTGGCAGGCCGTGCCTTTCTCTGTTAAAACGTTTGTTTTTACTTTTTTCAGTTATTGTTTAGATCCTGGTCATAACATGCTTTGGGTTGTTTTGAACAGCAAAGAGGAAATAAGCAATACTTTAACTTATATCACACTGTAACAACATTAAATGCCTACGCAGCAATACGCTGCCTATTCAGTATTTTCAACTTTCTTCCTGTCCACTGCTGACTTACAACACTGAGATAATTCACAATTTTACAGTTTTGCAACCTCAGACAGAGGCTTACAAGCAAACACAGACTCAGAAGCATGCTCAGAACAAAATACAAACAAAAGGGAGCAAGAAATAGGACATCAAAAAAAAAAGGTCAAAATATACAGTAAACACATTTGCTGAAGGTTGGTTTTGAAATCATAGGAAAACCAACAAAGCTCTTCTGGAGTCAGCTCACACACACCCAGGCATTGCAGGTAACACAGTTGGATGAGGCACAGCCCCAGCAAGGCACTGTTTGCCTACATTCACCCTGACACTATGGCAGTGAGTTAGAAAAGAGACTTTGAACTATAGGCCATCCCTGCTGCTCATCACGGTCACAGTCTGCAGTGTATGGGATCACGAAACCCATCACAACTCCTAGGAATATGCCCTATGAACTAGAAAAAAAGAAACATCACTCCAAACACCACACAATTCATAAAAAAAAGTCTCGGTGACAAAGTAGAAATTACAGAACCATACTTCAAAAATTTCTCAAGTATTTTTTTCTATAGGTTTAAGTTGGACATTACATTGCAAGCATCCAATTTTCATGAAGAAGGATTTCCATCTCTCCTCTGTTGAAGAAGTCTTAGGAATTCCTCATTTACCTAAGCAAGGAGAAAGAGATGAAGAAAAGAACAACATTTCTCCCAAGACTGGGTTTGTAAATAAAGGTACTTCCAAAACTCAGTTTTGGAGCAATGAGTGAGGGAATCTGGACCTAGTACCTGGAGGATATCTAGGTACCAAACACAATTTTAATAAAATTTAGGACCCCTTAGACATTGCTTTCAATGAAATTCTCAAGTCATCAGCTAAGTTCAGGATCTACCACTTAGAAACACATTCCTCACATAACGGAAACTGGTGAAACAGCCATGGGTTCAATCCTCCTTTTTCCTCCTCTGTCAATTATTCAAGGCCCCCTCATTCACTTATCCACTGCTGCCTACTTCCTTCAATGCCAGGCATTTCTGGGGCATCTGATAAGGAAGGCAGTTATCTTGCTCAAAATTTGTCTAACAACAGCAGCCATCCAACACACACATATATATTCAAAATGTTTGACTGATTTTCCAAAAAAGAGTAGTAGCTGAGTAATTTTCGATAAGAAAAAAATACAAATCTCTGTGTTCTACAGCTGATTTTAAAAAATAAATCATATTTTAAATTGAAAATATAATTTTTTTCAGTTCTCACCTGTCTATTTTTGTGTTTTTAAATGTGAAAACTTTCAAGACTGAGCTTAATCAACCAAAACATTAAGATACACATCCACCTCTAAGGAGAATTGAAGAGAAGCCTGTGATTTGTACCAATCCCCCAGCTGCAGTCATTTCTGTGCTGTATGGTTGGCTAATAAACACCACAGAAACATGTTTAAAGCAGATTTAAAGGCCTACGAAAGAACTTGCCAGGAAGCAGTAGTGACAAGGCACTTGCTTCCTGGCACAGCTAAAGGCACACCACATCTTTTGCATCAGCTTGCATGACTCCACTACACTGCCACAGAGGCCCCCCACTTCTCAAATAGTCTTAACCATACAGATTCCTATTTTTTTTAATCAAATCTATTGGCAAATTCTCACCCTTTCTACTGTAGCTGTTCTCTACTTGTAGCCTATATACTCTTAGGGGCTCCAAAACACTAAAAATCCTTCAGAAGGCAGCTAAGGGGAGGTAGTGGCAGTCAAATGCCCTCTCTCTGTTTGCACTGGCTTTCCTGTAATCCTGGATTAAACACACGTGCACCACAGGAAGAAAATAGACAATTTTAAGTTGCTGACTCTAGAAAAAGATCAAGAACCATCTAAGATTAAACCTGGCCCCCAGACTTTGTCAAAAGGCTGACTTAAAGGATAAGGCCAAAGAAGATTAACACAAGTACGATGCCAAAGTACACTCAAATACCAACAGCTTCTTGACAAACACTGAGGGGTTGCAAAAACCAGAACATTTAAGAAGAGAATTCTTAACTCTGCAGTTTGTGCTCGAAGGAAAGCTCCCCTAAACCAGGTTCTGGCACTTGCTAAACTCCAGTAAATAGTTTTGGTTGTAGTGATGCAGCACAACTCACTGAGCCCCTGATCAGAAATGCAGACAACACAGATGATTTCAGAGTAAAAAAATCCTCCAAGAGACAAACTGTCCAATGATGAAGGTGGCACTGCCATTCCTCCATGCACTAAGGGACCAGGCAGTTCTCCTTTCAGCTGCCAGAAGTCAGGAAGAAATGCAGTAGTGAAGAAGTACACAGTTCAGCAGGGGACATCCACAAACCCACCAGCAATGTTAGCAAGCTACAGGGAAAGAAAGAGGCAGATTCTTTGGCTGCCTCCTCTCATGCCTGCTATGAGGAGCAAGAGGCTTTTGGGATCATTCCTATGGAAAAACCTTTTAGCTCCTCACACACAAGGACAAAGTAAGAGCAGGTCACAGGCTGAGAAACTACCATTTTATGGTTGTCTTCCCAAAAGACAGAAAAGACATGATGGGAATAACCCCCACTAATGTCATTAACAAAAGTTTTTGAAGACCATGGCTTGTATTGTACAGCAGTTTAATCACAGCTGCTCAATGAACCACAGAAGAAGCCAGTCACTCAGTGATAGTGAGAGAACGAGTCTAAACTCCTGAACTAGGCAATATTTCCCCAAACCCTTTGGGTTATCCAGCTCCTCCAAGGCAATCGTAGGCTTACAGAGTGCCAGGAGCACCTGCCTCTTGTAGGGGATCTGCCACTCAAGTTGTTTCTGCTTCAGATGACATCAGAAACCTACAACCAAAGCAGCAGCTTCAAAAAAAGGAAAGCTGCTGCTTTCAGACAATCGGAGAGCACTCCTATGAGAGCTTCAGCCACAGTCCCAGCTCCCAAGTACCACCCACTAAGAAACTTGGCCAATGCAATGACCATTTCCCCATACAGAAGATACTTCTCCACACCTCAGCTGCCATCCCCTAAATTTGCATGTTAGTGGACTCAAGCCTGTCACTGACCAAAATTTTTCTCCTCTTTCTCTGTCTGCGCACATCAAACTTAGCTTATTTCTACTGGAATTATGACATCCCCAGCATCACGACCGAACACTGACACTTTCCCCAGTGACACTTTCCTCACACCAATTCCCAGCAGCAAAAGCTGCCAGGAAACAGGTTTCAGTGATTCAATATACAGACAAAACTTACCCTACTCAAGTCAACAGAAACTTACTATTTATTTCTCTATGCCCAATACACATTTTTGTATTGATGATGGCATTAAAATGCTAAAATTAACATTGCTAGTTAGAGAAGGCTCCAGGGAGGCCTCACTGGAGCCTTTCAGTACTTAAAGGGAACTTATAAAAAAGGTGGAGTGGCATTTTGCACCAACAGATAGTGATAAAACAAGGGGGAAAACTTTTAAACTAAGAAGAAAGATTTAGATTACATGTTTGGAGGAAATTCTTTACCCAGAGGGTAGTAAGGCTCTAGAACAGGTTGCACAGAGAAATTGTGGATGTCCTGAACTTGGAACTGTTCAAGGCCAGTCCCTGGGCAGCCCCATCTAGTGGGTGGCATCCCTGCCTATAGTGGAGTGGTTGAAACTAGATGATTGTTAAGGTCCCTTTCAACCCAAGATATTCTACTATTCTATAACAGTTCTACCACGTGAAGATCTGCTCAGCTTTGATGCTATCTTTTTTTCTTAAGATGAGTTTATTATCCATACTACGAGCCCCAAGGTAAGAGAAAAGGCAGTAAAGTATAAAGGGTACTTGTGAAGACTAAAGACCATAATGACAAGGGCAAATCACACACACGGAAGAGGCTGACACACTAACTGGTCTTTTGGTTGTTGACTCTCTTAATCACTTTTCAAAAGCCTGACAGACCAACAACAGGCAACCACGAAGAATAACTCTCCCTCCCAGATGCAGCTCCCCTCAATGAGTTGAGACACAAAAACCTATGACACACAGTAAGCTGCCCTCCTTTGTCTACAGCACCACTGCAAAGCAGACACTCCTGCCAGCCTTATGTCTGCCTGAGGTTGGAAAGGTGGAAGGAGAACAGCAGTGAGACAAAATGGTGCCTGGCACCTTTGTCAGGTGTTTGGAAAACACCATTTTCTCTGGGGCACAGAAGGAAGCAAACAGCAAGCACTGCAAGCACCATGCCTCAGCCATGGCAGCACGCACGCACATGCACACGCATTTCCTCCAGCTTCACGAAAACAATAAAGTGTGGGGAGCCCAGCTCTTATATAAAGTACTTGCTGGCTATATATAAAATAAGGAAAGCAGCTGCTTCAAAAGCTCAGTCACCCTTTTATCATCAACAAGGCTTTAATTAGTACCCATCTGCTTCCTGCTTTATACTACAAAACTGACTTTCACCTGTTTCGGCAAAACACCCCTTCCCCCAAATGGAAGTGTGTGTACACATAAGAACACACACAAGATGTTAACAAACACCTTGCACTTAAGTAATTAACATCTGAAATCTTTATTCTGAGTATGTGGGCTATATATCTGCTGTTTAAAAAAAAATGAAGCTTTGCGTGATCTATCAAATTTCACAGCTTACACCTTTGAATCTCACATGTTACATGTTTCACTATTAATATTAAACTCATTGGAACTCAGGACCCAAAGGAGAGTGGAGCCCTGTTCTACTGGCACCATACCACAGAGAGGTTGCCCAGAGGACTCACAATGGAAGTGTGGGTTTTTCCTGAGGTCCGTCACACACATGAAAGGATTTAAATAAACAATGGCAAAGCTAATAGCTTGCATCCATTCTTAACTCACCCCATTGTTTGAAGAGAAGAAACAACACGTAGAAGAAAAATATTACTGAGGGAGGAAATAGCTTCACCTTTGAATTTCCTGACATTTTTCCTCCCACGCTTTTCCCCTTCACACGTCAATTATTTATTTATTTTGCAGGGAAAAGACAAGTGAAAGTCAAGTACACCAGCACAGCTACGTGCTGTCAGATCTGCCCACCCCTCCTGTAAAAAGGAGCTACCAGAGCTGGAAAGCTCATCAGGCACAAGGTGTTCAGAGGGCAAAACGAGAGGAAGCAAAGCACTAGGAGAAAGAATTGCTTGGCAATAACTAAGCAATGAGCACCACTTGCCTGCTCCTAGGCCCAGCTACAGGAATGGGAAGAGGAGCAAGTACTCGTAATAAGGAGTTTACATGAATTTTGTGAGTATGCAAAGCCTTCTCAAACTTAAAGTCGCTCATCACAGAAAAGACCTTTTCTTAGCACACCTTTAGCAACAGCCAACACCTACAATGCTTATTCTGACAAACTAAACCTGGCAACCACTAGATTCATGCTCCAGTTTTGGAGTAGGAGGAGATTGTTTTCTCTTTACAGTTAGAAACCTCATCTGCAACAGCTTTCCCAGAAGCAAAAAGCTGACCTCACTCAAGTAAGTTTTCTTCCATAGCATCTTGAAACTGCTTCCCAAGGTTTTGGATTTGCCTGTATGCAAGGTTCGTGAGATTCACCTGAAGAAGGGTATTTTGGAAAAACCAAGATTTTTTTGTTTTCCATCAATTTGAAATCTTAAGTAATTTGCTGGGTTGATGATTTAATTTTCAGAGACTGCCAGTAAAGCAGGAGAGCCATGAGAACAGGTAAACATACACTCCAGTATCAACCGTGCTAGTATATTTATTCCCCTTTCCTCCCCCCTCAGTGACAAAAAAAATGACATCCTCCTTATTAGGGAACTTTTCCATTTCATTTTTTGGGGTTGGAAGAAAAAGAGAAGGATAATTCAAACATCTCAAGACTGAAAAATACGTGGGGAAAAAAAGTAAATCCAGTAAATAGAATTACAGCAGTTACCCTTTTAATGTGGCTAATCATGGTGCTAGCATGAGTAACCAGCCTCCAATATCCTTCTGTGCCACCTGCATGACCAGCCGAAGGGAGATCACATTGTTGGCAACACCAGAATGGCCAACACTAACAATGCAACATTGTCGGTTGTAAGACTCAACATTCAAGGGAGCGTAAAAGAAAGATGGAGAGAGACTATTTACAAGGGCATGTAGTGACAGGACAAGGGGAATGGCTTCAAGCTGAATGAAAGTAGGTTTAGACTAGATATTAGGAAAAAATTCTTTACTGTGAGGGTGGTCATGCACTGGAACAGGTTGCCTGAGAAGTTGTGGATGCTCCATACCTGGAAGTGTTCAAGGCCAGGCTGAACTGAGCTCTGAGCAATCTCATCTAGAGAAAGATGTCCCTGCCCATGGAGGCGAAGGGGTTGAAACTTGGTGATCTTTAGAGTCCCTTCTATTCTATGATTCAGACTAGGTACCCTACAAAATTTATTTGTAACATCCTGCCATTTTTTATTAAAACAGCACACCAAAGTACCATCTATCTATGTATATAAGGAGACACTTGTGCAGCATCACACAAATCTGATAAAGAATAAGAAATATCATTCCAAAGTAAAGACAGAACCTTGTTTTTAAACCTCCAACTTCTGAAAATTCTCAGCAACTCTTCTGCTACATCACTGTCTATCAAAGGCAAAATTTGGACACACACTAAAGGAGGTACTAGTAAAGGGAATGAGCTCTGTTGCTAGAGGAAAAAAATCAAATTAAAACAAACAGGCTTTCAGGCACAAAAAATGCTCTGAGCATGTGAAATAGGTGAGAAAGGATGGAGTAAAATGAGCATCAAACGTGAGAACTCCAAATATTTCTTGGAAAAGGTGGCTTGCTTCTAATTCAATTGCTTTAGAGACAGAAAAAAATAAGTTTGCTAGTCTCTTGAGATTTGTTTGGTTTGTTTTTTAATGCATAGATTTTATCCATTGATAAAACCAAATAATCAGTTTTTTCCTAAAAAAAAAATTCTAACCTTGTGTTTACCCACAGAAGATTACACCACCACTTAGATATTTTTCCATGATCTCTCAAGCAACATATTACAAAACTTCACCCAGGACTGAAACAACAGATTGTCTCAAGAGCAAATGACAAAATATTTGTACCAGAAATCCTGGCAATGTTGCATGCAGATGGGCTTCTGAAAATTGGGGTTCCAAGAATAAGTCACCCGTGGTTCCAAAAATAAGAGTTAAATTCAAACAAAAACTGGATGTTCACTTTGCATGGTACTGGAGTCCCTCCCTGGGGTCCCACCCTTGCCACACACGAGACACTTCCTAACCACAAGCCTCTGAAGTCTGAGCTTCAGCTAAACACACAAGACTGGGGAAATGCAACCAAGTCCAACATGTAACATCTGTGTAACCCAGAAAATGGCACGCTATGGGGCGGTCAGCCATTTCACTGCCAGTGGACTCGAACCTGCATATCGGGACAACCCCAGAATGCATGGCCACCATCTACAGGGGTCTGAGCTGCAGCCAGTGAGGGATCATCATACCAAGCAGGGCCAGGAACATGTCTGCCTGCAGCTGGAATGTGGGCATGCTGGTCAGGTCTCTCTCAGCCTGGCAAGGCACACCTTGGATGATCTCCACAACACTCACCCTGCCCAGACACCCTGTGAACTGAGGCACAGAGACATGTCATGCTCCAGCGCAGGGAGCACCGAAGCATGACTGCACCACAGTAGACTGAAAGTCCTCTGATAAACAGGGATGGAGAAATTTAAAACTTGGTTACTTCTACCCATCCCCTTTTATAAGGGGAACCAGAAGCAAAGTTCATTGGACAGTAGTGATCTTTTTTAAATGATTCCTGGGGTTTGGGACGCACTGCTTTCAAAGCTCTGATTGGTTTTAAGAACCTTACTCAGCGAGACAATCATGTTTACTGTAATTTTTTTTGTTTTTACTGTCAATAGCTACTGACTTGATAGGGAATTCCAGGGTATTTTGAAACAAGAGTAAGAAAACAGATCCTTGATTTAAGACGTATTTAATCAATGTATTTCTGATCCCTAGAATCTAGAGCCTTCAACAAACTTCTCACCACTAGTCATGACCAACTTTATATATACAAATGCTGTTCATAAAGGCTATGCAAAGCTAGTGATGTTTGGCAGGAGACAGGCACACACTAACAGTTCTAGCCTGAGATGAAAAACCTAATACAAATTTTATGAAATTCAGCACTCATCTGAGACCAAACTTTTCCGTTAAGATGACTAACAACTGGCTTGATGTATTTTGCATAAAACACTTTAAAAATGTAATATGGACATGGGGGAAGGAGAAGTGAAACAAGAATGGGATAATGACATTTCACAAAAACAGAGAGCATTACAGTCTGGTACACATAAGAAAAGAGTGTCCTGCCTTTCCTTTCTTCCCCTCCACATTTCTCTTTATATATGAAGTTACCAAAACTTTTTAAGCACAAAAATCAGGGCTTTAATTAAAAGCTTGGTCGTACTCAATAGAGTCCAAAGGAGTGTGATAAGAGGAATATAGAACAAACTCAGCACCTCATAACATCAGCAGATACAGGACACATCTATATTTTTTGTTAGAATAATTACAAAGCCATACACAGAAGTTGATACATTCGTATGACATAACATAAATTTCCAACTTATAATCCTGAGTTTAAAAAAAAAATCAAATCTGTTGGTGTTATCACAGCAGCCATGTAGAGCATACACAATTCTCAACATATAATTAGTTCAAATGGCAATTAGACCAAAACTTACTTTCTGAATCCCCAAAAGTCAACAATAATCCATCAAGCCGACAACTTTAGAAATTCAACCACTTTCCAGCTCTCCATCATATTTGTCCTACTTTAACCAAATACACTTACTCACATTGGATTGTCATGTGCTACTATTGTTGCTTCAACACATTCAAGACTTACTTTAGTTGCATTGCAAATTATCTTAAAAAAAGACACACACAAGAAGGCTTGAATTAATACTCATCCAATACAATTTTTTTTTTGAGCAGGGCAAATCCCAGGGCAGATGCTGCAGATGACCAGAGAGACTACTGCTGCCAAAAGATTCAGGCATATCAGAGCAAGGCGTTCTGTCACTAACACTTACTGTGTCTAAGTAAGGGTTCACTGAATCTATTAAACAACCTGTTTACATGGGACAAGCAGTATTACATGCCAACTCGAAGTTTTGGCAAACAAATAAAAAGGTAGGTTAAATGCAAAAAACCCCAAAACATGCAGCTCTACATAGTTCAAATAAGGAATAAGGGAACTACATACATGAGCAAAAGAAAACCTGCTGGGACTCAAAGACCAGTGATAAACAAACAACCCAACTCCACTTGATTTTTTTTTTTTCTTTACAAGAAAAGCACAGGAAAGGCCATTCAATGACAAAACATAATCAAATGACAAGTCTGCAGTCCAGCCGTACCCCACAGAAATGCAAATTCTGCTTCAGAAGCTCTGGATTTCAAGGGAAGTAGGAAAAAGGTTCCCTGCTAAAGATGAGAGATGGCAATATGATCAAGCCAGACCTCATTGCATACTGCTCTCTTCTTATCTCACCTGGCGCTGAAGCTCTGCAAAACAGGATGACGTTAAGAACTAGCAAACTAAAGATGATTTCCCTCAGTACAAGGAAAGGTAGAAAACAGACCCCTGCAGTGTGCAGATGACTGCAAATACCAGTTGTAGGAAGATACCAACAGTTTCACACTCATCCTGAAACATTGTCCACAGAGTGGCGGAAGACAAGCAAGTAAGCCCCTACATGCTTAGCTTCTAAGAGAAAGAGAATCATCCACTACCACCTTTCTTAATTTTGCATCCAGGCATTGCAATAAGAGCAAAAAATAACAAGAACAAATACAGTTCTTAGAAATTCCAGCATTCTAAAACTACTAAGTACATGAAAACTAGCATTTCAGAGACATCAGTGTAACAGTAATCTGAATGACAAAGCACTGTTAACTCTCTGTTCAGTTTTTATATCATGGAGAGCAACCCTTAAAAATACCTCAGATATTCTAAGCCAACATTTAACTGTTGCTGTGTCTCCATGATTGCTAATGTATCCTGAAGTTTAATTTACTGCTAGTAAAACTCCTAAGCTCAGTTCTAAGGACACATCTTTACATACTCAACTATGAAGATCACCTTCTTTTTAAAGCGATTCATTTAACTTCAGTGTCATTTACTTCTATAGTATCTAAATTTTGACAAGAAAATGCTTCTCTTTGGGCCACAGAGAGATGGCACATTATAATAAGGAAGAGACAAAAATTAATTTTCTATATTACTCCAACAGGACCACTCACTTTTTTCTATATAGTGATGTTTCCTATCTTACATCTCTCAAAAAGGGGAAAAAGCATCTACTAGAAACTTTATTACAGCAGTCCCTGGACTCATAGCCACATAATGTTGCCAGCTGGTTTGCATTACAAACACAGCCATAGAAAGACAGGTAACACCAATGGGGACCAAATACAGCTGATCATGTCACCAAAGCCAACAGGACCACATCAACCCATCAGCAACTCCTTTACTTCTCCCTGTCTCCAACCTAACCCCTGGCAGCTTCTTGCCACCACAAGCACAAGGATGATTTGGACAGTCTAATGCCAAAAAGTCAGGGATGGAGTACACTGGAATAGAGATGCAAGGAGTTATTCCAAAATTCCCAGCAACCACCCTATTTTCTTTGGGCTTCATCTGGCTGATCTTCCTCAATAACCCTGCCTAGACTGAAGCAGAGCAGCTTTGCAAAAAATAAAATTACCCCACAATTGTTCCTCTCCCACCCAAATCAAGGCCAGGTTGTCAAAGGAGGTCAGACCTTTTCATCTAACGGAGGCCAACCTCCAAGACTACTTAAGATTTTTCTGTTGTCCCCTTTTATATGTTTTCATTCTAGTACTTAAACCTGACTGTACTCTTTGAACCACAGAACTTCCTGTACAAGGGAGATATTCATCCAGGTTCACATAAGAAATCAGATCTCTACATGCTAGATCCACCACAATTTTCTTTATTATGGATTATCCCATCAACACAGGGATTACATCTCGTTTTACCAGCCCTTCTGCAGAGGAGGAAAAACAACAGCCTCTCAGTCAGGATCCTTAACTGGAGATAGGAGAATACAGCCACAGACAAGTGATTTGGGAGCAGTATATCACTGAAACAGTGAGGGAACATGTATCTGGCAAGGGAGTAGCATGAGTACACAAGCAGCCCAGCCTGTCACCAAGGTCTTTGAAACACTACAAAGGACTGAAACAGGCTTTTGAATGAGAATAATGAAGCACTTTTGTAGAAAGTTTCTCTCCAACAAAAGACCACCAAAATTTAGGGTTTGTGTGGGTGCAACAAGTAGGCAATCAAGACAGATACTTCAGGCAAACTGCAGGCTGGTGTGAACATCATAGGAGTGAGTAGAAGGAAAAACAACAGGTTTAATGGGGCTTGGACAGTGAAGATGAGACACTCAGATCAGATGCAACAGAGACGGGAGGGTGGAGGAGGTGATTAGTTAAGCAGGATGCAGCATAGCCCAGTTAGGGATATGGAGTGTAGACTTTGCAACCACGCTGAGATTGGACACAAACATGGTGCTTTTCTCATAGCTAGGGGTACAATGCAAACATAGAGCAGCTTCTGCCATCTCAGCTGTGATCTCTAGTTTGTTTGAAATATGCTTCAGATCCCTTAGCAAAATAGAAAGCAGTCATCTGTTTTAATGAGACCTCAATAGTCTCTGGCACTATCTCCCCTTTTCCCTAGGGAATCGTCATTTCCCTGTTTAAAAATAACCAAACAAAACCAAACTAAACCAAACAAAAAAACCCCAAAACAAAACAAACCCCTTAACTGTGATGGTGGTCAAACAGTGGTAAAGTTGTTCAGAGAAGCTGTGGAGTCTCTACCCTTGCAGACGTTCAAAACCCAACTGGATCTGGTCCTGAGCACAACCCTAACAGATCCAGCTATGGGCAAGGGGCTGAACTAGACAATCTCCCAGAGGTACATTCCAGTCTCAGCTACGCCCTAATTCTGTGGTCTCTCCCTTATCCTGCCTCCAGTCACATAGCCTGGAGACTCTACATTGTCATGGGAGGGATGGTCACATACCCCATCTTAAACAGCACTTTGATCCATACTGCCTCTCTATTCTTTTGACAACTTGCTTGGCCCAAGAAATTCCAAAGGAATTGCACTCTGTGTGTTTTATGAAAAGCATAAATTACTTTCAAATACTTAAATGAAAGATTGCAAGGGGCCTCATGTTCCCAAACCATCTTGAACACTGACTCGCCACTGTCTGAGCTTTCCAAAACCATGTCACTGATGCTCCAATGTACTCTATCCACCCCTCGAAACACAGTTGGCCCAGCAAACCTTTGGTTTACAATGCTCTGGAGCAGGTTTTGGTGAGACGAAGGAATTTCCCTGCAGAATATAGTCATCAAACAATGACTTCTCCCTAGAACACAGGATGGACTGAAAGGCAGGTGGGTTAAGGAGATACTACTGTTTCTCTGCTTTGGAAAAGTGTTCAGACACAGTTACTGCAAGCTGAATTTCAGCTACTGTATGGATAAAGTTTAAATCACCCTTAATAGGCCCAGACAGCCATGAGCATGCATCTGAGGAGCTCTGCTCAAAACATCAGAAAGCCTCTCCTCATTCTCTCTATGCCCCAAAGTATGTCCATCAGCCACAAGGCTACTCTGAGAGGATTTGGGGTGCATTGTCAATGGGGGTGTCCAGCTCTTCTAGCTTCAACCTGCAAGGAGGGTATTAGGAGACTGGGAGCCATTGTTGGTAGTACTTTGGAGATGCAGGACAACTTTATGGTCAGAGGCTCTCATTCTGCCAAAAGAAAGACTGTAGAGAAAATAATACACAGGTCAAAAAGATAATTAAGTCATTAAGCAAAGCAACTAGTGCTATAAGTATGGGAACGTCACCTAAAATTGTATCGAAGATTGCAATCATTAATGTGCTTGATGTTCATACTTTTAAACTCTTTTTGGCATGTGAACTTCTCTATCCTGAAGAAATTACACAGGCAGAAAAGGCATTTATTACAAAGTAACATCCATCAAGAAAGACAGCTCAGCAACTTTCTTCAAATTAATTTGCATTAAGCATTCTGAAAGCATTTATTTTTCTGAAGAAAACATTCGGTATAAATTCTAATTCATTTTCAGCTCACTACCTCCCAATGCATTCAAATGCCATCAACAAATGAAGACAAGAGAGAATAAATATCATCTCCCTCTTCTCTTATTTATCATTACAGAAGTCTTCTACAAACTCTATCCTTAAAAAAAAAAAGAAAGAGTGGGGGGAAGAAAAAGGAAGGGGAATCAAATGCCACAAGCTGTAGCAGTCACCCAGAACATAATACAACTGTTACTGAAAAGAATGCAAATAGCTGTCATAGGGGACAGCTTTCACAATAAACTAATTTATTAATTTATTTTTAAAACAAGACCATAAGATAGACAAAAAAAATTCCGCAGTGAAGTAAATCTAGATATCATTTTGATGAACCACAGCTAAGACTGTGCAGTATTACTACATTATTTCTGAAAGAAAATACCAAACATATTCACAAAACTCAGACTATTTTGATTTTTTGCCAGACAGGCTACCTTCCAACAATAAAAGGGTGGGAAAAAACACTAGTACAGTGACAGAACAACATCCTTACTTTTCACTCCTAAAAAAGAGACAAACTGAAGATAAAATGAAAAGGTTGACAACTACTTGGTGGATCTTAAGGCTCATGTCTTCCAAGAACCAAGTTGCAATAATAAGTGATGTCATCTGGAGAAAGGGGATGAAAAGATGAAAAAGAAAATCTAAAAAAGCACAAGGATTTTCCTGAGTGTTTATCAATGGTAAATACTAGAGGTAATGTAATTTATTGATAAAGGCATATTTCTATTAATTACTAGGGACTGGGGGGCAGTGGTCTGATGAATTTACTTCTCCTATTTCTTTTTCATGGACAATGCAGACACACCTTTAAATGCAAACTACGTAGGTTCCACCAACCTACACTAAAATGTTCTAAGTGTAATCAAATTAACATGGTCTCAAGCATATCAAGTTCATAAATTTTTAATCTGCTATAAAGCAAGAGGCACTTAATGCAACTTTCTGTTTGTAAGGAACCGGGCAGTACTCGATGGTGTAAACATGGCCACCTGTCTCTCTCTCTCTAGAGCCTTCCCGTACCGCACAAGAGCCAGCTTGAACATTTGTTTGCCTAAAACGCTCGGCATATGGTTGAACTGACAATTTAATAAAATCTCGATAAGGATGCTGCCAGATTTTTGGCAGGAGATAAGCATGTTTTATCATTAAATATTTGTACTGCAGTAGCACCCAGAGACCTTGAGCAGAAAGGGCCTCCCTGTGCCAGGAGCAGAAGGTAACAGAGTCAGTGACCCACAAAGCGGACAGCCCAGGACAGCCAGGCTACAAAAGGAGACTAAGCAGAGTATGTACTACACTGGAAACCAGTCTTCCTCCCAAATTTGCCTAAACCTACCTGTTAAGGCTTCTCCTACAAGTCATAATTGATCTGGAGACAGAAACTGGAAGGATCTACTCTGGACCAACTTCTCACCATGCTGCGAAACCATAGCAATGTTCATAGGGGAGAGGACTTGTTTATCTTTGAAAACCACATTTCAGCATCAAAATCAACATGTTTGTTTATTTTCTGGACATAACAGCTAGAGGCTTTATTAATAGCACCACACACCTTAAGCTTTGCTTCCTTCGTAGTTTCCTTTAAAGAGCTGCATGTGAACATTGCTCTGTCATTGAAGATCATTCTGTCTGCAAAATTTATAGTGCACTCTTATTCATGATCCAGCTAAAATCTCTCTTCGTACCTCCATTTCCATAAATACTTTTTTTTGTATCCAGAATAATTTCTATCCTTAATAATCAAGTGCAAAGTGAATAGAGGAAATGGATTATGCATTAAATTAGGTCTTGGGATACCTTCACTCCATTCACACTGCTAAAGCAGAGTTAGTTACATAGAGGTTACCAGAAGTTGTTTTCCCAGGCTGTGCTATAAATCTAGTGGTAACCCTGTAAGAACAGAAAACAATCCCCCATATACCACAGCTGTAGAAGTCTTATCCTTCAAACAATATTTCCTACTCAGTTACTTCCTACAAAAATGGGCTTTATTAAACCACGTGCCAGGAGATCAAAATAGCTATGACCCGTGGTACAGAGAAAATGAGAGAAGCAGAAGTTTCTATTTAAAAAGAAAACTGTATATATGGAAACTTAGCAGTAAGACTATAACAATGGAAGACCTCATTATCAGTAGAAATGTCTCATGTCTGATTCACCTTAATCTTTAGACAATGGTACAACACATTTGCTCCACCTTTAAAACCATGACATGAAAATAACTGCTGCAGAAACAGGATTTGAGCACACAGATGTCTCCCAAAAGTTCCATGCAATTAAAGCGTCTGCCTTCGCAGCAGCACCATTACTTGTGTATTGACCATTCCACACAGTTCTGGTTTTTTAAATATACACACATCATACACAAATTAACACTACTTTTTAAATATTTAAGTTATATACAAAGGTATGTATAAGTTATACATATATATATATGTATTTCCTTGTATGTATGTGTATACATATAATCCTTAGATGTTAAGACAAGACAACCCACAGTCTAACATTGCACTACTGCTGGTAGCAACACGTTTTTCCCAGCTCCATTCCTGAAGGAATAGGCAGAAACAGACTCAGATAACTTACTTTCATCCAAGGATCACTCCAACCCACATATTCTAGAATATCCTTGCCTGGCATGTGTTTTTAATTACTTTTTGTGTTTTACATTTGCTCCAACTTCGTATTTAACCAAAGGCTTGACTTAAGTAACCCACAGCACTTTAATGTGCCTTTACAAGTCCCGTTCACAGCTGACAAGTGAACTCTGTCCTTTTGGCTGTTGGCAGACATGTCTGCACATGCAAGTTAGCCTCATTCTGCCTTCTTGCTTCTAGGACTTGGGACAGTGTGCAGAAGACATCATTTCTAAAAAAGTAGTAATGGTTTTAGTGAACCAGAGACCCTTATGGCATTTTCAAGGTGGCCAATGGGATTCACAGTTTTATTTAATATTTTTGTGATTTCTTCCTCTTAGCAAGAACTATGACTGAAAGCTTTAACAGCATCAAGTAGCTTCTTG
Organism: Sakesphorus luctuosus; assembly: GCA_013396695.1. NCBI lineage: Eukaryota > Metazoa > Chordata > Aves > Passeriformes > Thamnophilidae > Sakesphorus > Sakesphorus luctuosus. Next base: position 480,765 of record VWZD01009210.1, read on the forward strand.
ATAAAGATTTTCAGCTTGCAAAATTTAACAAGTATTTCATGCACACAAATAACAGTAATACTACATCACATTTTAGCAGCCCAATGCTACACCATTAGCATTACTTTCTTATTCACTTAATCTAACATGACAAAAAAAAAACAAACAGAAATGTAGTATTTATGAAGACACACGTAACTTGAAAATTCAGTGTGTTCTAGCTATCCATCTACTTCAGGTTATACGTACCCGCTCTCAACAAAATAAATTCAAAGCCCATGCTTGAACATGAAGGTGTTTGACTGGATAGATGCATGCCTTGATCTTGAACTCTACATACAATAGATCCCAGGCAGAGAAAATACTGGAGCAGAAGGATTTTAGGTCTAATTCCCTGAAGGCCATTTTTATATTCTGAAATTGACTTTTAAAATATCATTTGACTGAATTCAGGTAGCTAACAGAGCCTGCAGGCAGTGATAAGTGCATTCAGATTAATTGATTTTAATCCTGGCATTAGACCTGACAGGTAAAATAACGTGTTTTCCCCAGTTCCATCGCAGGGATCCCCTGCCAAAGGGTACTGCCTGCTTCCTCCCTGTACATCACTCCTTCCCCCAGTGAGTGAGAAAGTCAGGCACAGCTTTCCCTGGACAGACAGCAATAGTAAGGGGTGAGAAATACTTTTACCACTGGACCTCCACCCCACTCCTTCCTCCCTGCATTTGCTATCATTGTGCTGTAAAACAAACTGGAAGGGAGATGTCAGGATAACAATCACAGGAAGAGAGTTTGTGACAGCCTGGCTGAAGAGTTATGGTGCCCCAAGATGGGAGGGCAAAGGTTCATGCAGGAAATGATGCTGAGACCAGGACCCTGCCCTGACTGGCAACAGGCCTCTCAGGGCTACAAGGTTTGGGAGGAGGAAATGTATTTTGCTCTTTATCATTTTAAAGTACCATTGTACAGTACAGGCTGCAGGATGTTTGCATTTACAAAGATCTCAAGGATTTGCACTTAGGAAAGTCCACTGTGCGTGGCTCTGCGCTGCAGCACAGTTGGCAGCATGCTCCTCTCCACAGCATTCGAGCACCATGCAAGGAATTCAAGCATCTCTCTCACTCGAGTCAGGAAAACACCTCCTCTCATAAAGGAAGGACTTCTCTGGCTCCCAGGATGACTTCCAACAGTGGCAACCAGTTAGTCCATTAATAAAAAGCATCTGCCAAACCAAAACACAGACTTGCAGCTTCCAAGGGACTAGGATGCATTTGAGTGCTGCTGCAGTTTCCAACACCATTAAACACTGACTATAATATAAATCAGACAATAGGGAATGAACAAAAAAGTATCTTTGACAAATGAATACATTTATTATAGATGATTCAGAGTCCTGTGTGCTCTAAACTAAAAAACTCCTTGTGAAAGAATTTCAGATTACACTAAACCAAGTCATACTAGCTTCTTTCTAGTGACTCTCTCCTCACCTTCTGCTGGAGGAGAAACAACAACATCACATGCGGTGCTGCAGGTCTGGGATGGGATAGTTGTTCATAAACACTCAGTCATGTGTCTATCCTGTTTTCCACATTTGTAACTTCATGCCATTTATTTATATGTTTTGAAATTCTAATATAAAGCTGCCTTTTCTGGCAATAGCAAAGTTTCTAATATATGTCCCTAGATACATATATACTGGAATAGAATTGCAACTTTCACTAGTGTTTCTCTACCCCATTTCAGTAGAAACTCCCATTTGGCCATTCACAGCAGAAACACTGGGATTTGGCTGTGCATATTCTCATACTTCTGGTAACAGTTTCCCTTATATTTCACAGCCCCTCGAGTGTGTTACTGCAGCCAGTGACTCCAAGGGTGTTTTTTGAACTCAGCCTGCCCACATAAATGCCTCTTTGAGAAGCTCTTGCCTGGCACCACTTTCATGCTGATGCATGTGATAGAGGCCAAAGTCTCAAAGCTATAAAACCCGGCAAGTTCAATCACCCACAGGAGCAGGAGGCACAGCATTCTGCCCACACGCTGCTGTAGGAAAGAAGCATACCCAGACATCCTGATCCGATTAGCAATTCTGGCACCAAATCCTCACCCAGACAAAATACTTGCCTAGGACCAGCTCAAGGTTTCTCAACACTGCAGGCAAAATCAAATCTGGTGGCATTACCAGGTTCATGGGTGGGAAGCTGAGAACAGCCCCCAAGAGGTGTATTCCACTCCCTGCAGCATGACCTCTTCTATCCATCTATTTCACATGCGTTCCCCACTGCAGCAGGCCCATCCTCTATCTTCTCAAACCCAGGTTTAATTAACCACATCTGTCCACACCTCATTCCTTCTACAAAAGCTATTAATTACTAAAACTACCACCTTCTCCAGCTGCAATTCTTAATCACAGCCAGGCAAAATCCAGGCTGTTGTGGCAGGGAGTCTCTTTGCCTTGGGGGAATGAGGCAGTGGCATAGGGCAAAACCACTTGAACCAAGAATCGGACTTAGTACTTTTACTGCAACCCTACAAGGCTGCAGTGATGACTGATGCTGCTGAAGACAGATTCCCTCCCACAAAAATGAGGGCTGCTCCTCCCAGTGCAGCAGAGGGCTGTGTGAAGGAAAGTATAATAAGCCATCTGGGCACCAGGTCAGTCCTCGCAGCCTCTATTTCAAGCAACGCTGGCAAGCCACCCTTCTGCCAGCTTCACACATGCCATAGTATGCTCCGACAGCCTCACATGACATGCACAAGGGCTGGTGTTCAAGGATGCAGGGAGATGTTTTCATCCCAGTTATGTAGAAACCATCATCAGCAAGTCCATTCCTGATAGGTGTAAAGAAAAAGCCACTAGACGCAATGCAGAACCTCTTTCTGGGAGCAGCTTTTTCAGGGTGCTTGTTTTATAACAGAGGGAAGGTAAAAGGAATACTGTAACAAGGAAGAACAAGCCAGTTTAAAATTTAAAAAACAAAGGGGATGGGACCCTATTATACAAAGCAGTGAAGAGTAAAGTGTTTATGTAGAACAAATTCAGAAGCAGTCCAATAATAAATACTTGTTCTTAGAGGAAAATTCAGATTTTTACTAATGAATGTCCCCAAGTTTTCCTCAAAAATATACAGTAAAATATACACATGTATCCAGCTAGAGTTTCTCAACAAAACTTCTAATTGTAAAGCAAATTATGAGGGAGGCACACATACTTGAGCTTAATACAAACCCAGCTTGATAAATTGATAGGAATATGGGCTTAGCAGTATTCAATTCATTCTTAGCCTTAAACCAGTCTTTGATAGTAAGTGTGAAGGTAATAATACTCAATAACTGTAGTAGAAAGATGCTTGGCACATGTAAAGTAAAGGCAATCACCTCTGCATTCCTGGTTCATGAGTACAAAGATGCTAATTATCCAGCACTGTACATATAAGGGGAGATGAAACCACTATATGTTTCTTTACTAACCTGGATTTAAGTACCTAGAATTCAGTCCTGCAACTCTCATTTTTATGTCATGATTTTTTTCTCCCCAAACATGTGCAATAACACCTTTGCTATTTCATAAATAATTATTTGTGTGAGTCTTTTGAAGTTTAAAGGAAACTATCAAGCAGAAAACTCTCTCAGCTGGATACCTGACTTGCCTAGAAAAAAGCTTGTGGCAACAAACACCTAATGTAGTGCTATATCCAGACCAAGTAACAACAGCAGAGAAAATACAAAGTATTTTGACAACACAGCCATCTTACTTTAAAAAGCCACCTTGCAACTGCCAAGGAACAGTTACTTACACTTTCTCTGTTGATACACATACAAAGGTAATTTCTTACTCTAAATTATCAGGAAGCTCTTCCCACTTACACAGGTCACGTGCCCCCACTGAAAGCACCAACCGACAACAACTCTATCTCCAAACACACGTTAATCCTGTTCTGGGAGAAGCTCTCTGGTTCTGCAAACAACATAATAGAAGTCTTTTCAAAACCTGTGCCTTCCAGCTTTCCCTTCAACAAAAGTTCAGGCCAAATTGGAAAAACAAAACAAAACAAAAGTTTGTTAAAGTAAATGACAAATTACCAACATGGTCCATATGATAACTAAAAGATTAATAACATAAATTCTCCCTTGGACCTAAATCACCTTTCAGCTGGTGCACTTTGTACAATATCTTCCCATACTGTGACTTTTTAGATGACATGTGCCAGTATTTCAGCCTAGAACCTAGTATTTCTTCTGCATCTTGGTAGACCTGCGCAGATCCATGGCACTGGCAGGTGCTAAGCCTACAGAAAACAGATACAATTTTGAATCCTAGGACAATTTGAAGGAATATTACACTGGTTGCATATTTCACTTTCTTCTCCATGCAAATATGCAAAGATTATTCTTAGACACACTGGAGCTTAAGCACAGGTAGTGAAAGCTCCTGGGCTCCTGTGATGAACTGTTGTACCCCCAGTTTTGCCCTTGCCAAGGAGCCTGAAGCTAGCGGACTCTCTCTGCTAAGTTTTAAGCTACGTGCTTTCCTGCATCCTGATTTTGACAATAGATTAGGTACCACATGCTCCCTAAAGACGATTTCAAAGCAAAAGACCCAGCAAAACTTTCTATGGAAACCTACCAAGCAGTTTTTGCGATCCCTTACTCAAATCACTCTGCACAGATAAGTGGGCAACCTGCATTGGTTAAGCAACCAATTACTGTGACCCCCAACAAATATTTTGCATATATACAATATTGCAAGACAGAAATGCTGGAACACTGACGTACTTTCTGAGCAATCAGAAAGGAAAGACAAAACTGTAAAAGATATGCTGAATAGAGCATTTGATGGTTAACTACAGAATTCTGTTAAGAAGCAAGCTTCAAGAAGACAAAGATGAGTAGCCTCCTCATTATGGAAAAAGTGGGAATATGCAAATAAAGGGCAGTTTAAGAGTGGATCATGCAAAGCCTAACTTCTTCAGGAGAACAAATGGCAAAAAAGTTAGCTTTTATATGCACAGAAAGACTCATTGAATCTTAATTTAGTATTTGTACTCAAACCTGTACTAAACTTCTGTCGACCAAAAGATTATACAATCTCTAAGATGAACTCAACAGCAAACCTCAGCATAAGCTTAACTAGGAGGTTAACTTCCTCATCTTCCTCATGAAAAAGCAATTCAAGCTCTCATGCATGTAAGTCTCCACATAAAATCAATGGGTCAAGATCTTTAGCCATTCTACCTGCAGTTTGTCTTTTCCAAGTAACTTTTACGTGTGTTAAATGTGGAAGGGCACATCTCAATCACGCTCCATTTGTCACTCACTGACAAAACCCAAGTCAATATGAGGGTCTCTCAGCTATGCAGCTCAGGGAACAGGTAGTCAGGTATCAGATTAAAACAAATGACCAGCAAAAACCAACCTATAGAATCACCAGTCACTTCCTCTCTCAGAAGCACCAAACCTCAAGCCTGTGCTGTTAGAGGCAAGAGTAATGAAATATTGGCAGAGCTCCTGTACATGGAAGGAGTTACAGTACCCACCTGCATGCAGCACTGGTCCCCCTCATTGAGCAAGCCTGCCTTCCTCCCAGCATGGTGAGATGACGCTGTTTGAACATCAATGCCCAGACCTGATTTTCTGACCTACATTCCTACTTCTCTGATTTACCCTGTATGTCTGTGATTGAGTAGACTAGAGACATCCAGCCACGGGTTGCTCGGTGTGATGTTTATTGAAGAGCAAGAGACCACCTCTGTGCTTAGCTACATGGGAGGAGTTTCAGCTCACCCACTAATGAGCATCTCAATACTCCTTTCCCAGTCATGTTTCAACTTTTAGGTATCACAAGGTTATGAACTTCACAGATGCCCTGATTCATCAGTAAAAGCAATAAATAGGCTGTTACTGAAAAAGTGGAGTACAAGATGGTGTCACACATCATAGTGAAAAAAAGAGCATTTTAGGAGTTGACTTGGCCAGACAAACACTTGAATACTGGTTATTTTTATTCCCAGTCCATATAGTTTGAAGTTATACAAGCATCAAACACGATGGGATAGATGCTTTTATGAATGCAAAGAACGAAAGCCAGGCCTTATCACTCAAAACTGCACCCAAGCATTTGTCAGGCTACACACAAGTGCAAGGATAAAGTCACTCACCCAGTGGCAAAATACAGTTACCTCTAATGTGTGATAAAGCAGCGACTTCACTTCAACACTACAGGATTGTTTACAAGAAGGGAAATGAAGCTCAACTTCTCCAGCTGAAGCTGCAGAGGAATTCAAGGCAGGCAGAAAGTAATTATTCAGCTGGAGTTTGGCCAGGACACTAGAGTTAGCACTGCTGTTCTCCCAGACTGTGTCAGGGGACTATGCAATGACCACCAGCACTGTCTACTGAGTCATCAGCGCCACTTCCCGCAGAACTTGGGTTCTCCTTGGAAATCTCCCATTTCTGGATTGAGCATGCCCAGCCCTGGTCAGTTTGGGAACAGCACAGGACAAAGAGGAAGGGCGAGAAGTATAACTATTAGTGTCACTTTCAAGAGCAGTAAATTTTACATGGATTAAAGGGATGAAATCTTTATATATAGTAAAAAAGATAATTATAATGAAGGCATCTCTCTAGCTGGCACCACCTACAGCAAGACCTGCAAGCAGTAATTGTACAATAACAACGTGGTGTTTAGTGTGAGGTTTAGGACATTCTGCCAGAAAACCTAAAGTATCCAGGTTGTAAAACACTGTAATAAGTAGGTAATCCCCAGCCTGGCGTCCAAGTTACTGCCCTAACCTGTTCCTTATGATTATAAAATGTCTCAGTGTCAGCAGGTTCACTGTGAGTCAGAGCTGAAATAATAAATGGCTTATTCTCCATCCTGATGAAGGAAATACATCACGGCTTATTGTGGCTCGCTTACCGAGGCTTTTTTTTTAAACAGGAAAATGTAAAAATAACCAAGTCATTCTGTCTTATTGCACTTATTTTTGATTAACAAAGCCCTTATTACAATCAAATTAGAAAAGAAAAAACACCATGTTTTCGATATGGTCTGCAAAAACAATACCTTAGGAAAAAATATAGAAGAAAAAATACTTCACAAACAGCCAAAGAACACGAAATTTGTGACAAATAGCCTCTTTGCCAAAATGATTCCACCACTTGGCTCCTGTAAACAACAGGTTGCCTGAGCTGAGGTAAAGGTCTCGGCTCTTGCCTTGATGGCACTTTTGCTTCCAAAATGCTGTCTTCAATCAGGTCTCAGCATTCACAACATGCTCACAACTCAAGCCACACGTTTGCACACTCAGGAGCTCTAGCTGTAAACGCCAGAGGAAAAGTGCTATCTCTTGCTTCCTGCATTGCTAGCAAGCAAACAGTGCCCTACTTCTGCTAGGTCTGCCCCAACACGGCACATAAACCACACAAAATATCCCTTTAAAAGCTATTAAGGGACCCATGAAACACCAGCACCCCAAAATTACTCATCAAATATATAAAAGCAGGAGTACTGTAAGCAAGTATTGCAGTCAGTCCTTGCAGTTTTTCAAACTAAAATAACAGTAAAAAGTAGAAGAAAATAAGCATCATTATTTTATGTACTTAGACAAAAAGTACAGACACGTTAAGACAACTATTTAAAGCTCAGATTTGGAGTACATATATTTTTATACACACACACAGAGTGGCCTACATACATAGAACACTTTAAACAGCAGAATAATATAGAAAAAACAGAACAATATAGAAAAATCTATAAGCAAGTTATATATAAAAGTCTGAAATAACATCCATTTTCAAAAAAAAGAAAGAAACCACCTAAAATAGTAGAAAACACAAATAGATGGCATTTGCACAAATTATAAAGGAAAAATATCCGGGGTGAACATCACAAAGACAGCCCTGTCTGTTTCCAGGGAAATATCTCAGTGAACGGATTGCAAGTTCTATGACTCTGCATATTCAAAAGACACAGCAATTGACATTAGACATACAAAGAATACAAAATTCTTCTAAGTAAAATAACATGCACTAAGAACATAAAACTTCCTCAATATTTCATTCTAGGAAAAAAAATCCTGACATCTTTTGCATTTTATGTAGAATAACAAATTATAAACTAATAATTTAGACTGGAGTATGAAAAAATATTAATTCCCAGAGTACTACTTCTAATAAACTAGTAATCAATAACTAAGTTATTTATGAACAATACTGTACCAAAAATGCAGACTAAAGTACAAAGTCACCTTTGAAGTGGTGTCTCTTGACTGCAAGTTTTTGAAATGTATAGTTTAAGTGAACACATGAACAATTTCCATCTCTTGCATATGCTTTCTGCAGCTTCTCATGCATTCTTTGGTAACTCAAATTTATCAAGACCTTTAAAACCCCAGGATTCTGTGGGTAACAGTGGCCAGGACTCAGAGCTACAATTGCAGCAGGAACAGCATTTTCATCCTATACATGTTCTGCCATGCCAGAGTTTGCCTGTGAGACACACTGCAGTCAGTGTTGGTTTCCATCCCAAGCTGTCTTCTAGCTGTCAACCCTGAATAATTTGAGTTCTGTTCTGGTGCTATCCATCATCCCTAATTCCTGGCAGCTACTTAAAAGGACTAATGGTCTTGCAATGGAGTCATGGGACTTTGACTCATGGTCCCAGATTCAGCTCCAGGTTCCACCACCAGCCCCCACACTACTCCAGCCCTCTCCTCTGCCCTGAGTGCCTCTTCAGCTGCCCCACCACCACCAGTGAGAATGCCAAATCCTCTCTCCTCTTCCTAGGCTTTAGGTGATTTTTTGAAGGTTCCTGATACATTCTAGGATGTTTTTGCTTGCAATTGCTCCTCTCAGTTGTCCTCAATAAAAATCCATGTCAAAATAAGTGAAAATATTGCCATGTGAAAGGTTGATACATTAAAGCTAAGCAATACAACAAACCATGCCATGGTTTCCTGCAGATTTACCCACATCACATCCCCCCACCCCTGCCACGTCCCCCACAGCTTCCCATGAGCATAGCCTCAACCCCATAATCTGCACCCCCTTTCCAATTTCACTACTTCACTCCTTTAGCATTCCCCAAATACTGGAAGCCCCCAAACTTCACAGCATCCTTAAGCCCCTCCTAAACAACATCCCTCTGGAGGTACATCACATCCATGAAAGAGCTTGGACAGGCCAGCAAGTCACTATCCACCAGAACAAAAACAGGACATCCCAAGCATGGTTATTTAACTCTTGAACTGAACCTTTTTTTTTCTAGTGATGTTTAGTGACATCCATAATAATGAATATTCCAGTGCTGAGCACAGAAGCTGGATTCATTACTGCCTTGTGATTTATTACAGGTTTTTTCAAAACTGAGTAAAGTTTCCATATTTTTGGGCCAGATCTCACATTAGAGCTACACTTTCAAAAAAGTGTTACAAATCAAACAACTTTGATACTTTGATGACAACACTACAAAGAAGAACAAAACAACCAGCATTTGGAACGGCAAGAAATTAGGATGTTTAAATATCCCCCAGATACATTTAGAATTTTTAATCCCTTTCACACTTTGGTCTTTAACCCTTAAAAATACAAGACTTTCATTTTAAGTTTCTGGACTTTTTTTTTTTTAATTTATTTCCGTTTTGGCTTGTATTGTGAACAGATCTGTTCAGTGACATTACACAGCACTGCTTCTGAAAGAAAAAGTCTGCTCTGTTCTATCCTACACCAGTAAGAGAAAAAAAACCTCTTTCTTCTGACCCAAAGACCACAGAAAAGAATACATGTCTTAAAAAAAGACTTGTAGACAATTGTCATACCTTCTACAGAGCAACAAAGTTAAAAAAGCACAGAAGATTTGAATTACACAAGCTTTTCCTTTAACTCTTTTTATTATTTTAATTTTCTGAATGGGAATATTTATTTTCTTAAATACAATTCATTGCAAGTTATCTTCCTTATTAATTGCAGCTTGTTTATAACCCTCATTTAATTATGTCTCTTTTTCTTTTATTCTCATCTGCATTTACAATGTTAGTGAAGAGTTCATGCTTCCAGGTGAAGATTGTTTTTTGAACTGATTGGAAATATTGTAAGATTTTACTGTTGTAGCTTTTCTCCAAAACAAACTCTTCCATTACGTAGCAGATTACCCACCTTTCAAATATTCCTTTTCTTTGTGACACATACTGTTTTCTCTTTAGAAAGTAAAACTTTCCTAACTAAGCCTCAGCAAGAGAAAGCAGGATTTTACAAAGCAAAAAACCAGAAAAACACAACTCATGGCACTCACAATTTAACTCCCATTTCAAAGGCTTCTCATTTCCTCTCTTGCCTTTCTTATAAACACCACAACCAGAACACATTTGTTTGCTTTGGTTTTCAAAACTCTACTGCTACCAAATATATGAAAATTTCTCTGCAACCCGTGAAGTTTATTGGCACATTGTAGCTTTTGTCCCTATATCGAGACCATTCAGCCTTTGCAGACTTTCTAGAAAGTACAAAACTTGCAGTTCAGATACGCATTCCATCTGTACCCCTGGTCTTGCTTTCAAAACAGAAAAGGGTGAGAACCCTCTCGGACTCCATATACTTATGGAAGTCCTATTTAGCTGGAAAAAACCCACACCTATGCTGTGTGTGAGCAATGTGGTTGTGTTCAGTCTTTAAGAGACCAGACTTCCCAGTGCTGGTAAACAGGGAGTTAGGTGTGGGTGAAACCTCAGGTATGACTGTCACCTTTCTACGTCCTTGGAAGAGCAGACTGTTGCTACCACAAGTGAAACCCATGATTTCTCTACTGACTAGAAGTTATTTGCTTTTTTAATCCTTCTTACAGAACCTTCTTCCCAGTCCTTTAGTGGCCACTGCAGGATGGGCAAGAAGATGTCCAGAGCTCAGTCAAACTATAGCCCGTAAAGAGAGAAATCAGAGGTTTCAATGCCTGCACATGGCAAAAGGGCCAGTCCCCTACAGAGTCAAAACGCAGAGTCTTCACATGAGCTGGAAACAACACGGCCTGAGATACCATCTTAGTCCCATGTGCTCTGGACTACAGGCTTGACTTTTATGAGGTTATTTTGTCAACACTTGAAGCTGTCCTTTGGCCTTTTCCCTCAACAAATGGTGTCTCCTAATTTGAGTCTAAAAGCAACTCTAGGGCTGCCTCCTTTCTTGGGTGTTACTTACTGTGCCTGATGAAGTTTCTCCTTGTGAACATTTAGAACAGGAATCTTTTTCCCATCACTGACTACCAATCCCAAGCAGATCAGACTCCTAAGCTAAAAGCAGACTACGTAACCCTCTTCATATCCATTTCCCTTCTACAGTTATCCAAGGGCTTTCCTTGCAACACCAACAGGTACTTTGAATCCCAAAAGTTAACCAATGGATAGGAACCACTAGGCTTAAATAAAGGCAACTATAAGCCTTCCAGTTAGGAAGGAACCTGCAGGCAACTTCCTATGTTGTTCAAAAGAGGAACCTCGTGTCCACACCAGGTAATCAGTCAGGAACAAAGAAGAAACCTCTGTTTCCTACTTTAAAGATTCCATGCTGCTGAGGAACCTTAGAACCTTATTGGAACTCTCACATAACAGGCTTCCATCAGCAGTTACACACATGACCTGTAGCCTGCCAGTACAAGAGGAAAAGTCAAACAGGAAGCAAGATCTATTTTTCTTATTGGTGCATCCTGTCTGAACATAACACAAGATTTACATGGCAGGGGAAAACAGGTGTTAATGGGGAGAGGGAATATTCAGTACTGGTATGTTTTGCTACTCTGTTTCTAATCCTCATGTGATAAAATTTAGTCTAAGTGGCACTTAAGCAAATCAGCAGCACTAGCAATAAACTTGGTCAGAAGTTTCTGACAATAGAAGTATATTCTAGCCTCAGGGGTTTTTTCTTAAATTTGGAAGGAAGTTTAATATTTTAGTATAATTCAGGCCATGTTACAGACATTTCTAGGAGAAGGCACATGTCCTACAGCAAAGCTCATTTAACAGTCACTTACCAGCAACAAACTTGAAGCCTTTGTTGGCAATTTCAATTTCTGCTCTGCATGATTCATTTATCCCTGGGATAGGCCTGAGCAAGGATTCTCCCAGCAAAAGACAGACTAATCAAATTATTTCAAGTCAGTCAGGTATTCACTTTATGCCATCCGGCCCTGATGGCAACATTGCTTGTAATAGCAGATCTCATAATGTCAGAGGAAAAAAAAGCATCTTTACAAGCTCAACACTGTCTTAATCAGAGCTAAGAGGCAAAGCTGCTACAGTCAGAAAGACACACACATTACCACTGTCTCATTCTCATTCCTAATCTTTCAATCTGCACTGGAAAGTGGCTTATATACATATACATAAAGGTTTTTCCAACCTAAATAATTCTGTTTCCATGATGCACGCCCTCATTTCGGACATGCACTAGACAGAACACAGTATTACCCCCCAGCATAAGGCAGCATTGCTACATTGCATCCCAGTGGCTGGCACGGAAAGGACAGATTTTTGCAAGATGCTGAAAGATCCCAGCACAGTGGTCAGAACTGAGCAAAAAAAACCTGAAAAGACTTGAGGCTCTCCACCCCTCTTTCTGAGCAGATGGGCCACCCACATGTGCCCAAACATTCATACTCCAGAAGAGCAAAATTCTCCTTTCCAGTTTCCTTGGCCTTCAGCTGGGAAGGGAGACAGGACTCAAGTCAGTCACCCCAAAAGTTTACAGAGGGCAGGACAGCAAATTCACTCATGTCCCCAGCCTTGTGTGCTGCCATGAGGCAGGGACACCAGCCACTGGGCCACCACAGGGATGCTGCCCCAAGAGCTGGCTTGCAAAAACAAAGCACCACCCTGGGCCACAGCTCCAAGTTCAGCTAGTGTGTTACCAAACCCTGTTGTTCAGCAGAACAACTGGAGCAGTTTGGAAACTTTTAACTGAGAAGCAATCTCCACAGACACAGCACTGCCCTGGGTAACAGGTGGGGTAATGCAAAAGGCTTGAAGACCTTGGTGTGAGTTGTATTTCATACGTCCATTGTTTGCTGCTACTTTTATACATCATGGCTAACTAAAGATGCCTAACCTGGTAAGGTGATTTTCGGTGTCAATTATTTCTTAACCTCTGTGTCACCCTGGAAGATAATTTGAAAATTAAGAGGCTTAGTGTGCTTTCACTTTAGCCTGCTTACTGAAGGACAGGCTGCAGCATCAGTTCATCTGCTGGGCACCTGCACTGTATGGCACAGTGGCTGCCTGGAAATTAGCAGCATAGAAAACACCAGGTTTTGCCCCAGGAGTAGACAGGAAACATGGCTAAAAGACCAAGCAACGATGCCAATAACTATGGAGGGTTATTCTCTTCCACCGCTCCCACCAACCTCTCTACGTACCAACAGTTTTCATCTCTCTCCCTTGGGAGAGCCATTCAGGCCTCCATCTCCCCTGGTGCCCCTTCTCTACTCTGCCAACAATGTTCTTGTTCTCATCATCTTTGAAAATGGAAATATTCCTTCTTGGCTATATAGTTTTTGATGATGACAGCTTTTATTTCACACATGCAACCTCCTGCACACCTGAAAGCTTGCCAGCCTTTCCCCATGGTACCTAAGAAAAGGCACTGCCCTCCTTTAAGAGCATCATGACACCACCACTGCCACTGCTATTTCCTATGTTCTCAAATCCAATGCAGAGGGCAGTCACATGCTCCTGTTTATACATCCCATAATACAAGGTTGCTATTTATCAATAAATGCCTTGGGGTGGAGAGCAAAGCCCAAGCTAATAAAAATCTGCTAGGGTTATCTGCTGGTGTTTCACATCAGCAACAGTGACGAGCAGGGAAAACTGAAGGGAAACTGAGGATGTAGCAGCAAATGTCCAAAGAGCAAAGAGCAAAGGAAAGAGCTGCTGCAGGTATTTGAAGAGTTGGGGAATAAGAACAGAAGTACAAATCAAACTTTTTAACCTTTTCTCCTTTTTTTTTAATCTTAAACTCAAATCCAAGGCATTAAAGAATGACTTAAAAATACACAGGCAAACAGATAATACACTGTATTGCTCACTAAATAACCATTGGAACCCATGGCTGCAGGATAACTGCTGGAAAAATGACTTGCAGTGATTAAAAAAGGATTAAATTGGTTTTATAAGCAACAGTATCTGTTGTTAAACATGCTAAAATAAAATTACAAGTTAATAATCCCTTTGCTTCAGGGCATAAACTAATCCTCATCTAAGGGTAGCAGAGATCTGCTTGCATGTCAGCTCAATATCTAGTGCAACAACTCCTCTCCACAGGCAAGCAATCCTGGCGTTTAAAAATTGCCTTTCCTCTCTGAAAAAAGAGAGCATATTATTTCTCAGGCCTTCAACTGACCTCACATGATTAAGTGGAGTTTACCAGATACACCATTCCCTTGAGGGGAGGTGGTGAAATGCATGAAAAGGGAGGAAAACAGTTTAATTGCTCCACATTTCAATATTTGCTCTCAGTTTCTTTAAATACAGTTTTCAGGGCACTAAACCAAGCACGTGAGTTAAAATTATTGTAAAAAGCTTAAAGGCATGAACAAAGCAGGTAACTATTAGTACTTACCAGTGCAAAAAGTTTATCAGCCAGAACATTTTATGAGAAAATTAAATTGTTGGGACAGGCAGCAAGGGAAGATTTCTAATATATTAGCACGCAAGAATTTACTTTGCCTGGTCATAATTAAAGTATTATCTAATATCATAGCCTAGTTCTCAAAGATGGAGTGGGGTTGGCATACAAACTCCTCGATTCCAGCCCTCTCCAAACCCAAATCCAAACTCATGAACCTTACTAACAGATTGGCTAGTCTCCCAGATAATTGCTTCTGGACGAAACACCAGATGGGACATGACATGTCCAATGCTCCAATGTGGTTTTGAACTTTTGGTTTCAAACGTGAGTTTGCACTTCGCCACAGGTAGGATGGTTGCATGCCGGGGACACTCCTCCCCTGGCTCAGGACAGCTCCTAGAAGAACAAGTCTTGAACATCAGCCTCACAGAACTCAGTCCACAAGCGTCTTTTCCCTCTACACTGCTAAGCTACAGTCACCAGTTTTATTTCTCTACAAATGTTTTATTATTACCTTTGGTTTTTTTGATGGGGTGCACACTATAGCTGGCTCAGTCTGACTGTCCAAAGGATCCACATTTGAACTGTGATTTCAAAAAAGAACTCTACAATGAACCACTTTAACTCACTAGCAAGTCAGATAAAGCATGTCCAGTGTGCTTCTGCAAAGTTTGGCACTGAACACCAAGAGAGCAGTATCAGTACTAGAGCTCCATGTTAAACTGATAACCAAAGCAAGAAATATAAAATGCCTGGTAAGACAAAAAAAAAAAAAAAAATGCCGGGTAAAAAAAAAAAAAAAAAAAAAACAAAACAAAAAACCACCCAAATCTCTAAAACTTAAATTAGTTTTACAGAGAATGCAAGCACACCATTTCAGATCACTGTATGTATATATTCCCTCTCCCCTCCTACTGCTGAAACAGCAAAGCATGCATGGCAGATGGCATGATTCATCTGAAAATTACTCTAGCAGCACTCTATTAGCCTCTAAGGAGTAAACTAGGATAAAAATATTCTGAATGTTAAGTAAAAGTAAGCAGTTGTCATGAGGAGTCATCAGGTCAGTCTACTTGCTTAGTTTGCAGAATTTTCCTTTCCATCAGCAATAAGCACTACACCTGATGATAACATCACTTATTTGTTCTACCTACAAAGAATTAATACAGGAGCAAGGGAAGTAACTGCAGGACAAAAAAGGTTTATTTTCCCATACATAAGTGAAAATGTGCCAGCCATAGTCAGGCAAACAACCACAGTACACCATGTCAACCAAGGGCCCCAGCCATTTCTGATTAGGTGGGATAGATTCAGTTTCTAGAGACTGCACATCTTAGCTAGGAGAACAACTTTCCACATGCCCAGTAGCTGTATGCAAATCTGCTCATCTGAAAACATGGAAAGCCCCCAGGAAGTTTTTCACTGCCCCAAGGCCCCAGTGCCCACCAGCCCACATTACACACAGAATAACTTTCCAGGGAAGTGACAACACATTCAGTGTCAAGGTAGCCTTACCAAGCAGTTTGCCTTAAAAACTCAGAGCACTATACCATCCATCCCCATTTCACACAAAAATCATGAGTCAGTCATGATGCATGTCTTCTTTCAGAGAAATTAAAAAACATTGGAGGTAAGGAATTGGGTTCCCAAATGCAAGGAATGCTGAGCACTCGCCCACTGACCTATTGGACTAGCACATAATGTCTTCAACTGAAACGCCACCACTCATTTGAAAAAAAAAAGAAACAAAACACACACTTAGGTGGTTCAGATTATGCTGACAGTAAAAAACTCAATACAGTGCAGGACACTGCCTGAGGACTAACTACTGTAATTGTCTAGGCTCTGGGCCCCAAGCTAAAAAACTACTTCCCAAATAAACAGTCCAAAAGAACTGATTAATTTTTCTGCTCCATCAACAATAACTCTCAGCCAACAGAAGCTGAGTATTTCATGTGCTTTAATATGCAGGTTAAACAACCAGGGGGTGAAGCCAGTAACACAGTGGCCCTCATCTTTGGGGAGAAGGTGGTGAAACTGTGCTCAATCAAAAAGGAATTTTCTACATATGTACACACTACCACGTCAGCCTCATTGCATAACCAGGTTGTGCAATCCTTGCAAATTCATTTACATCTTCATTTTTGTTCCAGAGCTCCAGAAAGAGGAAGGAGGGATTGCTGTCAAGGGATGGCATGAACTTTGCAGAACTGGTCTCCTTGGCCACAGAAGGATGGTGTGAAGAGGGGTCGGAGGCAGTGGGAGGGCATCAGGACTCACTCCTTAATGCCTCTACTGCTCACCCAGAACAGACATTTGGAACAGAGTTTTAGTTAGAAACCTCAAAGCAAAGAATGACTTCATAGCACCAGGGGATGACTAGCGTTGGCTTGGGCTGCAAGCAGAGATTATGGTTTCTCCTTTTAATGCTTCTTACTATGTCATGGCCATCAAACTCTAAAGAAGAAAATGACCAGAGTGCAGTATCAGGTTTTCATAGACTGAACAAACTGGATTATTCAAGAGTGACTCAAGTTTCTTAACAAGAATGGAAAAGTCTCTATTAAGATAGTATCTCTTGATTTTCCCCAAATCAATTGCAACAGGCTGCAATTTAAAATTCTGCTTTAAACTCCCATCCTTGTTTGTATTTCCAGGAGGCATTTACTGGATTTATTACCCTTGTGCATAAGGAGGACAACACACCAACAGTACCAGGGACCAGGCTCCAGATTAGCACTGAAACTGCACCAGCTAGAACATACACACACACAGTGATGGGAGAGCCACTTAGCTCTCACAGCAAAGGGAAACCCTCAGCCATAAAGATCCGACACCACAGTTTTACTTGGAGGCCGTGCATATTCATCAAGAAAAAAGGGGAAATAAGGCAAAAAAAATTAATCCCCCAACTTGAGCCAAAAGCAAAAGCTCCTGGTTTAGCCCTCTCCATTCATCTCTGAGGTTTACAAGCACCATGCCATCTGCATTTAAAATGCAGAACTGCCTTCCAGCTCTGCCTTAATGCCATCCCAGTGACAGCAGCAACAAGAAGCCACAACAATTGTGAAAAAGTAAAGCTGCTCTGGGTTAAACACACAGCCATGCTCTGGGTTTTCACTTCCAAAAAAAAAAAAGTTCTTTTTTTTGTTTCCTTCACTATAAATTTCTCAATATTAATGAAGATCTAACTATATTTAGAAAGATATATACAGAGAGTGCATTTTTATTTATGTTTAAATTATATAACATAATTTGATCAGGTCACATGTGAGGCTGCATCCTCATCCTGAATTTCCAATAGCTTCTGGTTTGAGCTGCAGACCTGTCAGTTGAGCAGAGCTCAGCTCAAACAGGCAGGGCTGAAGTAGAGAATGTGTGGCAGTGTTCACACGCAAACAGCAACTGCAAATACCTAAGCCTGACCTGCCTCAACATCACCACAAAGATCATTTAAAAAAAAATAGTAGTACTAATAATGAAGCTTAAAAAATAGTAATAATGAATCTGATCAATAAACATTTATGTTGGAACAACATTTCACAGAATCACAGAATGATTTGGTTTGGAAGGGATCTCAAAGACATCAATTTCCAAACCCATTACCATGAGCAGGGACATCTTCCACTAGACCAGGTTTCTCCAAGCCCCATTCAATCTGGTCTTGAACACTTCCAAAGTTTGGGCATCCACAACTTCTCCAGGCAACCTGTGCCACTCTCTCACCACCTTCACAGCAAAGAATTTCTTCCTAAGAGCTAATCTCAATGTACCTCTTCCAGTTTAAATCTTTTATTTTTAGCAGATGCATTGTTTTCCTCACCTGAACCTCTAGTAGACATTGAAAGACCTTACTGAGGAATAAAGGCAGGAGCACAGTATCCTCCAGAGAGGCAAAGGGATACACTTTAACTGATTTAAGTAGTGAGGAATCTATGTAGTGAATCACTACTAACTTCTCCAGTAACTGCAAAAAGGAAACACGATTCCTTTCCCTGACCTCCTCCTTACACCTGAGCGGCAGGCAGAAAAGTACCCACAAACACACCTGGCAGACAGAAGCATTTCAGCAGGACTCCGCTGGCAGGCTCAGCTCCTGCTGGGTCACAGCTCAAACACTCACTGAAACCTGCACAGCAGCACCCTGCTAACATCAAGGCAGAATCCAGGCTCTAGGCTTTCCCAAAAATCCTTCTGCTCACACCTTCCCACATCTTCCAATGCTTGCTCATGAAAGGATGGCTGCTAGGGACAGTTGGGAGCAGCCCTCAGCCCCACAGTGTTCCAATGCTCACAGGGCAGTCCTGCAGGGGAAGGGTGTCAAGGGGCAAAGCAAGAAGAGAGCGACTAACCAAACAATTACAAACTGCACCTGTTAATTGCACTTTTCCAGGCAAAGAAAACAACAGCAGGTATAAATCCCTCTTCCCTCAAAGCACCACCAGGATGCCTTCAGAGAGCCAGGTTTTCTGGGAGAAGGGGTTGGGAGGTGGCAAATAATTACGTTTAATTTGAAGGTTCACATTTGAAGAGAATATTTTTGGAAAGAGAAATCAACACATTAACAGCGAAAAGGAGCATAGAGCACATAATCGTTTCACATCCTGACAAGGGAGAACTGCGGAGGCCTGCCATGAAGCACGTCTGAATAACAGCATCTTCATTTTTTGAATATCTAATTAGGAGTTTCTATATATTGCAAAGCATTGCTATAAGATATAATTTAGTTGGCAAACACTAAAGATCTCTCAGTCTGCAAGTATGTTTCTGGCAATCAAAATTCAAATCTGGATATATATCCAAGAAATATATGGCACTGGTACATTTTTTTTTTAACTCTAACAATTACAATCAAGTTAGCAGATTAGCTCAAATCAATTTTAAGCAAGTGCAAGCTACAAGCAAATGAGCCTACACCACCACCACAACAGTATATTTTTGGATTGTTAGTATCCTTACTCCTGTTAGCAGCTTCAAATACATTTAACACATATTAAAGGGCAGTAAAAATCTAAGTCTACAGATGCCAGAACTTAGCACCAACTTGAAACTCACATATGCCAAAAAAATATTTTCAATCGTGCTAATTCCCACTGTGGGAACTGAAAAGCAGATTCATATAACACAATGGGCTACAAATTCATTGCTTTAATTTCAGTCGCCAAATTTTAATTAATTTCCATGCAGGCAAACACTAAGCATTTCTGCTGACCTTGCAGGATGTAAGCTCATTTGCACAATAAATGCGGTCTAACAAGTCACCACATTTATAGCAAGTTGCTTCAGTCTTATCTAACTGCGTAGTTTGAAAAGTCAGTGATGGGTAAGTGAAACTCCACCCACGTCACAGTTTCTGAAGTTAAGCACAAGAAAACTGAAGAAGTTGCTACCTTCCCATTTCCAGTGAGACCACCAACAGTACATTGAAAATTAGAGTCTATATTCTGACTTATGTGTATACCTCTTATTCATGTAGGGGAAAAAGCACGCACTTTGATTTTCTCCAGCAAAATTAACATCCATATTCCACTGCGCCCGAGAGCTCCCCTTTCCAAATAAAAATCAAAATCAAAGACCCTCTGTTGTGTAATTTAAATACGTCAGCATATAAGCAAAGCAGCCACAAGTTCTGCCTATGCCAGGAGGCACAGATCACTGCAGCCCTAAAGCAGAGATCACCAGAAGGTGGATATGCCATGAGAACAGGCAAGTGGGGCAGCCCACAACACAGCCTGCGCATAGCAGCTGCTGCCCATCCAGCACAGAAACTTACAACCAGGTCCAGGTGACCAGGAGTGGTATAGGACCCTGCCAGACACAGCATTCTGGCTTACCTGCTACCCTCGTCCTCTGCAGCAACAGCAGCGGAACAAGAGCAGTGCCACTACTGCACAGCTACAGAGCTGCAGGTCAGCCTCACCAGCAAGTGGCTGTCCTCCGCATCTCCTGTCCTTATGAACCTTCAACTTTCCTCAAAACTACAGTTTCCATGGAGAGCACAAAGGCTGCTCACATGTGTCACTCCTTCATAAATACACACCACTCATTTCATTAAAAAAAAGACTTCGATTTCCCAATTTCCAAGCTCAATGAAAATTTCATTCTGGTAGTAACTAAAGTACAGGAAGGGTGTCTCTAACATTTTCAGAGGGAGACACCAACATGCAAGAAGAAGAGTAGCCCACTTCATCGTTTCACATCCTGGCACAGAAGAAGCATGGAGGTCTGGCACCAAGTGGCCTCAATAGAGTCACAAAAAAGTTAAGATGCTAATTAAGTAAGAATTCTTATGTATTACAAAGCACAGCTAGAAGATACAATTTAGTGAGCAAATAATGGATTAAAGGCACCACTGCTCCGCAAGCACTTTTTTGGTAATCAGTCCAAATTTAAATCTGAATATGCAGCATTTCAGAGACCATGCCCCCAGTACGTTCTCTCAAGTCCCCATGTGCCGGGCCCCAGAACCAACATCCCCCCTTAGATTTCTGTGACAACAGCCTTGACAGAATTAAAAAGGAGCCCCTCATACTCACACCAACACAAGCCTAGACTGCAAAGATCAGTACAGCACTTAGAGAAACATACGCTACTCAGAAATGCAATCGCAATCACCTTTGGCATGCTCTCTTCAAGCAGCAAAGGGACTGAATGCACTTCCAGCTGCATGGATTCCTAGCATTACCAAAACATAGATTTCTAAGACTAGAACAAGAGAAGACCTGAACCTTTAAGTTTAATTAACTCTAGAATGAGATGTATTTTCAAACAGAACTGTGATATCACGGATATTGTACAGTGATGCAAGTCATCTTTAATGAAAGTTGCCTGAGCAAACCGAGGGCTGCCCTCCGCTTGTCCAGCAATTCCTAATCTCTGCTAGAGTCCCAGGGGATTTTAAGTGACTACGTTTTTAAAGGTGGAGCCACTTCTGGTCCCAGTATCAAAGCATTGCTAAACCTTTACCATTCATTACAGAAGTGTTTGAAAACTTAACGTATTTGGCTCCTTAGATATCATTCTAAGCAATCTGGTAAAGACCAGTATCCACTACTGAAATCTAGGACAAGCATGAGGCCTAATGAAGTTCTCAGAAGACAAATATCAACCCAGTAGAAGCAGCTGGCTTAGTTCTTTTTACTGCTTCACCTTCTCTGTTAGGAATGGAGACCTACCAAGAAACCTCATGATACAGCTGTTGCATTGCTCCCTTAAGACATCTGCATACCACAAACTACAGTACAGAAATAAAGCACTTTGTCAGATGTACACACATGGTTAATGTTTACTAAGTATATTTAGAAATAATACTTAAATGTGAATAGCACTTGTCCTCATAGATCAATTCAATTCATGCTGAAAGTCTCTATGGAGCAGCAGAGATGCTGTGCTTCTAAATGTGACTCCTCCCAGCACACTTAATTTGTGAAGTGCAACCTATCATTACGAAGAGCAGTGTTTCCCCAATATTTAAAACTCATTTTAGTAACCAGACTTAAAAACAAAGTGCTATAAAATTCATTAAAATATTAGCATGCACTACCATATGCCTAACTGTTACCAGCTGCAGCCAACATCCATGAATTTGAAGATCCTTCCTCACAGGAGTTGACAATAAAGTAAATATATCTATTTTCTACATATTCCTGAAAGAGAAAAATAATAAACTATTTATCATGTTATCTTCACTATGCCTTACTTTATTATTCATTCCTCAAGGTTGTAAAATCATTTCCACTAGGAATGCTTTTTTTCATATATGAACTTTCTCCCAAAACAGAAGGGGCTGAGGGTTGAATCTCTGCAGCCACAACCCTACATATTTCACAAATCTGTGGCTGCAAAATGTATCTGCATTTTTACTGCAAAACTCAAGCACTCATTTTATAATATAATCACCAGTTAAGTAAACAGAGACACACATATTTCAACAGCATTATGCTTTGGAAACTGAAAAAAGCCTGAGTTGACATCTCAAGACTCCATCATTTCTGGAGCCTTATTAAAAAACCCAAACACTAAAAATATTGCCTATTTCATTGATGATTGTTGTATTAAAAAAAAAAACAAACCCCTCACAGAGCTCACCTAAATATCTTTGTTGCTTTCTACCACACTGCTTCCCCTTTCCATCTCAGGCAGCAAAAGCTCCAGTTCCCAAAACCATCAACTTCACCAATAACTTGTAAACCATGTAAGTGATACCAAAAAAATGATAATAAGGAAGCAGCTGACTGTGCCACAAAGAATACAGTAGCAAAGAGAGCAGTAACCTCATTTTTGTATTAAAGTTTCTTTAAAAGCAGGCACTTCAAGAAAATTTAGTTCATTATGTCAGCATACAAATCCACTCACCAGTTCATTCTGGTGTTTAGTCTTAGCGATAATCATACAATTAGCTGAACATATATCACAGCAAACAGAAAATGGGCAAAGAAAATTATGAGATAATTAATTAACAAGCAATTCAAGACCCTGATGGGAAGCTCAAAACCACTGATGAACACTGGGACACACTGGACCAGATGGCAAAAGCCACTGGCAGTGGACGTATCTTGAGCATCCCAGCTGCTGAGAGGTGGCTCAGTCCCTCCTGGCCTCAAACCTGACTGCAGAACAGGGCCAGGGAAGCCCACCCATCACCCCAAAAACAGGCAGCAACATACAAGTTTGAGGTCAGAATGGACTTTTTCCTTCAAGCAAGAGCTGAGGTCAAAAGGACAAACATAACAGAAGAAACAAAATTTAAGCTTAAAAGGACAGTTAAGGGTTTGTTACGATAAACACTGCGATACAGCTTCCCTGCAAGTTACTCAGGCACAGGCAAGAAGAGCACCTTGCACCTGCAAAGACTAAGCAGAACTTTCATAGCTGAAACTGAGCAAAGTGCAAGCTGGTGACTCACAGACAATGTAGGCTGCTACAAGAGACATTTTGGGGGTAGCATGCAGGTATGCAAGACACTAAATGGTTATCTCACTGCAGGGTGGAACTGGTGTGGCTGTTTCTCTGAGCATCACCCAGCTGAGGTCTGAGCATGGCAGAGCAGACTCAACTACAGCTTCCAGCAACAGTCACATGGTTAATACTAGCCCCATATGTAAAAAGGTCCAATTGTCATAGCATTTGCCTTGACTGGTATTTCTCCATAAATAAAAAACCAAACATACACACATATCTGCATATGCATGTGGGTGTCTTGTATGTGTGTATAATACAATGCATGATGCTAGGGGGGCCACAAATCACCTAGGGAAGCATCTAAAGGGACAGAGATAAATGCCTACAGGTATGTAACCAGTACTGAGGGAATACACAGCAGTTAAAGGCAAACTTAAATTGTGATATTTTCACCTAAAAAAAAAAGCCATAATAAAAGCCTCACAAATATGATAAAGGTCCCTTCTAGTCCAAACTATTCTATGAAACTGTGATTCTATATAGTCATTTCACTTTAAATAAATCATACAAATTTTCGCAGTTTAATTGGTTCATTGATTTAGATTCAAGAACTTCAAACCACTTCAGTGAAGGTTATTCTTGATTTCTCAGCCTAACATTTTAGACCATATGCAGTTGTCAAATCAAATACACCACAATCCTGAATTCATTTTGCACAGAGACCAATTCGCTACAGAATAGAGTGCTAACCACCAAGTACTCCTATGGTAATGCCATCCAAAGCACCTGTCCCATGCCTTTTTGTTCTCAGGCTTTCAGGTTTACAAACATTCATCCTTCTGCAACTGGATATCTATTCTCATTCCTTCAATAACAGAAACAAACATATTTAGCTGATCAAGTTTCCTACGGACCAGAAATCGAGGAGATATACATGCTTATGTGACCTTTCCAACTCCCACTGTGAAAAATCAACAACACATTCACCTCTAGATGAGTGACAGCAAAACTTCATGTTTTCTGTTTAGGAAAAGTTACAGGTTTTCATTTGAACCTGTTTTCAAAATCAGGCTAAAAGGATAACACCATTCAAGAAAGCTTAACTGTCACAGCTCCTTTACAATAAATCTCCACACTGGCCATAAAGCAAAGACATCATGAAATATGCCCATGACAGAGATGTTTTGTATTTTAGATATGATAATTAGCCAAAAAGCTGTCAGATTTGAGTAAAGGAAGAGTTATCTACAGCTGCAGTGAAGTTCTTGTCTCTTCTGTCTTAAGCCCTGTCTTCCACTGTAAGGGAAAAATGTTGCTTTCACTTGACTAGGAGGAAAGTTTCATTCTTCCATGCAACTTTCACAACAATTTCTCTGTAACCCATCTCCTTCTTGGCTTCTGCCTTCTCCGAACAACACTTGTCACTATCAGCACTCATTCACAACCAACAATGCAGCAGGTCTGGCAGAGCACATCTCAAGTGCTTAATTCAAGGCAGCCACACCGTGCAGGCTCACAGGGACTTTGCTCCCTTAAAGTTCAAGAGCAGGTTTGTTCATAAAACAGAGTTTGTGACAAGAAAGACTGGAATAAACTGCTTGGTATGTATAACAGAGAGGAATTTTACCTACTTTTACCTTTGGCTTCTACCCTTATTTTAAAAGCTATTTTTATTTCAATGTTTTTATTCAGAAGAAGTTGGGTGCTATTTCGAGCTCCCTAAAAGATAATACTGACACCTTTGAACTTCTTTATTCAGTGAAAAATGAAAAAGCAGGTCAACATCAGGCATTAAATCAGAATAGTACGTATGCACAGGCGTTAGAGCAGGTACCCCCCATCTTCTACGTGAGAGAAACACAGCCTTGACACTATGCAGAAAGTGCACATTCTTTTTAACTTGTTTCATACACTTTGTGTATAATCTGAAAGGTGCCTTATTGCACTTTAAATATGCAAACCCCAACGAGACAAAGTGTCTCAGAGTTTTATTTAAGGGGGGAAGAAATACTGCCTCTTTCTCAGACTGCGTCACACCAGTGCACCATGTACTCCCAGCTCTAAGTCAGTGCCAGGCTCTAACGCGAACCCGCGCTCCCTCTGTCAGCAGAAAAGTCAGTCGCTAATCTGTGCTCATCTCCAGAGCGATGTTCCTCCTCTGCGGGGCCCTCGGCTGACTCAGACTTCACTCCCAGCCCTATGCCTGCACCTACACCAGGTCCCCAGACCACAAACAAACCAACACCTCCTGAAGTGGAAAAATGAAAATAATCCTTACTCAAGCTGAGCTGTGGAGAAGTGGCGATAAACAAGGCAAACAGACTGCACGCCTCAACCAGATCAGTTTTAGAACTGACACCCAGTGGCTGCTGGTAACTAAACTTAAAAATATGTTCCAGAAACACCACACTTACTTGGCATAAGAGGTAAAATCTGCAAATATGTAACTTTCAGGGCAGCCTGGCATTGGTGCAGCCAAAGGAAGGGAGGAGGGCAACATGAGTCTGATACATAACACAGTGACTATTTAATTATGGAAGGGAGTACATTTGTATTTACCTGCCAGCAGTGGCAGGGTACGTACTGCACTCTACCAGGGGGTACTACAGCCAAAACACACACCAGTAACGGCTCTCCCTGTCACAGCAGAGGTATGTGGGCATAGGAAGAGCTCTATCAAAGGGAAATGTGGAAGACTTCTTCCTTGCAGAAGCACCACAGGACGAGCAGCAGCAAAGTAGGAAGTGCCTAGTAAGTTATACAGCTATCAGTGTTTCTCATTTGCTCACTTGAATTTCGGAGATCTTTTATATTGGTTTGTTTGGCTTTTAGTTCTCTTCTACTCATTCTGAAAAGGCACTTAAGGAGACCAAAATACCACTGGGAAAAAAACCAGCATTTTCTAGTGACAAGTTACCTTACTGAAAAGTTGTCAGCTATCAATCACTTTACTCCTGTTAAAGTTTTTCATGACAGGTGTCTTCAGACAATTATCCTTTATTTTTTTTTAGTCAAGCACATCAATAGAAACTAACAAAGTACTTTTAAAAGCCTTAAAAACCTTCAGCTAAAAATAAATTGCAGATTAATCTGCACTCCCTTAGCAGGATGTTGCTTACCCCTAAAAAATAGAATTTACAAAAATTGGACGTAACAAACATTCTTAGCGATGCAATTGAAAACACATGAATACAGGATTTGAGTTGACACTTTCTCTTGTAAAAAAGGCAGATAATACAACTGCTACAAAGCAAAGCAGAGTTTGGCTGGCCCTCACTGGAACTAAGTCAGGAACACACCAGAACGCGCCGACGCCGTACGAGGTTCATGCACCTCACGCATTTACTGCCATCGCTTAATCCTTCGCAGGGCGGAGGAGACTCTGCCTGTGCGCAGACGGCAAAAGCTCGTCCTGACAACGCTCTCACGCAACAGTGTCACGAAACCCGGCGCTGCCTCCGCCGCACACAGAGGCACAGGTGGGTGACGCTCTCTCGACAGAGGCCTCGGAGGGAGAGTACTCGTTCACAGCAGCGTTAAGCCTTTATCACCCACGGGGACACAAAACTGGGGGGCACCACGGGCCTGGCACTGCCACCGGGCGAGCTCGTCCGCCGGGAGCTGGGGGTGGCAGCGCCGCGGCCGCGCTCACCGCCGGGCTCTGGGCAGCACGGGCTGCTCGGCTCCGGCTGCCCCGTGCTAGGCACAAATCCCGACGGCCAACAGGTTGCTCCCACTAGTCTGCTGCGACAGCAGGGACTGCGCTCCGGGGAGGAAGGAAGCTCAGTCTCACCACCCAACACGAGTCAGACGCTCCCGCAACTCAAGTTTAACAAAGCCATCAGGTCAAATAGTGCGGCTTACTCATTAAACACACGGTATTTCTGCAACCCTTGTCCTGCCTCCGCTCTTTCCCCATCCCTGTTTGCCTCTGTCCCCACTCCGCCGCCCGACGGCAAACCCCTGCCGCGCCGGGGCGGCTGGCGGCACGGACCGGGGCCGGACAGCCCCAGGGGCCGCGGCGCTGCTCCCACGGCCACCCCCAGCACACGGGTGCTGAGCCCTGGTCCCGCCGGCCGCCCCAGGGGAGCAGGAGGCGGCGGCGCTCCCGCCGGGTTTGCCCCGGGACGGCGCCGTGACACGGCGTGAACTTTTGCTTTCGGCGGGGCAGGGCTGGGGGGGGCGGAGAGCGGGAGAGCGGGGGGGCGGCTCCGGCCCATCCAGCGCCACACCGGCGGGATGGCCAGAACGCTTTTCTTCTTTTAGGAGTTTTCCCTTTGGAAAGGTGGAAAAAGAAGTAAAAATTTAAGATTAAAATCAAATCGTGGAGCTGGAGCACTGCAGGCTGCGCGGCGGGCAGCGTGCAGCTGGGCAGAACAGCGTGCCCGGCCGCCTGCAGCACTGCAGCTCCTGCCTGGGCGGCAGCGGAGCCTCGCAGGATCCCCCTCCGACGGGGCGTCCCCCACCACCCGCCTCTTACCTTCCAGCCAGCCGAACTGTTACTGTCGCCTTTATCCTTGAAGTAGGGGACACTCTTGACCATCCACTCGTAGATCTGGGAGAGGGTGAGCCGCTTCTCGGGGGAACTCTCGATGGCCTTGGTGATGAGATCCGCGTAGGACAGGTTGCCCCAGGCGTTGCGACGCGACGAACTGCTCTTGCGGGGCTGCCCGGCCACGGGGCCCGGTGACAGACCAGCCACGGGCGGCGGTACCGGCGGCACCGGCGGCGGTCCCGGCGGGTGGAGGCGGCAGCCCGCCTCGGGTGCCGGGAAGTCCCCGCAGCGGCAGGCGGCCGCCTCCGGGGGAGCAGCAGCGGGGGGCAGCGGCGCGAAGTCCTCACTTTCCTCTAGCAGGCTGAGGTTGCTGATGAAGTCGGTGCTCAGCGCTCCCGAGGCGGTGGCTCCGGCCGCGGTCCCGGCCGCCCCCTCGGGTTGTCCACCGCACGACGGCGCCGGGCTGGAGGTGGCCGAGCTGGGGGGGTTGAACTCCGGCCGCGGCAGTGGCCAGGTGCAGGAGCGGGGCCGCGGCAGCGGCTCAAAGTCGGGGTCGATGTCCACCAGCTGCGGTGCTTCGGCCATGGCGGGGCCGGGGCGGGGGCGGGGCGGCGGGAGGCGGGCGGGCGGGGGCC